>WBMW01001494.1:65253-81269 GCA_013396635.1 Penelope pileata | reverse complement strand
GAGATACCAAGGGCGATAAGGCCAAAGTTAAGGATGAGGTAAGGGGTCGGGGGGAGTGGGGTGGGGAGGGGTTGGGGCTTCGCACAGCCGCTGTGGAGAATTGGGGGCGGAGGGGGTTCCCTGCACTGGGTGCTGCCATGCCACAGCCCTCACTGCGCCTTAACCGCAGCCAAACTGCTTAATTACCGCTAATTCCTGCAGCACTGATGGAAACGGGGTGTTCCCGTGCTTCAGGAGAACTGGGAGAAAGCGGGTTAAAAACTTCATAATGACTTCTGGGGCTCCTTTGCTTTGAAGCCCGCTCGGCGCGTGCTGACGGTGTGTGTTGCGTGGCGTTGAGTTCCATCTTTTCTCTTTCTCAACAGCCACAGCGGAGATCAGCGAGGTTATCTGCTGTGAGTATTCTGGGATGGCACCGTTAAACACTGCGGCTCTCGGGGGTGTTCACAGCTTTGCTGGGCTGAAAGTTCGTCCCTGGTATGACAAACTGTGCCACTGTGAGCAGGGAAGCGGCAGGTCCTGGCCAACCCAGTCCCTCCATCAGTGTTCATAGCTGCTTTCCCAAGAGTAAACCCTGTGGAGTGAACGTTTAAAACTTCGTGTGTGTGTGTTTCTCTTTAACAGAATCAGAGTTTTTTTCTTCTTTGCAGAAACCTGCCCCTCCGAAGCCAGAGCCTAAACCTAAAAAGGCAGCTCCAAAGGTGAGTCGTTGTGTGGTGCAAATGGGTTCTGAGGTTTGGATTTGTCCACTGTTAGAACTTGGAATCCAGGTGGTGAAATCTAGCTGTACTGTCCCTTCTATAAAGTTGCAGTGAAAACTTTGTGTTGTACAAAACTTGCATTAAAAAATCCAAAGACTGATGAAATACAGGAACGCATCTGGCAGTTGTCAGTCTCTTAAAGGTGTGAACCTGTTGCATTCCCTTCAGGCCAACATGCAGTGTTGGTTTTACCATGCTAGTTTTTGGGTTCCTGTGGCTTAACAGCAGGCTGTTGGTCATGGTAACGCTGCGTGTCGTTTTGTGTTTGACAGAAGAGCGAGAAGGTGCCCAAGGGAAAGAAGGGGAAGGCTGATGCTGGCAAGGAGGGAAACAACCCCGCAGAAAACGGAGATGCCAAAACAGACCAGGTACAGCAGCAGAGGGTGTTACATCAGCAAGCTGTTACTTTCTGTATCGAACACAGGCAGGCCTAGGCCTGCACTAATGGCTGTGAATTACTGCTTGATTATGTAGACCTGTTGATTATGACATGAGCAGCACATCTACAGATGCAGGGAGTTGTGTTGCTTGGTTGGTAAGAAATTAAAGTGCAAGCTGTCTGTTTGCCAGTTGAAGTTGCTGTGTGAAAAGTCACCATTCTGCCCTGTTCCAAAATTGTGTGAACTTAGCACATCATAAAGCAGCTTCAGCTTGTCTTTTGGGGTACTTCAGGTGTTAAATTTCATTTTGTTAAAAAAGAACAGCAGCTCAACCCAGACAGGACCTCTTCTGTTTAGAGAATTGTTGCTTAGGAAAAGGAGTTGTGATTTGTGTGGTGTGTATTGACTGGTTCCCTTTCTCTTTCAGGCACAGAAAGCCGAAGGTGCTGGTGATGCCAAGTAAAATGTGTGAATTTTTGATAACTGTGTACTTCTGGTGACTGTACAGTTTGAAATACTATTTTTTATCAAGTTTTATAACAATGCAGAATTTTGTTTTACTTTTTTTTAAGCTATGTTGTTAGCACACAGACCGCTTCGTTGTTGTGTTTTGAAGGGGGGAGGGGGGGAACAGTGGGGACAAATGTCACTTAGTCTATTTCTTGGAGCCTAAATTTTAAAAGTACAAGTTTACCCCCTCCCCAGTTTTTAGAAGGACTCTTCCTGAATAGAGCAGGAAGGGGATTCCTTAATGCTGCACATCTGTTAAGTTTTGTGGACCGCATCAGAGTGAACACAGAAGCTCCTGAGATGCCTGTTGCCAACTTCAGAACTGCAGTCTGTAATGCCCTGTGTGTTTCTTTCGTGTCCTCAGTTTTTGCCTTGAGCCTATCACTCCGAAATACAGCAGAAATGGCATGTTGGGACTTACCACTGTAAATGCATTGTCAGGTGATCTGGACTTCTGGTGTCTAATTTGGGATGTAATAGCTCTAAAAGGAGCTGCATTTCCTCTTTTATATTGTGGATCTTCAGATTAAGAAATCTGCAGTTTTAATTTTTCCTCTCAAAAGTCAGGGTAGATTTGTGAAGAGTTGTTAAACAACATGCTTAATGTGAAAGTGTCCACCCTCACTCTAAACTTTTCCCTCTACAGAGTATGAAATGAAGAATCTTCGGTTTTATAGCAACATTTATGTTTGGGTAGTCCATGAAGGGAGGGGAGTTTGACAGTTGTTGTAAAATGTTGCAGATTGTAGCCCATGTCCTGCCTAAATTACCATGATTGTTTATGAAAAGTACCTTTAATAAAGCTGGATACGGTTTGGCTTGGACTGTTCTTAATGCTTTTCTAATTTCTCTTGCCATTATTTGATCTCTGATGTGGTTAAAAGAATTTAAGCATCTTAATTCAGATAATTGGTTTTAATTGACAAGTGGAAAGCAAGATTTTTGTATCTAAAAGCTAGATAAGGTAACTTTGCTGCAGGGTGTTTTGAAAGTCAAATTACTAGGAGGCCCAGAATGAAGCATATGGGTGGATCTACTAAGATAATTGATCCTTAATTTAAAAAGTAGCATCTACAGTGTCCTAACTACACAAAAGAGGGAATAATACAGAAGTCTTTCAGTTGCTGCAGAGAAAAATGGATTTTGGTAAAGCTTTCTTCCTGCTGAAACCAGAACTGGCTCCTAGTTCTGACTGGGTTAGATTTCTGCACTTCAGGTTAAACATTGTTGCTGCTGCTAATGGAGTACAGAGCTTGCTGGAGTAGTGGCTGAGCAGGAAACAAGATTTGTGGAGTAAAAATGCAATGTTTTTATAGTCACTGCTTACACTATAGAACAGAGCCAAACCAAAAACCCTAACGTGCAAACGTCTTCTTCAGCAACTTTGAGAGAGAATGCTTCTTCCGTCTCTCCTTGGCCTTTCCTGGGACTTGAGTATCTGCTCTTGATTCAGCTCAGTGACCTGTTTCAACCTGTGCTGTTATCGGAGGGAATTCCAACAAAAACAAGCAGGGAGGAGTTTCAGATCAAGAAGTATTTGGTGTCTAGAGTGCTAAAAGTATCCCAGAGCACAGAAAGATGAAAATGCACCAATAAGAACTATTTTTCCATCTGACATTATCATAGCTGGACGTTACCCTTGCAAAAATAAGAAAAACTGAGCTTTAACAACCTTGTACATACCCCACCCAGAAGCAGCAGTGTAGAAACAGCCAACAAAATTCTTGACAACCTGTTTGAGCAACCAGGCAGTGGGATGCAGCTGCTGAAAGGCTGCTGAAAGGCTGCAGCTTCCCAGCAGTGGGAACAGGGAGGAGCTGGGTAAGGTACCAGGGCATTCTGCAGGAGATGCTGCTTGAGAGAGACCCTGGGACACGAAATGTGGGGCTGAGGTGTTGGGGCAAAGCAGAAGAGAGCTCAAGGATTTACAGATCTACAAGAAAGGCATTTAGTTACTGTCGCTGGCCTGCTCTGCTCTGCCTTGTCCTCCAGAAGAGGATCTGATTGCTGCAGGAAGAACCACTCACCTGAGTGAGAACTGATGGAGACTCCTGAATTTCCCAATGAGAATTTTTCAAGTACACATGAGGTGAACCCTGAGGTTGTGGATTGGCGTTCAACTTCATCACGACCTGTATGATGCTGAAAGTGCTCTCTGGACAGTGAAATTGAGGTTTCGTGCACTAATAACAATATAATTATCATTAATAATAAGGTAAGACTGAAGAAATCTTGAAATATCCTACCTTGCCTTGTTGGGCCCAGCTACAAAGGGAGTGAGGAGTTCCCAATGCGCTGGGTTTTGGAGGGGTTGCTGCTGGCCAAGTTGCCAACTGGAATGCTCTGTTCTCTCTTTGTCCTTTGTTGTAAGGTGTAGTAGTGCTAATAAACTGTAATGACAGCTCTTATTTTTGTTGAAGAACATACTGCTTAACTAATTGTTTTAATACCTAAAAGTCTAAAGTGTTTGTTGCTGTGTTGTACGTAACGGTGCAGGGTGTTCTCTCCAGCCAAGGAAGAAAATGATCCTTGTGGTAACTGCTGCGGAAGTTTCTCTGCGCTCCTTCAGCCGTGCCGTATCAGCTGCCTCCTGGTGAACTTTCAAACCTCATTGCATCTCCTGTATGCTGGAGAAACTGTGCCACGTGAGTAGCTGTGTGCTGATAGCAGAATACATTTAGGAAACTTGACAGTTTTTGCTACAGAACTCCTTATTTTTCTCTTCTGATCTGGAATCTAGTAGCTGATTGGAACGTCCCTCTTCCATACATATAAAATTTACAGATATCCAGCAAGTTTGAACCTTCCCTGGCACTTGGGCTCCGTGAGGGAGCTGCCCATCTCTTTTTGTGCAGGGATGCACACGCTGGGTGCTGCAAGCTTGGAGCCTTGCTACAGCTGAGGTGTTTCCCACTGGGCATGCCCTTGTGCTGACATTACTTTTTCTTTTTGGGCTTGACTTGACACGCAGGGCTCATCTCTTTCTCCTTAAGCAAATAGAGGGTGAGAGATGCTAAAGACAGTAAATCCAACTAATTAGCTCTATAAATTAAAAACTAAAGAGCAGACAACGCTGTGCTGCAAGCCGTGCATGTTTAGTGGTTAGAATAGCCACAAATCTGCATCGCCAGCTGCCAGAATGCCTTAAGCTAAAAATAAGTTTTTCTGTTAAATCATAACCATTTTACATGGAAAATTGTCTGTGTGTAATCTGGAAATGGGATTCACACTTTAAAAAAGCTGGCCTCTCAGGTGGGCTTTGCTTTAGCGTGTGTTTTATGCAGTTAAAAACTTTGTGATTACAAAAGCTGGAGACCACTGTTGTTCCATGAAAAACCACACCATGATCTGCTGTGGAGAGGCAGCACTTTGTGGTGTTTCTGTGATAACAACAATGCTATTCAATAATGTTCATTTTTTTTCCCCTGTTTCAAATCAGGCTGAAGAGTTGAGCATTAAAAAAATCTCAGAACACACAGCAGTTCTCACATGCAGCAGATGATGAGAAGATGAACCATGAACTGTCTGGATTATTAAAAAAAAAAAAAAAAAAGAGGGGTAAGTAAGTAGGCTGCGATCCTGGTAATGCCCGAATACCTGGCTCACTGCATTTTGGATGGCTGTGGTACATCTTGGGATCTGTGCTGAGCTGTCAGCAGTGCTGGGTACGCTGGATGTGCCCTGTGCTTGGCATAAGACATGACAGCTTTTTGTCTTTCTGCTAATTACCCGAGTTCTGAACATCTGCTGTCAATTTCCACGCTTCTTTTTCTTGTTGTGCTTTGATACTTCTCCCACCTTCGTTTTAGTAAATCTTGATTTGCAGAAGCGACGTGCAGGGCTGAATCTGTTGCTCAGAGTTGTAGATGCTTTCATGCAAAGGGCAACAGCCACATCCCAGGATGCAGAAGGTCACACTGACAACAGAAAGGGAAATGGATGAGGTTCAGTGTTTCTTATCAGGCCTTGAAGTAGTGTTTGTGTGCCTGCGTGGTATAAAGCTGTAGAAAATTAGAGGCTATGCCACTGGGTTGTTTCTCAGCTTATTTTTTCAACTCCAAGTGTCTGGGAAATGGACCCAAATGCCTTTTATTTATTTATTTGCCTGTTAATTTCATACTTGGAGTCTGAAGCCACTTCTGTTTGATTGCGTAGGTATGACTGCAAAGATCGGCCGAGTTGTTAGTGGTGCTGGGGTTGGGCATGCTTCCAGTGGATGATTCTTGTTTCCTAAAACCTTGGCTTTTTTCTGAGATCTTAAGAACTTTTAGATTGCTGAGAAACAAAAGAGCAAAGTGGCTGGCCTCTAAAGCAGCGTACCAAGTGACATTTAAATGTGAGCAGAAGTTAGTGTGAGCTAGTTACAGGCCAGTGTGTTCCTGAGTGTAATTCTACAGAACCACCTTTAGCCCAAATGTGTTTTAAAGTTGATTGTGGATGAAAAAAAGCATGAAAGTGAGCTGGATTGTGCTGGGAGGGCTCCCCAGGAAAGAGAAACTCATCCCTGCTCCTCCCATTGCAGTGCCCTTGGATTAACGGTTTTGAGTTTCAGAATAATACAGAAGTTTTCATCTGGTGTTCACAGAGCTTAATTGTATTTGGAAAAAGTGACAGTATACTCCTCACCTCGGCCAAGCCATGGGTGGGTATGAAAAGGAGCAAGGAAGGGAAAGAGAGCACATTTCAGTGAGTGCTCGCTGTGAAGATTGAGTTGCAGGAGCGTTTGTGTCAGAGGGATCACCTGGCTCGCCAGCACAGGGCTTTCATTGTCCCTAAATCATCCCAGATGCAGCAGTAGCATCTCCAGGGACTGATATTGCTAACTATAATTTCTGAGAAATGGGTCCTTACCCTGCAGTTCATAAAGATGAAATGGAGATATAGTTAAGCAGACAATTTACAATGCACCTCTCCTCTTTGGCAAGGGATGGGATGGGGTTGCTACAGGGGAAGATGATTCTGAGTGGTATTTGGCTGAGGCTGAGGAGGAGGTACCAGCCAATGAAGCTTTGGCAAGCTGAGGTTAGGGACATTGCTGATGTGCAAGACTTTTTTAAACAGAAGCTATTTTGGCAATCTTTTTTTTTTTTTTTTTAACCGTATCCATGCAAAGGGAATTCTTCGGTTGTCAGAGAATGCAGGGTGTGACAGAAGAAATAGCAACAGAATAAATCAGGGAAAACTTCCCGAGTGTGAGATCCATTAAAATGCACTAAAGCCTCCAAACAAGAACACTTCATTGCCTTAGGTGCTCCAAACCAGCCTGGAGAAACTATTAACTGTGTTAGAAGGAGAGCTCCTACAGTGGCTGTAAATAACCCAGATGTGCAACACCTGTGCCCACCTCCCAACCCACCTGCAGTGCTGGGAGAGTTGGCATTTCTCTGCCAGATGCTCAAAACCCAAACTTTCTGGGTTTCCCTTTCTGAACATTGGCAATCTTAGTGGATTTCATAGTGGATTTCATGTATGTTACTCAATTATCGCACTAAATTTCCTTTTGGATTGTTAACAAATTAACTGAATGTACATACTATTAGAGAATCTTAGTTTAGCATGGGGAATTCTTGTTGTCTTGGGCAATTAAATTGCTTTTCTGGTTGTTTGGGTTTTTTCTTGCTCGAGATAATGCTGGAGACTGTTCCTATGTTTTGGGTATTTGGCGAATGGATGGTGTTGGACTGTTGCCTGGTTTACATGCCCAGGTTCCCCCGTCACAGCATGACCCAATTAGCTTCCTCGTTGGCAATCCATACCGAAATCCAGGAAGGAAAATTCCACTGACACTGAGTTAGTTTCTCTTGCGAAAATCCCCGTGGTTTCAGAAGTGAGCTGATCTGGCAGGGGAGCGCTGGGTTTGGCAATTGCGTTCTTGCCACAGCGGGCTCCGGGATTTATGTAGGGCTGTTTGTTTCCTTATCAGATTTTGGTTGAGAACCTATTCCTTCCTTTCACCACACGGTGGTACCAGGAAACGCAGAATCAGAGCTTGGAGGCCAAAGAATGGCAGGCAGTGTCCAAAGGCATCCCACAAACCAGCTGACTGTGTTCCTGCCTTGCAGAAAGTGGGCGCAGAGCTCCTCCAGCTTCCCCACTGCCATGGAGTTGTGCCATGAAGATGGATGTCAGACAAGCAGTTATCACTCGAGCAGTGAGTTTCCCTTTTGATCCTTTCAAATGTATCTGCACAACCACACTTCCCAATTTTTGTTATGTTTTTGCTCAAAACCCACAGTGCTCCCTTCGCTGCCAGTTTGCAGGCACGCCTGACATCTCACAGTCGTGTGTGGGGTGCAGCTCTTTGAACTTATCCTCCCAAATTCTATTTTAAAAATCACTGGACTGTTCCTTTTTTTCCTCAAGCACTTAGTGCTGCTATGTCATGTCCTGAAAATTTAAGCCTAAACTACAGCTTCTGTTATCCATCTCATCTGTCCTCAAGTGGAGAAGGGTTATGTTATCGTAAACCCAGATTTAAATGGCTGCTGTAGAAGCCTGGTCAGTTTCAGGCTTGTTGGCACAAGCTACTTATATCAGATTTGCTGAGCTGATAGTGTTGCACAAAGAAATAATACCTTTTTGTCATGTCTCCCTTTGCTTTTGTATGCCAGTGACCTGAGTGTGTTTGATTTTTCTCTACAAGCTAAATACTGAATTTAGGAAATAGAGTTGCAATATGTGTGCTAATTCACAACACTCATGAAGAGCCTGAGTAGAATAATTTTTTCTGATTTTGTAAAAGTCAGTGCTCTCTTTGCTAGCCAGCAACATTTACCAGCATTGCAGTAATGTTCTTGTCAGATCCAGCAGAGTGACATCCTCTGATATGTAGTGGGCTGAAGCAATACCGTCACTTGCAGAGAGCTCTCTGTCCTTAACCTTGTACATTATGACACACCGTAGTCACTGGGTTATCTCCTCCTAGCACATGCTTTCCATGTTTACCTTTAGCAAGGAGCAGTGCCTGAAGCTGGAAAGGAAGTGTCTGCTCGCAGGAGTTGGAGAGATTGCACGTGAAGCACTTGGCACCCCAGTGACACTTCCTTGAAGTGGATGCACAACGTGAAGATGAGCTCCTGGCAAGCCAAACCTATAATTCCTTTTCTTCCTTCCTCAGTACCTGACTTGGGCAGAGATCACTGTGCTAGATGCATTTGTTGGCTGAAGTGGGCAAAATACCACCCAGAATTACAGGGAGAAGGCAACGAGTCCCAGTTGCTGACAGGTACAAACGCTGTGGCATGAAGATACAGCAAACATCAAAAGCAAAGTGTTTCAGGGACATCTGAGTGAGCACCGTGCTGGAATATGCAACAGAGATTTTATTCAAATGTCTCCATTAAAAAGTGCTGCCACACCTCCCTGCTAATTCCCAGATAATAAACCCACAGTGATTATTTAATGATGAGCAAAACGACCAGACCTGAGTTCTTACCCACCTGAGTGGGAATGCTTTAGGACTTTGGTTTATTGATTAACTCAGTAAAGGAACAATTCATATCAGCAAAGCAAGGTGAGCCAGCCATACATTGCACATAATGCTTGGGTTTGAAGGGGGAAGGAAAAAAAGCAAGCTCAGACCTTTCTTCCTATCACCCATGGAGGTGGTCAGCCTCACACCTGCCTCAGTGGGCACACTGGTTGGGCTCAGGTGTGTTGGGCTCAGGTGTATTGGCCTCAGCAAGCTTATAGGATAGACAATGCCTGGCTTGCACACAGCAAGTAACCAGATTGCTTGAGCTGAAATGCCCCAATGCCATCCCAAGGTCCTTCACGCACGCTGTGTGTGCTCAGCACTGCGTTGACGGTGCCGCTGTGCACCGGAGCAGTGAGAAGTGCAATGGCTGCTGACGTCCTGGGGGCTGGGTTCCTGCCCAGCATGAAGAAACAGTGCCTGCACGCTTTGCAGGTAGCTCATTACAAAACCAGGCACTCGTGAGGGCAGAACTGTGGCTGCTTTGCTCCCGTGTGCAGGTCAGGCAGCAGCTCTCATGCACAGCAGTTATGTAAGCCGCCGTGCAATACCGTGCTTTCCTCACCAGAGGGATTCTTCCCAGAGTTGCCACCTCACCACCACTGATTCTGCAGCTTTTTTGTGTTTCAGACACCCCCCATCCTACACTGGAAGGCAAATAACTGCATTTTCTCCGTGGCCGGTGCTGAGGACCACACATGGTACCTGGCTGGTGCTCCTTGTAGCCCGCTGCACAGTTCCTCCATCCACACTGATTCACTTTCTCACTTTACTGCACAATTTCTAAGGCCACAGCAATGAAATCTAAACCCATCCGTTTCTGTCTGTCTCTGCCTCTCCTGAAGTGCTTCTGGCAGCAGATGAGCTTGTGCCAGAAGTGCACCAGTGACCTCGTTGGAAGGGACATGTAGGTAATTGACTCCCGTACTAATTTCCAAGGAGCTGGCAAGCAGCTGCCAAAAAACTGCTTCCATCTCTGCTGATCAATACTGCCTTGCAGCAAGCAGGTGGTAGGACTGTGTTTCTTGTGCTGCTTTAAGGGCTGTAACACGCTCCAGTGTCCTTATATTTGATAGAAGGCTTTTAAGTTAAATGACATTACCCCAAGTGTCATTTATTGTTTCCACGCTCTGGCCTTGCTTCCACCGTGCCATAAGCCGGGACGCTGCCGCAGCGTGTTCCTCTCCAACGTTACATTCAGAGCTTTTTGTATTGAGGGAGAAAATGACTCTGTGTAGATTTTAAATAGAGAAATAAGACAGCAGGTCTGGCCACGACTTTCAGAAATAATATTCTGAGCAATATCTTCCTGATTTCCTGCAGGAAAAGGGTGAATGAAGTCCTTCCCCACCTCGCGAGCGCTGCTGACGTCTCCTCTTTGCTGTCATTGAAGTCAGCAGCAGGACTCAAACCAGCTGCAAGAGTTGGAACGTTTTAAAATGCTCACTGCCTCTGGCAAAACCCTTCTTGATATCAAGCACCTGTACTGATAGAAAGTGGTGTGCCCTGGAGCTTTTATTTATCCAGGGGGTGACAAATGCCCTCTACAGCTTTACAGCCTGAGCAGTACCTCCCTCCTCTCTTTACAGGAGAGACACAGCCCTGGTGTAGCAGAGATTGCTTCGGATCACATGGAAGCCCACGAAGTTTGAAGGAAGAAAGATAAAAGTAAGCTTCTTGCTTTTGATCTTAGGAATTCTGAAGTTATCTTTCCTGAGCAGTTCTGGGAAACGTCAGTGAAATGGCAGCGGCACACGGAAATCAGGCAGGCAGATTTTGTGCTGCTGCACCAACTCTGGGCTGAATGCAAACGCTTAAATGGGCACTGGAAAATAATTTGGGAAAAGTGGGTCTTCCCTCATGGGTAGAGGTGTAAGATCTGTAGGGAAATGGGGAAATGCACCAAGCCTCTCCTTGGAAAGAGGCAGGAGGGGCCCAGCTGGACGCTCCTTAGATTTCTGATGTAAAAACCACGAATCTCTTTTGGGGAGCCCAATGGCTGAAGAGCAGCCCCCGAGCTCCCTTCCTGAAGGTGGGCGGAAAAAAAAAAAGAGCAATTGAAAAAGCAGAAACGAAAAGCTCCACCAGTGCTAGCAAGTTCTGTTCTGCTCTCGTGTACTGACCCAGTTCCTGGGGAAGCAGAGCAGGAATCCTCTAAATCCACCCAGCACCAAAGCACCGACCTGGCCGCGCTGCTTTGCGCTGCGCTGAGACGTGCAGCCCTGCCAGGCATCCAGCAGCCTCATGAGCTCCAGAATCTTTTTTTTTTTTCCCCATGCTGATGAAGGACAGACAGGTTTTCTTTTGCCAAGTAATTGTCTCTGTGACATCACTGAACCTGTCGTGCCTTTTGTTGGCTCCCGACAAGGAAAGCATTGAGCACGGTGTAGCCGTGCCTGCAAGCTGCCTGCGTCAGAGCTGGGCTGCTTTGCAGTTCTAATCAGTTTCTAAAATACAAAAAACAAGTGTTATTAGACCTAATTTCCTAATTTTCTGTCCCTAAATGATGAAGGAATCTCTTTGCCACAGCTCTGCAGAAAATCTTGCTTGCATGATGTCTTCCTATTGAATGCAGTTGTGCCAAAATACCCCCCGGAAGGATCCCTGTGTATTCTGGAAGTTTGTTTCTCTGCTTGTTTTTGTGACGTTTTTCAAGGCTGGATGTGTGCAGCACTCTCATAAGAGGACTGAGGAGCCAAACATTGACAATCATGATACAAAGTTGCTTTTCTCCATCCCAAAGATAAATAGTATCCATGGTCTGGGGTCTTGGGGCTTATAGTCAGGATTTCTGAGGCACACTTCCAATTTTGTTTCATTTTCTAACTTTGAACAAGGGCATCCCAATCTGAGTGATGGAGTCATTAGGGATGGGTGTCTGTGTGCCCTCTGTGATGCAGGATGAGACACGTTCAGCTGCACTAACAGAGGGATGGCATTTTCCTCCAGCCACACGTTGCTGTTGAAATGAGGTTTTGTTTTCAGCTGCCGGGTTCCCCTTCCCTGCCTGGAGGAACTGGGACCCCTGCACCTCCGTCTGCTCGGAAAGCAGCAAAAAGGAGAGGATCTATTTGCTTAAAGGAGCCATCTCTTGTTTACAAACTCTGAAACCTAACAGAGCTCTAAGAACCGCCTGCGCTCACTGCTGCTGTTTGCTCAGCTTTCTCCCTGGCGAGGGGACAATGAAAACAGCCGGATGGTTTTGCTCCTGTTTACAGTTTCCAATAGTTTTCTCTTTCATGTTGTCACTTCCTTGCATAGCACTACAATGAAATAAGCTACCAACGTTTCTGTCTGCTAATTAAGAACAAAATTTGCAGATAACTCGCTCTAAATAACGCTGCATGGGTTGCAAACCTGCTTTACAAATCCCTCCTCAAACAAAACTAAAGCAACTTCTGGGAGCTTTTGTAAAAGTCTTTTTCAGTGGTAGTTTGAGGCCAAACCTCCCATCTTCCGTCAAACAGCGGAGCTGAAGTCAGCGGGACCCGAGGAGCTCTGTGCAGGTTTGTGTCAGCAAAGGCTGAGCCTCGTGGGCTCTGAAAGGAGCTCCTCCAAGGTCCTGGCAGCACCAATTGATCAGAGCGTTATCAGACTCGCGTAGTTTGAATACCAAAAGAGCAAGTCACCTTCCACTCTTCCCTTAGGTAATGTTAAGAAGAGGTGTCCAGGTTTGAGGCAGACTGCTTTCTCCTTTTCTTTGGCTGTGGAGGGTTCTGCTCTGCATGGAAGCAGGAACAGACCCCCGCTCCTTTATTTGCATCCAGGAAACGGAAGGTAACTGATATCAGGGGTGATTGTATCCATGACAACCAACAGATATGGCCTTGCTGCCTGGCAGCTCATCCCCGGCCGCCTCCTCTGCCTTCCCAGGACACAGTCCCGGCTCCAGAGGGTCCCTTTCCTCGAGGCACCTCTTGGCTGCGCTTCCACGCTCCTGAGAGAGAGCTGCCAAATTCCCAAACGAAGCGAGTTTCCCGGAGGCAACAGCGTGATCGATTCTTGTCTCCATCAGCAAAAGCCTCCCCTGACATGAGCTGTGTGTGCTGCAGCCCTGGGAGCCCAGGGGGAGGTGGCAGAAAATCTGGTCCATGGAGGAGCAGCGGGATTTGCAGGAATACCGCCCAGGAGCAGGCTGGGTGAAATGTGATTTTTTTCCTCTGTGCAGGTGTTGGGTCTGCACGTAGCCTTTGTAGGCAAGGTGATTTGTCATCTGTTCCTTCGTAGTGGAAAAACAAAGCAGAAGAGGCAAGACAATGGGATCTTGAAATGAGAGCTGAGGATTAGGAGGCAGGACATGGAGTTCAGGTCCTGTCCTGCTGGCTGCTGGGACGTGACTCAGTTTCCCTGTAAGCAGTGGGGACCGCAATGAACCGAGGAACTGGTCGGTGACTTAAAAATGCAAAGAAGGTCGCAGGAAACTCCAATTAAGGGCTGTCTTAGTGCATATGCAAAGCAGATTACAAGAATCTGCCTCTGTAAATCATAGCAGGTGTTTGGGATTCAGCGTGTGAGTCCGTGTGCCTGCAACCCAGACAGCAGGCTCAGCTGCTCTGCCCCATGGAGCATTTTCTGTACCCTGCTTCCAGGGCAGGGGCTGCTTTCTGTAGCTGCTCTCTGACAGCGAATAAACACTGGGGGAGAGCACTGCCTCGCTTTGCTCCCCCAGACACCTCCTCCTCCTCCCCACTCACCACAACCCAGCGTGACCCGTGGTGTGTTCTGCCCATCTCCTGCACAGCACAGCGGTTATCGAGGGAAGGTCAGCCTGAAAATCGACAGCATTCCCCCCTCGAGCCCTGCAGATGGGGATGGGATGCCCTGGGGTTGCCTGCCCAGCCCTGCTGAACTGCTGGGCTGTTCTCAAGCCCTTCGGGGATGCCTGTGTCATTCTGAGGATGCTGTAGAGCTCCCTCAGCAAATCCTCTGCTGGCCTTTAGCGGCTGCACGGGTGCAGGCAGCAGTCAGGCACGAGTTGTGTGTGGTGCCTTTAGTTCACTGCTTTATTCAGAGAATTGAGCAGGATCATTGGATGATTTTATTGAGGTGCAGTGGCTCCCGTGGGTGTAGAGCTGTCTCTTCCTTCTGACCTTAAGCTGCCATTGCTCTGTAAGGCCTCACCCCTCTGCCCAGCTGACGGTCAGCCTGCAGCTGGCCCGAAGCAGAGAATGAAGGGCTTCCTGCAGCTCAATGGCCCTTCTGGGAGGGTTTGTTGTTTTGGTTTTTTTTTGCTGTTTACAGTAACAACCATGACCTTGGGATCAGGAATCGCTTGGGCGTTAGTGAGCACCGTGGCTGAGGTCACCCTCTCAGCTGCTGCAGGCTGCTCAGCGCTGCGTCTCCTCCTGGTTCCATGCACGGAACCGGGATTCTGGGCTCACCTGATGGGAAGTGGCCTCCGTGGCCCCAAGGTTTGGTGCAGGGAAGCTCCACGTGCACCTGGATGTCACATGGAATGGTCACAGCTGTGGGGCATGGCACAGTAGCTCACCAAGCACTGCCTCCTCCTGTTGCCCTCCCATTTTGTTACACCGTGCATTCCCACCCCAGCCCTGGTCGGCATGCATGCAGAGCAGATGGAAATCCAGGCAGGAGACACGTTCTGCAAACAAATGTAGAAGAGAGGTGGGATGCTGGCACTGACAACTTGGCGTTATCAGTGCCTTGGATGCAGGCTGCAATCTCGAGGGTGGATGGGAGCAGGACAGCCGTGCACGGGCCAGCATGAGGGAATTACAGAGATCTGCTCCGACAGTGAGCAACGTCAGCTCGGTTGGCAAGACCAGGGCCTCATGTAGCACCAGGCTGGAGAGTTTGTGTTGTTCTGTGCCTTCCTCTGTGACTCCAGCACTTCTGGCACAGAGGATGCTCTGAGCACAGGGCTGGGGGGCAGCAGCTCCCAGGCACTTTCTGTCACCATGGGAGTTTTGTGCCCCGTTCCCCCAGATGTGAGCAGGGTGGTGCTGGTGGTGACCTGGTGGGAAGATGCAGTGGGGTTTCTTCTGAACACCTCATAGGATTGGGGCTGCTCTGGGACAGCCTCTAGGGACCACTGCCCTCAGGATGCCAACCCTGAGCTGTGTGGGCTTCTGCTGGAGCTCGTTAAGTGGCATTTCCAGCCACACCTTGATGAAGCCAACCCTCAGCGACTCACCCTTTGAAAAAGACTTTTTTCTAAGAAATAATGTCATGGAGCGATACGAAAGCATGATGCTTTGGGTAAAAAGCGAGCAGAAGAGAACTTCCTCCTGTTTGAGAAACCTCCAAATGATGTGGGGGTTTTTTTGTGCCTCGGGCACCGCTCCTCTCAGGATCCCCAAACACCGCAGAGAGGTGGATGGGGGCTGGATCTCTGTGTTCTGCAGGAGCCCAGCGGGAGGGGGCCACGCCGAGCAGCACCCAGCAGTGCCTCCCTGTGCACCTCAGAGCCCCCGTTTCCCAGAGACGTTTCCTGCTTTCAGCAGAAGTCTGAATTGGCTGTCACCGAGCTGGCAGGGGATGCCTTTCTCGTCTCGCAAGGAGCAGGCAGCACCTCACCAGTGATTGAAGATCTGTTTGCCTTACAGAAACGGCTGCAGAATGGATCGTCCCCGAGCGGCCCTACTGCCTGCAAAAGGTGCGTGTGAATGCCCGTGCACGGCCCGGGATCTCTGTCCATCGCCATNCCCAGCGCCGGGCGCCGCGCGGAGCGGAGCGGAGGAGGAGCCCCGCGGGGCAGCCCGGCGGCAGCAATGCCGCTCGCCCAGCTGGCTGAGCCCTGGCCCAACATGGAGCTGGTGCATCTGGACACGGAGGTGAGCGGGGCACCGGGCGCCGACCCCAGGGGTCTCCGCGGAACAAAGGAGCGCCCGGCCTCCCTCCCTCCCTCCCTCCTTCCTTCCTTCCTTCCTT
>WBMW01001494.1:22152-64993 GCA_013396635.1 Penelope pileata | reverse complement strand
CCAACATGGAGCTGGTGCATCTGGACACGGAGGTGAGCGGGGCACCGGGCGCCGACCCCAGGGGTCTCCGCGGAACAAAGGAGCGCCCGGCCTCCCTCCCTCCCTCCTTCCTTCCTTCCTTCCTTCCTTGCTTCCTTCCCTCCGCTTCTGCCCCGCTCCCTGCCCGCCGCTCCCGCGCGGTTCCAGGCGCTCCGGCTGCCCCCGGCGCTGCCCCCCGGGGTTCGGCCCTTCCGCGCCAGCGGAGCAGCAGCGCCGGAGCTGCGCGGCTCCGCGGCTCCGTCGGGAGGGGCCGTGGCCCCGCTGGAGGCCCGGCGGGTGCACGGCTCGGGCCGGGGCTCTGCCCCGCAGACTCCTCTCCGGCTGTCCCTGGCCCCAGCCGCCCCGGGGCTGTGTCGGGCTCAGGGCTGCCCGCTCCCGGTCCCGCATCGCTTCGGATGTGCGCGCTTCCCAGCCCAGGTGTGTTCTGGCCGCATCTCGGGTTGCTTCACAGCCATTGCAACGAAGGGACAGCCGCGGTGCCGTGCTTCCTGCAGCATCTCCGCCCGCTGCAGCCCAGGCTGTGCTCGGGGCTTCCTCAAACGTCCCCGACCTGGAGCCTGGAGCCTTCCCCATAGGTTGCTGTGGGTTCTGTCCCAGTCGCTGTGCTCAGCCCCTGTTGCTTTCCCGTTTGGACTCGAGGCTGTTCCCTTACCCCTCCCATCGTGCCTGGGGGTGTTGTGATGGCTAATTGCTCGGATTTGCTTCTTCTTACTTGAAATTATCCCCCAGGAGATCTGCACTTGGAGCAGAGGCAGCAGAAGGGGCTGTGCTGGAGCTCGGGGGTGGAGCTGCCCCAGGGCCCCCACCCGGGTGTGGGGCAGCAGCTGTGCATGGCCCCGTGCTGCCGGGGGTGGGTAGGGGTCCTGCAGCCGCCCCGTGTGCTCGGAGCTGGGGGTACCTGGGTGCACCGGGACAGCTGGGAGCTGGGCGGTACCTGGGATTCCTCTGCTCTGAAGGAGGAGGAGAGCCTGAAAACTGAACTTGGAACGGGAGGAAAGTAACACCAGTGCCCAGGGCAATAAATGCCGTGGGGGGGTTGGTTTGCTGCTTCACCCTGGGCGTCCCAGGTGCTGGACAGGTGGCTGCATCCCATCCCGGGATCTCCTCTGGCCGGCAGCGGCTGCGTTTGGCAGCCGTGGGGATCATGGAGCAGCAGAACTGTTTTCCCCATTGCATTCGCAAGGAATGTGCAGTCTGTAAACCGAAACCCCGGGGCCTGCCTCCCCCGCCTCACCTTGGCCAGGGCTCGGGGTCAGCAGCAGGGCTGGGAGCACCGTGCAGGTGTCACTTCTGAGCAGCAATGTCCTCGCATCTCCACGCCGTGCCAGGCAGGACGGTGAATTCAGCTCCCTCGGGTGCATTCGGTGCCGTGGGCGTTCCCCACCTCCCGACCTGCTGTCACCTGTGCCAGGTGTTCTGTGTTCCTTCAGCGTTGCTGTGAATGGCACAGAGGGACTAGGGCTCGGGGTGGGGTGGGGGTTGCATGCTGTGAGGTTCCCTTTGCCCCAGGCAGGGGCTCAAGCAGAAAGTTTCAACCTCTCCGGGGCAAGGTGGCACCACAGAGACTTTTCTGGAATGTCGGTTACGTAAATTGCCTGGGATCCCTGCCATCGGGTTTGCAGCACCCGCCTGCCTCGAACCTTTGCTTTCTGAGTCACGGAGCAGAGGTGCTGTCACCGCGCTGGCGGAGGCATCGGGCCCCCTGTGTCACGGGCGGGGTTTTTCCACCGCTCTCCAGGAGGGCGCCGAGCACAGCCAGCGCCCGCTGTCCCGGCCCAAAGGCGCTGCGCTGGGAGGTGGGGACCGAGCTCCCTTCATCGTGCTGCTCCTTTTTTCCTTTTTTCCCCATTTTTTCTTCTACTGCGTAAGCAATATTTCGAATAAGCAGAAAAATCCGTCTGGGGCAGAGGACCAGGGATGGAGTGGAGCGGCTGCCTCCATCACCATAGCGATGGGAGCTGTCGTCGGGGCTGTGCTCTCCTCTCCACTCTCATTACACAAACATGGAGCAAGGCCGCTGACGTGGGATTACGACAAATCCAACCGCTCCAAGTGAATTATTTTCGCCTCTCTGTGTGCATCACCCTTTATTGAGCGGGAGCTGGCCGTGAGTAACCGCCTCTTTGAAGCCTCTTCGCTGCTGCACGGGGCACAAAGCAGCAACCGAAGGCGCAGGAGGAAGCATGGTGACTGCTGGGTCCATGCAAAGAGCCAACGAGAAGTGACACTGGGCTGTGTGAGCTCAGGAGAGAAGGGTTGGAGAGCTTTGGTTGTGCAGGATTATGTCCTTTCTCTGCTGACCCTGTGCTGATGGCACTGAGAACGGGGCAGGGTGACAGCGGGTCCCCCCGGGGTGACACTTGTGCTGCTCTCAGCCCTGTCCCGTACGTTGCTCCTCCCCGTGCTGCAGATTATGGGGAATTAAAGGGATTTAAAATGCAAGATGTCCTAAGATAAACATCTCCAAGTTCAGCCAGGCTGGCAGTTACGTAACCGAGTGCTCTTGTTTTCCGCTGTACTTCTCCGTGTGCCATTAAGGAAAGTTCTGAGCAGCGCAAGCACCGGGGAAGGACCCCCCTGCAGCGGGCACTGCTCCAGCGCTGCGTGTTTCCCTCCTGCACACTCACCCATGGTCCTGGATCCCATCTGAGGCCGTAAAGGTTTTAATCTGGGGTGGAAGCAAAGCGCTTGGCTCTGAGCACCGCGGTTTTCTCCTTGCAAATCCACCCAACATCAGCTGGAGAACGTGACGGTGGCATTAGGAGCTCCCTCCGTCTGCCCGCGGCCGCCACGTGCTGTGCGGGGCTGTTCCCCAGCCATGAGGCACACGCTGCTCTGTCTGCCGTGGAAATTCTGCTTCTTTTGTGGGACTTGAGCTGTTTCAGGCGTAAACAGCCCTCCCAGAGCCACGGTTTTGATTAGCAGTGACTTAATAATTGTTGATGGGTGACAGCTGAGCCAGTAAACACGAGCGTGTTTCCAAGTGTGGCTGCCTTCAGCCCAGTGCCTCCCGCTCTTCGCAGAGGATGCACATGGACACGAACTCCTGCTTCACTCCGGAGCTGTTCCTTCTGCTCGTGGCTCTGACAGCTCTGTGAAGACATCAGGGCTGTGCTGCTCTCGGTGTGAAGCGATCGCGCGGCCCCGTGAGCCCTGGCAGGGCTCCATTCCCCTGCAGGATGGGGAGGTTTCCCCAGCAGCCCCCAAACATCAAATCCGAGTTTTCCCTAGGAAGTGAGTTACACCTGTTAGAGGGGACATCGCGCTCTAGGGCAGATCTGGGGCTGATCTCCTATTCTGCAGAAAAGCTTCTGCACGTGCTCAGCCTGCTCTGAGTGTCTGAGTCCCAGCAAATCCCACCCTGTGCCCCTGCCCCGAGCTCTGCAGAGCCCCAGCACGACACTGTCAGCTGTGGCAGGGTCACAAAGAACCCATGGAAGTTCCCATTAAAACCAATTTGAAGGTGAAACGGGCGTGAGGCCGCGCTCTGGCACTGCTCTGCTGCGCTCACCCCATCCCTCACTGCATCCCATGGGTACGTGGGAGCCTTCAACCGTTTCATTCCCTGTCTGAAGTAACCCATCCGCCAGGTTTGTCCTGGGTGCAGGGCTCTCGGAGGGCTGGGAGGGGGCTGCCAGCGCCTGCTGTGTGCTAACAGCCGTTCTCTTCCCTTGCAGAACGGGCAGGCTGCTCCCGAAGATGGTGGGAACCCTCCGGGCAAGGTAACGCTGCGCCTCGCGCCCACCCTCGGAGCTGGTGCTGAACGGGCTGGGGAGGGCTATTTTTAAACCCCCTAAGCTGCTGCTCTGTAATCTGGATGAGCGCGTGCAGGAGTGTGAGGGGCCGTGGTAGGGGAAGAGAGGAGACAAACCCTCCTTTTCCTGTCCCTTTGGTCATCCAAACCCCCCTGGACCGTTTCCCAGGGGCTGCCTCGGACCGGCAGCCGTAGCACAGGGCTGGGAGTGAAACTCGTGGGGTGTTTCGGTGCCGTGTTTGCACCCTTCTCTGTGCTGTGATCTCGCCAGATGGGATGAGAAGTGCGAGCGTTGGATATTTGTGGCACAGCTGCCCTCGCAGAGGTGTCTGTTCCTTCTCTTGCCTTGGTCAAGTTGCCCTCTGCATCCCCACTGGCACCAGCAGGGAGCAGAGGGACGGAGCTGTCCTGCTCCACCTGTGAGCAGTGCGATGGGGAGGGCTCGGTTTCCCTGGTGTGGACCCTCTCCAAGTGCAAGGCTGATGTTGTTAACGTGGCTATTTCCTACTGACACGAATTGTGCCCAGGATTCTGCCCTGCAAGAGGAGCCACATCAGTGCCTCAAAAGCATAAGCCCTGCAGGATTTCCTTTTCTGATGTGCTTGTGCTGTGGTGGGGAAGAGCGATGCTACGTCTTTGATTGGCCATGGGACGCTGTGCTGAGCACGGTGTCTGCAGTCTGTCCCGTGCCATAACTGAGTGCCCCGAATCGTTCGTGCTGATGGCCATGGAGGGTTGTTGTGTTGTTTTCTCAGTTGGTTGCCATTACGTGTTTAGTAAATGGAAGCCTAGAACAATTGGCTACTTTTCAGCTAGCTCTTTTCCAGGAACTTAGGCTGAGCTCCTAGCGCTGCCATTGCAGCCCGGCTCTGCCTGCTCTGCCCTCGTGCAGCAGCTGCTGGACGGGCACAGCTCCTGCCCGATCGCTGGCGTGGGGGAGGCGAGCTCGGCTCAACGACACCGTGCACTTCTCCCCCCTGGGAGTAATGGTTTTATGGCTCTTCATCACACCCACATCTCTGGCATGGAAGAGAATTTGTGTCTCTTGTGGTTGGATCCCAGCTGGGCTTCTCAGGCCTGGGATGTGGCTGCTCTCATCTCCAGACACCTGGCTCAGCTGCCCGCCTAGTTTTTGTCTAAAAACAACTGAAGAATTCTTTTTTCCCTTGAAGGACATCACTGGGACAAACCCTGGCAGCTGGAGCAGAGCAGGGGACACGCTGCCCGAGGCAGGGAACGCACAGGGTGCAGTGCTGCGGGCAGGTGCCCTGCTTGCACCCCGCCTGGCCCCGTGGCTGCGGGCAGCGTCCAACAATCCCATTTTCGGTCATTTGGAAACGTGCGGAGCCCCGCTACGCGCTCCTGAAATAACCTTGGTTGCATTTTCCAAGTTTGTACAAGGTGTACGTTCTACAAGCACGAAGACAAATGAAATCCCTGCTGTAAACACAGACCTTAAACTCCAGGGCTGACTCTGGCACTGCGAGCTCCAGATGGGGATGCAGAGAGGCAGCGAGCTCCGTGTCTGCGCTTCTCTGCTCACTTGGGAGCAGACGTCAGCAGCAGGCTCTGGCGCTGACTCCCACCTGCAGCAAGGACTAAAGGAGGAGGAGGGAGCTTTTGGGGCTGGGTGTGTAAGCTGGAAGCTGCTCGGGGTCGCTCCCCAGCGGTGTTGCTGGGCTGTGAGGGCAGGGGCACCTTCGTGCCAGGTTCCTGCTTGCCGTCCTTTTGTGGCTGGTTCTGTCATCTCTTCTAAAAATAGCCCCAAGCAGCACCAGCGGCGATCCCTCAGTGCCCGTGCAGAAGTGCCATCCCTCTCTCTGACCCCTTCAGTGGGATGCTGCCAGCAGGAAAATCTTTATTTCCTTGGGCGATAACCAAAGAAACCTTGGAAAGGAGGAAAGCCAGGAGTTGCTCAAAAGAGCTGGGAGCTCAGCAGCTGGCAGCGTGTGGCTGATGCAGCCTGATGCCCCGATCCTCTCTGCTGTCCCATCCCATCCCAGCTGCTGCTGCTGTGCATTAGGGTCTTAGGGCATGAACTGTAACAAAATGGTCACTGCACATGCAGTAAGAGGATGTTTGGGGCTGGGCTGCCTGCAGTCTGCGAGCAGCCTGGTGCTGCTGGCTGCCTCTGTAGCTGCAGCTCAGCCTCCTTCCAAGGACAGCCACTGCCTTTCACAACAGCTCCTGGCCTCTGTTCCTGCGTGGATTCCCACCGGTCGAGAACAATTGTGGTGCACAAGTCCCTGCAAGCACCGTACCTCGACGTGTTTATCTGAGCATCTGGGAGATGCCTGCAGGATCCCAGGGGTTGGGCAGAGCCACATCCAGGTGGCTGCCTCCCCTCGCACGGTCATGGGGCAGGGAGCCTGCGTCTGCAGCCAGGGCCATCCCGACGGCATTCCGGCTCCCTGGCCCTAGGAATTCCAAGCCAAACCCTCTTCTGACAATGAGCACAGTCCTAAATTGCTAATGTCTGAGTCTTTGCTCATCTGGCTGTTCCCAGCAGCTGTTGTAAGAGTTTGCAATCTGCCAGGCACTCCTGGCCACGTCCCTAGAACTGGATTGCCGATCCAGCCGCGCTGAGCAGGAGACCATTGGGCAAGGTGGGTGCGAGGACGTCCGCTCTTCCCCTCTCCCTTTTGGTGCTGGCGTTTGACGCTGTTTACAGTTGGCGTTGGCTTTCAGCTAGCAGCAGTGCCCTTGGCACAAGGTTTCGGTGCCACTTCCCCAGCAGAGCCATGTCTGCACCAGGCAGGAGCGGGGCAGAAGGGCTCTCCCTGTGCTCCCAGAGCTGCTCTGTGCCAGGGGCTGACTGTCAGCGTTGGCCTCTTGGTGCTGAACCTCATTCTCTGTGTTCTCTAGATTTAATTGCCAGGTAGGCTGAAGACTGGTCCGTGTTCAGCTGGGGAATGGCAATGGAGGGCTTGAACTGAGTGGAAAAACAGAACATCTCCTAATTGGGTTTTTGCAGCTTGGCTGAGGGGTGAGCGTGTGCTCCCCGAAGGTGCCAAGTGTTGAGGAACTGCACGTGAAAGTACAGCCCCCAATTAGTGGAATCGCTTCATAATGAAGAGCAGAGGAGTGGATTTGCAGTGTGCCCGCTCTCTGGAGGTGACACTGGGAGCTGATCAGCGTGTTCCTGGGTGATAATCACAGTGCACGACGAAACCTGGGGAGGTGAATGAGTAACCTCACCCAGCTCTGCTTTGCACCATAAAAGAGACCTTTGAGACAGGAGCGAGGAGCTGCTCTGTGCCAAGCACGGGGTGCCCACGGCTCAGGCTGTGCCGGTACAGGAACACAGCGAAGGGGAAGGGGACGCAGCTCCTGCCCAGATCTGTGCAACTCCCACTCCTTCATCCTCGTGTCCTGGCCAGGTAAAGCCTGCAGAAGGATCCTCTCCCACAGCATCTTCAGCAGAAGCTAAAGGCAGAGACCCAGAACAGGGACTGTCCTGGCCAGGGAAATACGTACATCACCACTGTTGTGGTTTTGCTGCTCCATAGTGGCCATGGCTCTGGCTTCCAGCAGCGCTGCCCAGGCCATGCGCTGTCAGCCCTGCACGTGAGCCCCAGCTCTGGGCTGGGTGCGTGGCTGGAGATCGTGGAGGCGCTCAGCAGCACAGGACGGGGCTCCAACCACGACCTCTTAAAGCGAAGGGGTTTCAATCAAACCAACAAAATGTTCTCCTTTGAAACAGACCCGGTGTGTTTGCACAGCTGTTTTCTGCAAGAATTGGAAAGCTGCTGAATGTGGGAAGAGACAGGTATCTCCGCAAATGCCTTCTCCTTGCTTCCAGCTGCTCAGCAAAGCGTGCTCCGGTCCCAAAGCCGTGCAGCACCGGGGTAACCTGGAGCAGAAACCCCAGCGCGGCGCTGCCTGGAAATCCGCCTTCCCCTCCCCGCTGCAGGGCCTGGCTGCAGCCATTGCACCTCCCACCGTGCAGCCTTCCAGCCTGGCCGTGGTGAAGCTCTCCGTTTAAGCTGGCTGCTCTGTGTTGTCAGCTGAACTAATCAAGTGGTTTTGTTTTTAATGCAATGCCCGACAGCTGTGCTGCACGTTCCTGCCAGAGCGTTTGCTCTTCGTCCTTGGCAGGGCCGGGCTGTGGCTGACAGCGAGCTGCTGAGCTCTTTAAAAACATAACAACCGAATGCCTGTTTGAGGAGCAGAGTCTCTGCTGAGCTGCAGACTCTGATAAATAATTGAAGAGGGGTCAGTTTACACGACTTGCACGTGAGGAATGCAGTGAGGGCTGCGGAGCTGGGAGCAGCGCTGGAGCAGCTCCTGCACGTCGGACCCATCCGAGCTGCTCTGGTTTCTCCTCTTCCATTTCCATCCACCTCCTTGATTAATAGAAATGGCTGCAAGCTCTGTCTCCAAGAAGCCTCTTTAACTGAAAAAAAAAGAAGAAAAATAAAACCAAAACCCCACAGAACCTCTTTTACTATATGCTGTACCTGGAGGAAACCTGCATCATCCATCAGAGTCGGGAGGATCAAATTCTCCTGAGCCTGCAGCAAAGCAGGGCAGCCTCTGCCAGCCCTCCCTGTGCAGCGTGTCCTGGCCCTGCCACGCTGCTGGACCCGGAGCCGTGTGTCCCCTTCCCTGGCTCTGCTGGAGGGCGGCCGTCCTCATCGCCCAGGTGCAGAGCTGGGGCTGCCCCTGAACCTCCTGCACTGTACAGGTGTCAGCGTTGTTTGGAAGCTGAAGCACAGCATGGACGCAAGCCGTGAGCTCCTTCTGTAGCTCCAGGTGAATAACTTCCCCCTGGTGCCCTGTGCTGCTGCCAGGCGCTGGGAGATCGCACAGGGAGCACGGGCAGCTCCCGCTGCGCTGGAATCGCAGAGGCTGCGTTTGCAGAGTTTGCACATTGAGAGCCCTGAGCCCCAGATCTGCCTGGCCTGGAGCCGTTCTCCTTCCCCTCTGCCCTCTAGGAAGCGTGCTTGTCTGCCTGGCGCTGACCCTGCAGGGAGGAGCAGAGTGGAGGCAGGCTCTGGGCCAGGCTTGGGAGCAGCTGATCTCACTGCAGCGATGCTCGAAGGCACGAGGGCTTCCCCAGCTGCAGCATGAAGTCCGGGCCCATCCACTGCTCCTCTGAGTGCACGTTCGGGGAAAGTCACCCTCGTTATCAGGTACAGAAAATGAGGGCATCCATCCGTTGCTTGTGCTTGAAACCAGCAAAGCTGCTGCCGTGGAGCTGGGAGCACTGAACAGCACCTTTCTGTGCTCCCGTAAGCGCTCTGAGATGGAGCGGTGTTGATTTCCTCACTGGAAGAAGAGCAGCGTTTATCAGTGCTGCTCAGGCTGGGCTGGGCTGGCTGCAGAGCAGGAATACACAGGGTCTGGTTACAGGGGGAGGGAATGTCTGTGCCTGTCCCCAGGGCAGCAGCAGAGCTCTGTGTGCAGGGCTGGGCTCCGGGCTCTGTGCTGGACACCTGTGGTACCACCACTGCATGTGGGCAGAGCCAGTGCCAGGTCTGTGCAGGGAGAGGAGCTCCTTGAGATAGCAGTGGGGAACAGAGATGTGTTAGTTATTCCCAGTGCTCAGGGGGGTTGCTCCCTGCCCTGTGCTATCTGGGAAGGGGAAGGTTGGTGATCTGCATTTAATGCCATCCTGGCCCAGGCACCCAGAATACATGTGCCACGGCCGAGCTGCTGCTGGCTGCACAGTGCCTTTTACAAGCATTAAATGAAATATTGTGCTTTGCTGTGGCAGGCACCCCCTCTGCGTGCTCTCCTCAGGGTGCTGGGAACACATAGCTCGTGTGTTTTGGATGTGTTTTTTTCTCTTAGCACTGGTACTGTTCAGACCCACCATCTGACAGTGCCACCAGCCCCCCTCGCTCCCTGCATCCTTCCCAGGGGCAGGAGAGGTGGGTGCACCAACAGCTGGCAACATCTGGCCCGCAGCAAAGGCTCTGGGAGACCTCGCAGCCACATCTTGCAAGCAGCAAGCTCCCCGCAGCCCGCGGTGTGGGAGGAGTGTGGAATTCCTGCGTCGCTGCGATAGTCTCCGCATCCCACGGCAGCTCCAGGGGCAGCAAACAGCTCTCAGTTCTCACTGTGAAAGCGGTGCTGTGTTCTCTGGTTCGGTCAGAAAGAGGCTCCACGTTTTGTAGTGGGCGTAGCACAACCGCACCGTGCCCGGCAGAGGACAGTGCTTACTGCTAAGGGTGACATTCTTCATTTAGAGCACCCCGGGCTGTGGCTTCACTGCCAGCTGAAGGTGTTTCCCCTCTGGGTGCGGAGCTGCCCGAGGGCAGCACGTTTCCTGCAGCTGCAGTGGCACTGAGCTGTCAGAGAGGCTCTGCTCTGGGAGGACTTCTGCCTGAGCGGTGCCTTCAGCCCACGCTGTTGGCTGGCAGCTGGTCCTGGCCAGCTGCAGCTCCTGCCTGGAAAGGGTGGAGAGATTTCACTTTTATTATTTTCTTAGAAATTTGCAGGATCTGATGCCAGAATAGCTTCCTCTGGAGACGGCCAGGGGCAGAGAGAGGGCATGGGGCACCCCTGGCTGCTCTTCTCTGCCCCACTGGGGACCCCAGCTCTGCAATGGGCCAATGGTTTGGTGCTCCTGGTGCCATGAGCTGGGTAACAGCTGAGCACACCCACAGGGATGCTGCTGCTTGCCTTGCCCTGAGCGGCCAGCTTCTGTCCCTTCCTTCTTTCCTTCAGCCCCAGGCTTTATCCCCATATCAGTTCCCAGATCCCCGTTTCGGGGTGCTGTGTGTTTTGAGGGGTGTTTACCAAAGGAGCCCTTTCTTCAGAAGCACACTGGGGACTTTGCAGGAGCTCTGAGTGCCACCTGCTGGAGCGTGCCCTGCAGAGAGCCCACGGCTGGCTGCATCCCTCCGTGGGATGGGGCAGTGGGATGGGACAGCCCGTGCCATGCCACTGGGACCTGCCACCATCATGTCCCATTGGAGATCCCGTGCTGTCGCTGCTGCTCCTCTCGCTGCCCAGCACCACGTCTGTTTGCAGCCTCCAGGGTCTGTCAGCGTTTCCTTCCTGTTACGGCTCCACCAAAGGAGGTGTGGGCCATTTTCTGGCCGACGAAAGGAGTGGATTTTTGCTCTGCTGAGAGAAGGGGTCCATAAGAAAAAAAAAAAAAAAGGATGGAAGTGCTCTGTCTGAACACCAAACAGGGTAGAACTGGACTGTCCTGGTTGGAGTTGTTCCTTTTTAGGGATTTGCAGAATGGCAGTGAAGTCATTCCCAAGGGTGAGCACAGTAACGTGATGTCCCGTGGGGCTTCACGGTGGGGCACGTGCAGTGGCACGGGGAGCGTGGGCCAGAATTAAACTGGTTGGAACGTGTGCAAGGGGACGGGACAGGTTCTCCTCTTGGGCAGAAAGGTTTTAAATCTGCTGGAGGTTTCAAATTATTGTTTGTTTCTTCAATTGCTTGTGTGGTGTGTGTAGGCACGAGAGAGAGATGGCTGCAGAGCTTAATCTTTGAATGCAGCCTTGGCACCGAAATGCCTGCTTAGTTAGGAAAGGAGGAACTCCTGCGTTCTCCCAGCTCCCCTACCCTACTCTACTCTCTACCAATTGAATGAGCTCATTATGATCTTGCACAACATTCTGCTTGGCTGGACGTTGGTTTTAACTTCTCTTCTAGGCTGGGTGAGAACAGCCTCAGCAGAACTCAGATGTAACGCTGCGAGCAGCCACGCCGCGGCCTAAAACCTGCGGCCTGCCCTGGTGGCTGCGGGCTGCACCAAGGGCTGTTCTCTCCCATGCTTCATGCCATTGTGAAATCCTCAGGACGAGAACTGCCCTTGCCAGCAGCAGGGTTAGAACTCAGCCTGTAGAGAACACCCTTTCCCCCTCACAAACGTGGGGCAGCAGCACCCACTCGCTGTTCCCAGCCCTGCTCTCCGCTCCCGGCTGGACCAGGTTGACATGATGGCTGTACAGCACCGTGTGTACACAGGGACGTTCTGCAGGGCCCAGAGCGGCTGCAGATGTGTCAGGAGGTGTCAAGAGGGGGACGTTTCCTGTGGGGGAAGCCAGCGTCACCCCCTCGCCTTCCTGGCAGTTGGTAGGTGGCACGAAGGCGAGTTACGCCGCAGCGATGCGGCCATCTTGTTGCTGTGGGCAGCGCTTCCTCTCACGTCAAAATGGCTTCTGCTCGAGGGCCCGGTGTCTGTGGCCGATCTCCTGTTGGTGCCTCCTGAGCCCCTCGCCCTCCGTGGGTCCCTCAGACCCTGTGCCCGGTGCCCTGAGTCCCTTGGTTTGCAGTGGGGACGGAGGTTGGTGCAGGGTCCTGGGGCCAGGACACTGTGGGTGCTGCCAGGAGGGCACCCACCAAAGCAGCACGGACACAGGGACGTGGCTCGGGCTCGTTTCTTTGCTTGCAAATGAGCGCAGCCGTCAGCCTTGCCCAAATAAGGTCCGTGCACGAGGGGAGGCAGTGGCTGGTGAGGTTTCTTTGCTTTGCTTGTTCCCCTTTTTGAGAACNAAAAAAGAAGAAAAAGAAAAAAGTTCCAGACAGAGCTGCCTTTGCCTCTGTGCTCTTCACAGCAGCAAAAAGCAGATTGGCTTCCTGTGCATCTCTTGCTTCCCCTTTGCTCCAAGCTCTCCCTGCTTCCCCCGGCACCGTGGGCAGAGGGCAAGAGAGAGCAGAATGACAAACCCATTTCTGTCACCAACTTTTTTGCTTTTCAAAAAAAAAAATGGAATAAGGCTTAGAAGCAACTTAATTCTGCCCCAAGTGCCAAACTCAGTCGTTTGGGAGCGTGACGGAAGAGCTCGGCGTGGCTGTTCCGTGTGCCCATTCCTGCTGCACGTTCCTGCACATGGATGATGGAACAGCTGGGTGACCTCAGGGCATCTCTTTTCATAGATGAAATGCAGATGGCCTCCTGGTGGGAACTGGGAGTAAGAACACAGCTCACTTTTTGCCTTAGAAACATTAGGAGAGGGTTAATTCAGAGCCATAGGGCTGAAGCCCTCCTGCAGCCGCTCCGGTGCCCGGGGCTGCACTGCCCGACGCGACCGTTCCAGATCCCATCTCCTTCTCATCTCCTCTCTGTATGAGGACACCCAAAAAGCACAGTGCAGAGCAGTGTCACAGCTCAGGAGCTGACCCACGGCAAGCAGCAGCGTTGTGCAATCCCATCAGACAGCAGCATGCAAACCTCGCAGCGGTTTCTAGAAGCCCTGGTGCAGCACTTTGCAGATGGTCACAGTGAGACTTGGACATGGGACAGGGACCAACCAGTGAAGGATGCAGAAAATACCTCCTGGCCCCTTCCCTGGAGAGCTGCGATGCAGCGTTGAGGTGATGTGCAGGGATTTGTGGTGGAAACAGCCTTTGTGCTCCTGGGAACGGGAGCAGTGTGACTTTGGGAGGAGGTGAATGGGTTCAGTTGCTGTTTGCTGCCCTGTGTGGTGACTGCTGTTGCTCCATCTGTGAAGTGGGACCCTGATGCCGGCCCTCTTGGGGAGCCTGCTGAGATTTGCTGATGGAAGGAGCTGTGTCTGAGCACCCCGAAAGCCATCGAGTGTTTTTGTTTGCTTGCCGGTGCTGCGCAGCGATCGCCGCACAATGCAATTTCCCCATATGAAACCACAGCTTCCTTTCAGCGAAAACTCCCAAAATACATCCCAGTGACGTGACTGCTGCTGGGGGTTCTCGTGGCAGCCTGGGTGCTGCAGAGAGCTCGAAGTTCAGAAGCCAGCTTGCAAACTATGGGAGAATAGCAGCCTAAAGCTTTGGAGATGTTGAGGCTCCTCTTCCGCACCAAGCCGAGGATCCAGGAGGCAAGTGTCTAGCTGCTAAAATATCTGCTCTGCCTACAGCCCTGTGCTCTTCTGTTCTGCAGGATGCAGGGAGGAGTCAGTGCTCGTAGAGAGCCAGACCTCGTCCCGTGTTAATTAACAACTTCTCTTTTGGAAAAGACATTTCTGACGGGAGTGCTGCTTTCTAAGAAGTGTCTTTCCTAGGTGCTGCCAGAATTTGGGAATGTTTTGGGACCAGAGCATGTGTGAAGCAACAGAAATTAAAACAGCTTCTGGTTAGTTGTTGATGAATAGGAAGCGAAATGCCAAAAGCAGAATCTGTTTCTGGCTCTTGCAGTTTTTTTTTCTTGCATTTCGATGTGACTGTATCAACCAGCAAAGTGACAAAATGCGAGCAAAAACAAACCTGTCTCTTGGCTTCTGGCTTGTCAGATCCTTCCTGGAAAAGGGGAAGGCAGGAAGGAGGGCTCATTCTGAACCTGGGCTTGGGAAGGAGCGGTGCGTGCCCCCGGCCCTGGTGCAGGATGACTCTGTGCAGCCAGAGCACGGCGCGGGGAAGTTCACAAGAAGTCGTCTCCAGCTCTGAGTTCTGCAACTTCCTGCCCCCGGACCTGGCTGCCCGGCGTGGGCGTCCTTTCTTTTCCAGGATCGCGAAGGTGATTTCCCAGCAGTGCAGGAATCTGCAAGATGGCCTCCCCCGGGGCTGCGGGCGCAGAAGATGGCTGGTGGCCCGCGCGGGTGGGGTGGGACCGCAGAGCCCAGCCTTGTGCAATCGCTCCGTGCCCAGCAGAGCGTGTCAGGGTGGGACAGCCCCACACCTCCGGAGAGACGTGGGCCACTCCTGCAACGAGGGAGGAAGGGGAAGAGGTGAACAAGAGGCCCCTCCGATCTGATTCAGTCCTTCCGGACCTTCCGATCAGTGAATTCTGAGCTCCCATCTCGCTGCTTTGCAGCTCCTCCCTTCCCTTGGGGCTCGCCTTTCCCCTCGTGCTTCCCATGCTCCTGGGCTGCAGTGCTGGACCCTTCAGTCCCCTCCTGGACACGGATCTGTGGGCTGAAGGCTTGGACCTCTCATGGGAAACACTTCAGATCTGATTTGAACTTTCTGATGTTTTTTCTATCTAAGCTTCAGCTCATTCTCTGAAAACCAGCTGAATGAGCACCTGGCTGTGACAGCTTCTCTACACATCTGCTCATGAAAAGACAGCAGGCTTAGGGATCGAAGCTCTGTCCATCCAAAACTTCTTCCCATTTCTTGGGAGGAGAAAGAGCCAGATCCCAGCTGGGAAGCAGCTCTTTTCTAAGCTCCCTTTAAATGTTTCTTAATCTCACCGTAAGGGTTCACAGAACTGATCTGGTCCCAGGGCAGCGTGCACCAATAGCTGACACTGCTCAGGGATGTCACAGCTGAGCTGTCCCTTCCCTGCCCCAGGGGGATGTGCTGAGGTTTGGTGTTGGGATGAGTTCCTCCTGGTTCCTCCTGACTGCTTCGGGAGCACTGTGCATGCCCCTGGCTCCATCACTGGGCGCTGGGAGCTGCAGACACCGCTCCCAGAGCAGAGGCTTTGGAGCCTGCCCAGACGTGGCTGCGAGTAAAATCTGATCCAGGCGTTAATCAACCTGCAGCAGTGCAGCCTCTCTTTGGCAGCAGTGCTCTGGGTTTTGGGGAACACATGGATCCAATTGCTAGCACCGTGTCCTACTCCCCTGCCTGCCGGGGTCTGTCAAAGGCTCTGGTAGCAGCTGCTCTGCGGCAGCTGCCAGCACAGCTCGGGCTGTGTGGTGGGACACACGGGGCTGCGGGCAGCTCGCCTCGTCCTGCTAAACAGGTTCATTGGGAAAGCTGTAGTGGAGTATCCTAGACCCCCTGTGCTGACTCTCCTTTATTGTTCCGCAGGCAAAGTCAGACATCACTTGGATAGAGAAAGAGCTGGTGGACTCAGCAGACAAGGTAAGAGCCCGGTGCAGGCACGTGCCTCCAGGAACCTTGTGCCTTTGTCCCACGGCAGATGTGCACAGGCATGAGCTTGCAGGGACCTCTGAACAGATTCCTGCCTGCAGCACGCACCCATCGCCCCATCTCAGCTGGGTGGAAGTGCTCATGGAGCAAACAGCTCTTAGTCACCTGCTCACGTGACATCCCAGACTTGACTTCATCCTCCTCCTCCTTCCTGCCCACACCAGAGCCCTTTACGTGCTGTCATTTTCGTCTCTGCAGCTTTCTGATCTTGTCAGCTCGCTGGGCGGGGACTCAGTGATGTAGCTACGTGGACGCAGAGTGCCTTTCCTTGAATGCTGTTTCAAGGCCTTCTCCTGGTGCTGAGTGATTGATAACCCAATATGTAAAGTTGTCACGGTCAGAACAACATTTACAGATCTGCAAAAGAGCATCGGGGCTCCACGGGGTGACGTGGGGCTGCCTTGGATGCTGATCCGTGCAGGCAGGATTCCTGCAGCATGCAAAGTTGGCAAAGCGAAGTTGGAGTCACTCAGAGCACTCAGACCCCCCATCCCCTTGCTCTGAACATCGTCACCTGTTGCTGAGGCTCTTCGTGCAGAGCTGGGACCAGCTGCTTGCTGCTGTTGAGTCATTTGTTTCTTTCGTTATCGGTTATCGCAGAGCGTGGCACGGGGGCGGAGGCATGGCAGCCCCCAGTGGGCTCCAGGTCCTCTTTTCAGCCTCTGTGTTCTGGAGAAATTGAGAGAGCATTGACACAGCGTTATTTCTAATTGCAGAGGTGTGTGGGTGTCGTTTTACTCATTTCAAGGGGTTTCTGTCTTACCTACACTCTCAGGGTGCTGTGGCAGAAGACATCTCTGTCCTGAGCCCATGGAAAGGGCAAAGGGTGAGGTGGGCTCAGAGGGGGAGCGAGGCAAAAGGATTAATTTTGAAATAAAAACAAAAATACGGCCCTTCTCTCCTGCCAGTAAATCTGAACAGCAGAGGGTTTGGAAGCTGCCTGCTTCAGAAGCACCTTTAAAAACACTTTGCATGGAATTTCCCAGGGGGCTCTTAGATACCATCCCCGTCCTCACCAGTGAAGGATCAGCTGCAACCCCGAGTGGTGAGACCACATCCCACCGAGCTGACCATCATCCCTGTGCACATGGGAGAGCAAACAGGGTGCTGTCAGACTTCTGTGTGGAGTTCACTGCTTTTTCTGTACCTTTTAAAAGAGTGAGAGGCTTCTCAGCACATCCCCTGTTGTGGAAATACCCCAAAGCATGAGCCCGAGATGAGGTCTGTGCAGTACGAGATGGAGTCAGACCTTAACCTGCACCGTGCACATTCACTGTCAGAGAGCATCTTGTCTGAACCAGGAACACCAAGTGCGAGCAAGGAGCTGNCTGTGCACATTGCCCAGTCTCTTCAGCTCTCTTCTCTGCGTAACTCTGGTGGGAGGTTGAAACTGGCGCACAGATTTCCTCCAAATGGTGTACAAAGATTTATATGGTTAATAAAAAAGCAAAACAACAACAACAAAAAAGCCCCAACCACAAGCGCTGCTGGGGAGCAGGAGCGTGAGCGTAGCTCCGTGCGACCGAGCCGCGCATCCACACTGCGCATCTGCCAGCGGGGCGGCTGCCACCTGCAGCTCCTGCAGCGCGTGGCTGTGTGGCTGCATCCGTCTGTCCATGTGGGAGCCTCCCCAGCCCCAGGGGCTCCCCGAGGAGGTCACAGGGACCCTGCGATGTTGAGCGGGATGGGAGAATGGAGAGGGACCCCAAGCTGCCTCGCATCTGCGCCTTCCTCACGCTGTGGCTGCACAGGAAGCACCGAGCGAAGCCCTGCAGCCTGCAGCTGCCCAGCCCCAGCGTGCTCCCCAGCCCGGTCAGTATCGCCCTGCACGCTGCTGTGCTGCTCAGCCCTTGGCTAGTGCTTTGGGTGAATGCTTGGAGCATTCCGGTTTGCTTTTCTTGTTGTGCGTGGTGGAATAGTTTGCTTAGTGGTGCTGCTGTAAGGGACTTGGTGCAAGTGATGGCTGTTGGTGCTGCAGCTCAGTGGCACATGGGGACCTTTGTGCTGGAGCCTTGTACTGCTGCATAGCTACAGGAGATGTAGGACCAGGGCTGCAGGGCTGCTGAGCTGCTCTCACTGGAGGAGCCCCAGGTGGAAGCCTCCCTGGTGTCAGCATGATGCCAAGTGGCATCACAGAGATTTTCTCAGCAATCAGCAGTGTCTCCGTGGCCTGGTGGTGTGCCGTGCTTACAGGTTTGGTTTCTCAGCGTTTTCATGGAGGTGGTGGCAGCAGGGGAGGGCAGGAGCCCCGACAGCGTGCAGGTAGCCCCGATGTGACACAGCCAACCTACGGGGTGCTTAGGATATAGACAGTTCCTATTGCTGTGTCTGATGGTTCGTGTGACCCTGAGAGCTCACCTCTGCGCCTGGGTGTAGGACAGCTGTGGGGCCAGCTGCTGGCTGGAGGTGGGGGGCTGCTCCTGACCTGCAGCCTAAGCCTCCAAAGGAAACCAGAAGTGTAGGGTGGATGGTTTAAACTGAGAGATCATATGGAACACGAGAGCGTTCCTGTAGAGATCTTTCTTGGCTGTGCTCACTGAGATTAGCCCAGTGGGCATGGTGGGGATGGGTTGATGGTTGGACTTGATGGCCTTGGAGGTCTTTTCCAGCCTTAATGATTCTATGAGTGGGCATGGTGTGGATGGACTTGATGATTTAGAGGTCTTTTCCAGCCGTAATGATTCCATGATTCCATGATTCTACGACATGGGGGAGCTTCTGTCCCATCATGATCGTGCTGTATGTGCCTGGGTTTCTCTGCTAGACCAGAGTATCTGAACAACACAGGATCTTGAGAGAGCAAAGCTACATGGAGCAAAGCCTCTTCCTAACCCAGAGAGAAGCCAAGCACGAGAGTGGGGAAGGAGGGGTGCTGGTGCCGTGCTGCAGGCAGCGACCACATCCGTGTGCCCTGCGAGGAGGAACACGAGCGTGGGAGCACACCGGGGCTCGGTGCACAGGAGGCAGAGCCCACAGCCTAGTTCCTGTTGTTGTCTAAAAGCTGCTTTGATTGGGTGGGTTCCGGAGCACGTATCTGAGCAACTCTAGAAAACAAAGTCTGATTTTTTTCACCCTCTGCTCAGCAAGGAGGAAATCTAAATAGTAGTGTCTCCAGCTTTGTGGCACTGCAATGGCCACACCTGCTTAGGGGCAGAGACCAACAAGCTCAGTGCCCTTTGGAACACAATTGCTGGCCTTCGGGTCCAGATAGCAACCAAACCATGGATAGCATGGGGCTGAAGTGCTGAGAAACCTGGGCTTACCCTTGGGAGGGATTTCTGAACCGAGTGAGATCCATGGGCGAGTTGTGCTGGGGGGAGGAGGGGTTTCTGTGTCCCCACAGTGTCTGGGGCTGTGCTCCTGCAGACCATTCTGGCCCAACTTTGTTGGTGTATCTGTTCTAGGTACTGCTGGTTACATCTCTTTTTGGTCTCTCTATATATTTTAAATAAAAGAATGTGTTTTAAACAGAACATGTGCCAGAGACCTTGGCTTCCCCTCAATCTTTTTGAAGGCTCGAGCCTGTTAAAAAGCATCATCTGCATGTGCAGAAGATGCACTAAGACTTATGTTGCAGAGTTGCTCAGATTGCCGAGCAGATGGGCTCCAACATGTCTGATTTTTGCCAGCCCTGGCCATGTTTTGACAACACCGCCGTATTTTTGTGTTGTGGGATTTTTAGTGGCATAAACACTCCTGTTTTTGCCACCAGTGCCTTGAAAAAAGGAAGGTGCTTGCAGGCACCCCTCTGAAATGCAGTTCAAAGGGATGCAGCAGCTCTGGTGTGCCACGTTGGGAGTGTGCATGGCATTTACCGGGGCTGCCTGAGGGATCCTGCCCCACTTGATCCAGGCGGGGATGCCAGGAGACAGCTGTGACCAGCACCAGCATCATGGTTCTCTCAGATGTGGCTCTGGGGAGCCTGTAGCTCCGGTCCTCGTTCCTTGAGTCAGTAGGGCCTTTCCCCCCATTCAGGAGTACATCCCCAGTCATCCCTGTCCCCTCTTTTTCAGGGTGAGGGCGTTGTGAAGGAGATCAACATCACGCACCATGTGAAGGAGGGCTCCGAGAAGGCCGACCCTTCGCAGTTCGAGCTCCTGAAGGTTCTGGGCCAGGGCTCTTTCGGCAAGGTGAGATCCTGCGTGTCGTGCAGGTCACTGACGGGAGAGAGGAGGTGACAAAAGGGGCTGTCCCCAGCACAACCTCTTTCCTGATTCTCACCGGCTCGCAGCTGGTGACGATCTGATAAGCGCGCTCAGCAAATGGCTGCTTCAGAAGGCGGCTGCGGAGGGGCCTTCTCGCAGGGCTGCTCTGCACGTAGGAGCTGAGGGGGAGGAGAGGAGCCGGCCGGCCCTGCACAGGGCCTCCTGCAGCTCCCAGCCAGGCTGGGGCCTGCAGGGCTGGGGCACGGCCCTCCTCTCAGCAACACCGTGTGCCAGGGGCTGGGCTGTGGCCCTGTTTGTGGTCAGATTTCCCTTCTGCAAAGGGGGAAGGAAGTAGCCGGTATCTTATTTCAAAGTGCGAATAACTCAGGTCTCTTGCAGACCATCTGCTCCCATGTGAAGTCCTCAGCCCCGTGTCAGGCAGCCACCAGCACTGGCAGTGAGGGCAGTTTTGAAGCTTCCTGAAAGCAGGTAGTGCTGGCACTGGGCTGACATTAGGTATGGCAGCTGCTGTCCCATCGTGTTGCCTGAAGCTGAGGGCACAAGGCTGCCCAGGGCTCTGCTCACAGCTCCGAGGCATCAGCCCCAGCCCCGTGGTAGCTGCAGGAATAAGCAGGAGGTGTGGGAGACAGAGGAGGAAAGTGCAGTGTAAAAGCATGAGTGCTGCAATGGCTGAGATGGGGGCTGAGGAGTCCACACACAGCAACCATGAAGTTCTCTAAAAACCTCATGGGGTTTTGCACAGAGAGCTTGAGGTGCAGCGTGCCAGTCCTGCACCAGCTGCTTCTCAGGGCTGTGGGGTTTGCCAGTTTGGGAGGAACCCAGCTCCTCGTGCTAATGTTCGGTGCTCAGCTCATGTGTTCTTCCTCTGCCTCAGGTTTTCTTGGTGAGAAAAATAACCCCACCAGACAGCAACCACCTCTATGCCATGAAAGTGCTCAAGAAGGCGACCCTGAAAGGTAGGATTGCCTCACTGTGATGCTCTTCTGCTTCATGTCTGACGGAGCACTGGGGAGCAGCACTGGGAAAATGTCACAGCAGTCACTGCTGGCCCCAGGGTGATGGAGGCAGAACAGATCTGGCTCCAGCCACCTGATTCCGAAAGGCTCAGAGCTGGGGGCAAGCCTGGCTCCAGGGCTCTGTGTGCCTTTTCCAGTGCCTGAGCTGCTCCTCTCTTTTCCCACAGTGCGTGATCGTGTGAGGACAAAGATAGAAAGGGATATCCTGGCTGATGTGAACCATCCCTTTGTGGTGAAGCTCCACTACGGTGAGTGCGGGGCTGCCCGGGACGGGGGCACCCCACAGAGCTTCCCAGCCCTGAGCAGGCACTGACTGCTTCTAGGCACAGTAAAGGAGGGTGCTACCACAGGTGTGCCTGCCGTGGTCCCCAGCAGGTTCCAGGTACCTGAAATGGCAGAGGCTGTGCCAGGCTGTGTCCCTCAGTGGTTGTTCTGTGCTGGAGCCTTCATAATCCCCTTAAAACAAACCCTTTCCTGGAAAGGCCTTTGGTTGCATGCCCACTCTGCCTATTGAATGGGGAACAGGGCACAGACCAGGAGAAGAGGTTTAAACATCAAATCCTTGGGATTAAAACGCTAATTCAGGAGAAATTGAGAAAGCAGAGTTAACTGGTCAAGCCAGAGTGTGGCAGGATTAATGCTCTGACTCTGAGGAAGCTGAGGACAGCATCTGTCCTTATCGAGTGACCAGGGTGTTTGTTGGGAAACAGCCCTCAGCAGGGCATCACTGGCTGAAGGGAAGAAATCCCACATAAAGTGATGCTTTTCTGCAGTGCCAGGGGTTGCTGGTGAGCTTCCATTTCAGCATCATGGGCAGGAGATCTCTTTTACCGCAAATAATTAGCCCTACTTGTATTTAACCCAGTAACAATGCAGGGCATCTGCACAGCTGAAGCCATTGGGATTTAAGTGATTAGTGTAACACCACCAAGCTTTCCCTCAGCAGAGGGGTCTGATTCCTGCTCTGGCTTGTGTTTCAGCATTCCAGACAGAGGGGAAGCTGTACCTCATCTTGGATTTCCTCCGAGGAGGTGACCTTTTCACTCGGCTTTCCAAGGAGGTGGGTATACTGTGGCATCTTGGTGGGTTGCTGAGGCTCAGTTTGCATGTTCTTAACTACCTGGAGAAGCGACTGACCCTTGCAAAGTCCTTGAGAGGGCTGGAAAAAGCCTCCAACCTGCTGCTAGCCCAAAGGATGGGATGTCTCAGGAGCTCTGTGCTCTGGCAGAAAAGCACCAGTGCGGGAGGCAGGTTTAAAAACTGCCTAGCAACCTTGTTTGAATTTTTTTGGTAGAGATGCTCTAGTGTAGCTGCTCGATGGATACTTCAGGATGGTGCACAATGCCTGGGAACCTCAGGTCTGAAAAAGGCACGAGGGAGCAGCGTGGGTGTGATGGGTGTTGCTCGGTCATGCCACCAGGTTACAACGCCCATCCCTCCCCGCAGGTCATGTTCACAGAGGAGGACGTGAAGTTCTACCTGGCAGAGCTGGCTCTGGGACTCGACCATTTGCACAGCCTGGGGATCATCTACAGAGACCTTAAACCGGAGAAGTACGTGTGGCACCGTGTTCAGCCCCAGCCTGCAGTCAGGGCACAGTGCAGCCTTCTTCCACAAAGGCAGTGCTGAGTCCCTGGGCCAAGCAGGTGGAGGGCAGCGGAGCAGATCAGCAAGGCTCCTGCTCCTCGCGGCAGCACTGAGAGCCAGGAGCACTGCGGAGGCAGCATGTGGGCACCACATGTCTGAGCATTAATCCTCAGCCATCTCTGGGCTCCAGCTTTAACCGAGAGCCTTTGGAGGAGAGATCTTAGTGGTCTTTTCCAACCTTAATGACTCTATGAAAAATGCAGCATGCTGGGCCTCTGAAGAGACACAGAGCAGCTGCATGGCTGGGTTATTCTTACCTGGGGTGGAGGGGGGATCAAAGGTGATGTAACAACTTCACATTGGTTCAGTGCGAAGTTTAGTGTGTAGAGAAGGGAGCTGCTTTCCCCTGTTCACAGTGATGGAGCTTAAGGAACTGGGGTTGAAAGGAGGGATAAGTTCCTCCTCTGGAGTGCTGGGAGCACCTCTGACCAGCTTGAGGCACGTGCTGGTTCTCAGCAGCCTTTCTTGCCCCTCATAACTTGTTTTTTTCTTCTGTGCTGTAGCATCCTCCTGGATGAAGAAGGACACATCAAACTCACAGGTAGGGTGCTCCGTAAAAACCCTGGCTCTTGGAATACAGAGCTTCTCTTAGACCTCTGCACTCTGTTCAGAGCAGGTGGGCACATGCTGATGGTTTTTGTCTTCTGTAGATTTCGGCTTGAGCAAGGAGGCAATAGACCATGAGAAGAAAGCCTATTCCTTCTGCGGGACGGTGGAATATATGGCACCAGAGGTCGTGAACCGTCAGGGCCATTCCCACAGTGCTGACTGGTGGTCCTATGGGGTGCTGATGGTACGTACTGCTGGTGAGCTCAGAAATCTGGCTCCTCAGCAGCTGATTGGGTGGTGGCTCTGAAATACCCTTAGGTGATTCCATGTCTAGCAGATCTGCTGAACTGGGGGTGTTCTCAAAGCTCCCTGGAAGGGCTCTGTGATGGGGCTGTGTGGGGTGTGCATGGGCCATGCATGGTGTCAGCCCCAGTGCTGGCTGCTGGTTGCTGTGCGGATCTGGTGCCACCATCTGGCAGCTGCTGGATCCAAGGGCTCTGGCAGGAGCAGGCACTGGCTTGAACGCGTCCCCGCTACAAACTGTGATGCCAGGCTCCCTTCTGATGATGTCTGCTGTCTTTTTCCCGAGCCAGGCTTTTGATCACTTGCAAGGCTTTTGCTAGCTTTGGAGAATTCCCCGATGAAGGTGTGATGAGATCAGTGCAGACTTGCTCGTACATGTGACCTCCCCTTGTTCTCTCTCCCTCCCAGTTTGAGATGCTCACTGGCTCGCTGCCCTTCCAGGGGAAGGATCGCAAGGAGACGATGACCCTCATCCTCAAGTAAGAGCAGTTTCTCTTTTATGTGTGCACAGGAGGTGAGCTTGCTGCTCTTTCTAAGCATGTTGCTGTCTGGGGTTCTCACATCTTATTGGCATTACTTGGCAAGTGGTTTTGTATCAACAGTCTTTTTGAAGGGTGCAGTATAAAATGCCAAAGAGAGTGTTGTACTTTCAAGGGTGGAGGTGTGCTTGTGGGTTGGCTTCTTTGTACCTGCAACTGATTGCATAACTTCCTCTGTAGAGCAAAGCTGGGCATGCCTCAGTTCCTGAGCTCTGAAGCACAAAGCCTCCTGCGAGCCCTTTTCAAAAGGAACCCAGCCAACAGATTAGGTAAGGCATTTTTTGTTTCTGAATACACCTGATGCTGTGGCTGGGCCTCTCGCGTCCCAGAGGGTCAGCAGCGTGCTCGCACTTGTGCTGGGTTAATGGGCTCGTCTCATTGCAGCTGGGTTTCCCGTAATGCCTGGTTGTGTTGCATGTGTAGCAGCCTTTGCTTTGGTGGTGATCCTGATTAAATGTTACGCACTCCATGGGTGCATCTTTCAGGTTCTGGTCCAGATGGGGCAGAGGAGATAAAGCGTCATCCTTTCTACTCCACTATTGACTGGAATGTGAGTATCAGAAACACAAAGCAGATTTCCACACCACGCAGCGCAAGTGATGCGCTTCTGTTGGCCGCAGCGGTGATGCTTGCAGACTGACAGCTGTGGGAGCGCCACCAATCCGTGTTTCCATCTATTCTAATTATCTTTCCCGAAACTAAAGTTCTGTTTGTCATGCAAATAACTGTTTCATACCCGAGTTGCCTATGAGCTCATCCTGGTTTGAATTTACTGATTTCTCAGAAGTGAGGCGCAGCTCCTGGCCAGCTCCCTGCCTTGCCACATCATTTTGTTTCCTCCCTGTTTTCCCTTACTTTGTCAGTGATTTTGAAGTCTTTCAGTGCTCTCAAGGCACCCAAAAAGCTGCTGGAATGAACCTCCAGCAATGCTGTCAAGCTGATTTCAAATTTTTGCTTGAAGAAGCAATTTTAAAAGGATGCTTGTGGAGATGCTAGGAGATGAGTGTTCTACTGGGGCGTTTCCTCTGGCTGTCCCTAGAGGTGACAGCAAAGTGTTAATGGGAGTTAGGAAGCAGTTGCACATAAAACACTTTTTTTTTTTCTTGTTTGCTATATGGTGGGTGGTAGAAACTTCCAGCATTTCTCCACAAACTGACTCAGAAGCAGTGTCCTGGCCAAGAAGTCATCCCTCCGACTGCAGAGCTGCAGAGACATGCTGGGTCACAAGGCTGTCTCTGGTTTTGTACAGTCTCTTCCTGGCCTCTCATTCCTAGGAAGGCACCTCCTGAGCACGTTCACCCATCACAGCACTTCCAAGCTGTCGTTGTTTTGCAGAAGCTGTACCGGAGGGAAATCAAACCGCCCTTCAAGCCCGCAGTCGGCCAGCCTGATGACACCTTTTATTTTGACACAGAATTTACATCACGCACCCCAAAAGGTTTGTATGAATTCGTGCAGCTGAAGCCTGTGTGAAACAATACAGCTTAATACTGGCTCGTGTGTGCCATTCGGGCAGGGTTTGCCTCCTCCTAGTGCTGCCAGCTTCAGAGAGTGGCACAGGGAGAAGGAGCCCCAGCCACATGCAGGGTGGTTTTGGTGGCTGGGTGCTGCATGGTACTGCTCTTGTCTGGGATAACCAAAAGGCACAAAGGGAAGGCTCCTGCTGCCTCAGGGATACCCCTTCTCAAGTTTTCTCTCCACTCTGTTGCAGACTCCCCAGGCATCCCCCCTAGTGCGGGTGCCCATCAGCTCTTCCGAGGCTTCAGCTTTGTGGCAACCGGGTTGATGGAGGATGGCAAGGTGAAGCCTGCCCAGCCCCCTCTGCACTCGGTGGTACAGGTACGAGGTGGGGACAGAGGGACAGCTGTTCTGAAGCTGCAGTAGCTCCACAACACTCCAGAGTGAGTCTGCAGCACCTCTGTGCTGTTTGGAGCAGAGCTAAAGGAAAGCCTGAGACAGTGCTATTGTTTTGAATTCTTGCATCCTGTTGTTCTTTTATTTCTCCTGACTGTCACGAGCAGAGGTCAGCAGAGCACGCTGAGTGTTTGCTTTCCTCTTGCCAGGTGGACCTGTGCTAGGGGGAGGTCTGTGCCCGTGGAAGGTGCTGCAGAAATGCTCCATGCTGGGTGCAGACAGCGTTAGCCTACTGACCTATATTTGCCTTGTTCCCTTCCCCTCCCTCTCCCCAGCAGGGAGGAGAGGCTGTGGGATGTAGCAGACAGCAGTCTGTCACTGCGCTCCGTGTTGCAGTTAACTCATCACGTTGCACAAACGGTTCCCTGAGCCCTCCCAGCTCATCTGCTCTCCACTCTCTTCTTGCAGCAGCTGCATGGCAAGAACGTCCAGTTCAGCGACGGCTACGTGGTGAAGGAGGCCATCGGTGTGGGCTCCTACTCAGTGTGCAAACGCTGCATCCATAAAGCAACCAACATGGAGTATGCAGTCAAGGTCTGAGTTGTGCCGAGCTGAACCCCCCTGTTAGATTTCTGTTCATCCCCATAATGACCATAATAATATCAAGGAATGAAATTGTTTTCCCTGATGGTGTGGGACCTACATGTACCATTGTTGTGCTTTTATAACGGCAAAAGCAACAAACTAGACAGAGAATGTTGGGATTGGGGACACAAAACTGATGAAGCAACATAAAAAATTTGGGGTTTGGGACAGAAAACTGATAAAGCAAGTAGGGAATTTCTTGAGATTATTGCTACAGGGGGCAGGGAGTGGATATAGCACAGTACTTCCAAATGCTCAGCTTGTTCGCTTTGTCCTGGCCACTTTCCCACCAGCTGTGGCTAACCCTTACCCGTCCTCCTGCAGGTTATTGACAAGAGCAAGCGCGACCCTTCTGAGGAAATTGAAATCCTCCTGCGGTATGGGCAGCATCCAAACATCATTACCTTGAAAGATGTGAGTGTAACTCGAATGATGTCTCACGTAGGTTGGTTTATGAAGCACAGGGGGTTGGAACGCAGCTCCAGCGTGGGCAGCCCAGCAGCACTGCTCCTCGTATTGCTCCATCCAAGCAGTGTGGGTTCCACCTCTGCATTATTCACTTCTGTCTGCTTGTTGGTGGTGGAAATACAGAAGGGAAGCCTGCCTGGGAAGCAGTTTTTGATTAACCCCCTCCATATTTGCTTTGGTAGGTTTATGATGATGGGAAGTATGTGTATCTGGTGACGGAGCTGATGAGAGGAGGGGAGCTGCTGGACAAAATCCTCAGACAGAAATTTTTCTCGGAGAGGGAGGCCAGTTCAGTCCTGCACACGATCTGCAAAACAGTGGAATATCTGCATTCCCAAGGGGTGAGCGTGGCTACGTCTGCTTCCCTGGGCAGCTGCCTGGTGTCACACTGCTCTTCCCCCAGGGGATAACTTTGCCTGTCGAGACCGTGGTACCTTGTGCTGATGTCTTGGCAAGGCAGATGTGGGGCCAGAGCAGGGGCTGGGTATCCTGATGCAGCTTCATCTTCTTGGGGTTTGAGCATGGCACTGTCTTTGCTCTGCAGGTAGTTCACAGGGACTTGAAGCCCAGCAATATCCTCTACGTGGATGAGTCAGGAAACCCAGAAAGCATTCGCATATGTGACTTTGGCTTTGCCAAGCAGCTGAGGGCTGAGAATGGTCTTCTCATGACTCCGTGTTATACTGCAAACTTTGTGGCACCTGAGGTAAGTGCCTTTCTGACTTGAGGCTTCAGTAGCTCTCACTTCCCTCCCCCAGACTGTGTTCTAACTCCACACAGATTGGTCTACCCGTGTCTGTTCTGGCATATTTTGTCTTGGAATAGGTAATTGCAGAAATAACAGTACCTATAGTACAGAACAATCATGGGATCCCCTGTGCAGTGCGGTGCATCCCCCAGCTTGCACTGTCCTTCCCTCTGTAGCTGCTGGGGCTCTGCTTGGGGTAATGAGCCATTAAAATCCCAGTGATTTTGTAGGCTGCTTCTCCTCCTGATTAACTGACCTGTTAAACAAGATGGGATTATTTTTCCTTCTGCTATCTTGGTGCAGAAGGAAGAGAAAGAGATGGGAAGCAGTGGTGCCTACACGCAGTGTCACCGCGTTGGAACATGGCTTCTTTCTCACTTGTCATGTCCATGCAGCTGGGGGGGGTTCCTCTGTTCCCTGCAACTAAAATCAGATTTGAATGCTGACTTCAGTCCATGCTTGTGCTGTGCAGTGGGGCTCCAGCAGCTTTGCACACAGCAGCAGCTTTTGCCCTTCACAAGCTGAGAAGAGCTCAGTGACAAGAACCACACACGCTTTTTCTCCTTTGCTGATCCCAGGTACTGAAGCGCCAAGGCTACGACGAGGGCTGCGACGTCTGGAGCCTGGGAGTTCTCCTCTACACCATGCTCGCGGGGTGAGTGCCTCCGTCACGCTGGGAGGCTGCGGTCACCGTGCTCGGGGACACGCTGGGGCCTCTCCTCGTCTCTCCCCACTGCCTGGACCCCATCCTTGCCTGGGTGCAGGACAGTAAATCTCCGCCTGCTCTCTTCTCTCCTCAGCTGCACTCCGTTTGCAAACGGACCCAGTGACACTCCGGAAGAGATCCTGACCCGAATAGGCGGGGGGAAGTTCTCTGTCAGCGGAGGCAACTGGGACACGATTTCTGACATGGCCAAGGCACGGTTTGATGTCCATCTGCATTGCATTAAAGGGTTGGGGTCAGGCACAGCCAGTTGCAGTGAGGCAGATTCAGAGCAGGTTGGGGAGGAAGGGCAGAAGAGAGAGGAGAAAAGCAGCAGTGGAGCTTCTACCCCATGCATATCATCCCTGTGAACCCCCAGCAGTGCCTCTGCCTGCTTTGTCCCAGCTCTGGCTGTGAATATTTGCATGCAGCACCAACCTTGTGCCTGACTCATGTTGGGTTTGTTGCTGTGTTACACCTCCCAGGCCCTCTGAAAACATACTTTATACAAAAGGAGATTGATGTCTGGGGTCTTTAAACTTGGCCTCTGAACTGAAATTCTGATTTGTTAACAGCATTTTTTCTTCTAAAGTGTGAAGTCTTCTGAAGTCTTAATTTCCCCCATGCTTCCCTTAGGACCTGGTATCAAAGATGCTTCACGTAGACCCTCACCAGCGCCTGACAGCCAAGCAGGTCCTGCAGCACCCATGGATCACGCAGAAGGACAGCTTACCCCAGAGCCAGCTGAACCACCAGGACGTCCAGCTGGTAAAGGTATGGGCTGGGTTCTGTCCCTTGGGCTCTTTGGAAAGCAGTGGTCCTGGTGTGGGCAAGGCATGGTGGAAGGCTGTAGAGCTGCGGGCTAAGGAGGCAGTGCAGAGCTCCTGGGGGAGGAAGGCTGGGGAAGGTTCTTTAAGTGCATGTCAACGAGGGAGGGAGATTTAAAGCAAAAAGAAAGGTGTTTCTGGCTTTCGTCTCCTGCACCTGAGTGACTCCTCTTGTGCCTTCTCTCCAAGGGAGCGATGGCTGCCACGTACTCTGCGCTGAACAGCTCCAAGCCAAGCCCCCAGCTGAAGCCCATCGAGTCGTCCATCCTGGCACAGCGGCGGGTGAAGAAGCTGCCCTCCACCACGCTGTGAGGCTGCGGTGGAATGGGGCAGCCACACCACGACCACTGGAGCTGGGGCAGGGGATCGGGCAGTCGGTGCTGCCCAGCAGCTCCCGTGAGGACTTGTTCTCAAATCCACATCAAGGCCAAGTGCCTTCTGCCCTTGAAAGACTGGCTCCTCCTTGTGTGAACTGATCTTTGCCGAGAGAACTTCACTGTAAAACTTTTTTGAAGTGTAAATTGTCAATTTTTAAAGACATCCATCTGTGTATATGAGAACTAGAATGTATAACTGATGTCAAGTGGCACTAAAACGCAGCTCTGATTCACACCTTCCACTGTGTAGGGCCAGGTATTTGTTGTAGCTACATCATTTCTTGGAATTGATCCTCTCCAACGCCATCGCAGCTGGAAGACTGCATCATGTTTGGGGTTTAGACTTCGGGGTTTTCCTCCCTTGGACCTCTGGATGCCCATCCCGAAGCCAAACCTGCAGCCTCCAGCCAGCAGCACTTGTGTTGGTATGCACCTCCCCTCCACCTCACTGCGTGCGTGTGCTGAGCGCAAGGTCGACCTTCAGGCTCCACTTCTCCTTTCTCTGCCCTCCCTGGGCCACCCAGCACTTCTGGAACGAAGGAAGCTGGGTGTTCTCTGTAGGTGCTCAGCTCCCCACCACCACCAGGTGGGCTCGTCCCTCCCATCTTCACCCACCTGTGGGTGGCCAGGAACCTTCTCAGCAAAGCTGAGGCTTTGGGCTGGCTCGTACCATTTTTGTTGTTCCTTTCATCCAGCAGGAATCTCTGAAACAAACCACTCTTTTTTTTTAATTTAACGTTGTTCTACAGCTAGTAACTCAGGGTTTCTTTCTGAATTGTACAATAAATTTGTCATTCGATTGACGTTATTTTACTGACTTTTAGCTGCAGAATGAGCGACCCTGGCCGTTTCCCTGTGCCACGTGGGGTTCTGGCCCCTGCCTGCCTTCTGGAGACCTGCAGAGCTGTTCCATCTGGCCCAGAGATGGGCAAACCAGCAGTACTGTAGCAGGGCTGCATATCAGGCCACCTCGTCTCAGGTGTAACAAATCACTTTGCAGTGGGAGATAAGTAAAAGGAGTTAGGAATAAGGCAGGACTCAACGTGAAAGGTGGCAGGATGTGGGCTGCAGAGGGGAACTTCTTCTCTCAGGACATTTTAGTGTTAACAGAAACCAGCACTTCAAGGTGAGCTGTGCTAGAAGTAAATCCCAGACCCATTCTTGCTCGCAGGGCAGTGCTGGAGCTGCCCCAGCTCAGCGCTGGCAGGAGCAGAACGATGGAGGCTCTGCGAGTGTTTGAGGACACAACTGCAGCCAGCCAAGGTCCTCGTGTGAATTTCTGCCACTTTTGCCTCATTGTATTACGAGAGGGGAAGCTTCCTTGTTGCTTTGTCTTTTTGCTCCATCCCAGCTGACTCTAAAATGGAGAATTCCACCAAAAAAAAAAAGAAAAAAAAAATCTATGAAATGTACGGCTCTCTCCCTCCTCCTCTCCCCTTATCCAGCCAGCTCCTGTTTTACAGGGGGAAGCTGAGGCACTCAGACACAGCAGCATTTCCCACTGCTCCCTGCGTTGTGCTCCCCATCGTGCTGGGACCTCCAGTGCCATGGGGACGGGGAGCATGGGGGCTGCACCCTGCCCATGGGTGATGCGCCGGGAGTCAATGCAAGTTCCGATTTTTAGTTCCAAATCAAGTGCTGTTACTTTTTTAATTCCAGTGCTCAATAAAAATGGACTCGTTGATCTTTGTGTGTGAGAGCTGTGGGTATTTGTGTGGCCAGGTGGCCCCTTTGCTCCCTTGGTGGTTTTGTCTGACAGCATTCAACCTTTCCCAAAATACCGAGGGACCAACTGCTGTCATCTTGATTGAGGTTGCATTACTTAGGGTGAAAGTGAGGCCCCATAAACGCACCGGGGAGCCAGCAGGTGCCCAGAGACCACAAGAATCTGGGGCCATTCAGCTCCAATATGGGTCAAGGAGGATGTCCAGGTGCCCTCCTTAATTTGAAAAGGGACAGAAATGTGTTTACCTTCACACGTACAAAAAGCTTCAGAAGGAAAATTGCTTTTGTTCTTGCAGGTGGTCGATAGGCAACTTCACCAGTAAGGTTTCGTCCTGCAGGTCTGTAGGAAAGCTCGGGGGAGCAGAAATCCCAGGATCCAGCCTCTAATCACTGAGCCTACCTGGAATCCTCAACCAGATGCCGTGGTACCCACAGACAAGCGGCCTGGAAGTACCAGTGGGTATCTCGCTTTGTGTCAATACAGCTCCCACGTGGGAAAGGTTACGCTTTCCCATTTTGGGGCATAAATCAGCAATGTTTTCTGTCGTGGAAGAGGCTGACCCAGCGGAGAGGCTGTTTTCCTTCTTCCCACTGTGCAAAGTATTTGTGCCTTCCTCTTAATGATGTGGTACTGACCTCTGTCAAACTAAATGGAGCATAAATAAATGTATTTTGGCTCGGTAAATATTCCCATCACGAGTACTCGGGCTCTCTTGGAAACTGCAGGCCAGTAACTTTCTGAGCAATCATCCTCTTCTTCTTCGTGCCATTGCACCGAGCAACCCATCGGCATTCGAAGTGGCAGCGCAGCCACCGTGCACCCTCTGCCAGTCCCCACCTTGGGGCTGGTTCCTGCAGTTCCAACTTCTTCTTGCATCTTTTGCCACTGGGATGAGACGGGGCGGTGTGTGGCCTCGAGGTGCCGCCAGCACAGTCCCTGCCACCCAGCGCGACCTCGGGACGCTCCGGCACCACGAGCGCATGCCGGGATGTGGGGCGGGTGCCGCGCTTTCATGCAACATTCAACAATTTAATCCTCCTTTGAAAGCAAAGACAACATTTAAAATATATCAAGGTCTTTTTGCAAGAACACAGGGGGCTCTGAATAAAACCTTCATTCATGCGATGGAAGCTGGAGGTCCGCTGCCACTCCATTTTCCTGCCTCTGGTTATTAACACATCACGCTGTCGCGCGGCTGAGGCTCAGCCAACTCGCTGCCTCCCCTTTGTGCGGCGCGGGAGCACCTGCCATTAGTGCTAATTCCGCTCCGGAGAGAAACCCCCTTTCAGATATGCTTGTCTGAAAATAAATTGACGTGTAAAAGGTCTCTTTTGTCAGGAAGTGCATGTAAAGTGCCGGGGTAAGAAGCCGATCGCTTACAAAAGGAGCCACTGACTCTTTAAATTATGTGTGTGAAGGGGGTTATAAATGTTAAATATGGGGGGTGATGTTGTGAATGGGCCGACGTGAGACGACTCGGGAAGGAGCGCATCGCTGCGTCCTCTGTTTGGTATTGGACTTTGGGATTTGGGGTGGTTTTTTGTCTAAACCCATGGCAATAAAAGCGCTGTGTTGTATCTGGGTGAAGGGCTGCGCTCCATAGGAACCCAATTAGAGAAAAGATTTTTTTTAAGAAAAAGTGTTATTAAGAATGCATGCAACAAATACTGAAAGCATCAGTGATGCATACTTTGATTCAGAGGTTCCATGAGCTCCGCAGTGCTCTTGTTTTTCCTGGGACAAAAATCTGCATCGCTTTCAGTTGGGAAGCAGCAAACGAACCCTTGGTTGGAGCATCTGTTGGATCAGACAGGCAGCAGGGTGGGACAGCAAGAGGTAAGTACTGTTATTTTTGAGAAAGAAAGTTTTGCTTTGTGGTCCTCACCCTGCAGAGCCTATGGCTCTCTCTTAGGATGTTGATAAGTTCTCTGGGTCAGGCTGGCAGAGGGAGGACGCGGCCCAGCTCTGAGGATTGGAGCGATTTGGGCAATGGGGCCGGGGGACCACTCTCAACTGCTGCTCGCCAGGTCCCTGAGTCTCCAAGAAATCATTTGCTTCCTAATGAAGAACAAGCTGAAATATGCTCAGGGCTGAAAGAACAAAAGTGAAACGTGCCAATTACACAAACCCTGCTAGAGGAGCTGGCGTCGGCACTGGATTATCAAACAAGCAGAGGCTCCTGTGTGATGGGTAGCTCCAATGCTGTCTTGTTTTCAAACAGCAGATGGTGTCAGCAACCTGTAACAGGTGGAACCTCTTCAGCTTGATGGGAGAGATCAGAAGTGGCAGCGCTTTCTGTCTCCCTGGGGGCAGTTCTTACGGGAGATAACAGCGAGCTGCCCATGGCTGGGATGCTTATTGCAGAGGGAAAAGCTTTGGAATCACACGTTTGTAGGAAAGAAAGCAGCGCTGGGTCGACTTTTTCTGGTTACGATAAAAGGAACGCGGTGATGTTGTCACGGTGCTCTGCTAGCAGCTGCAGGAGAAGGCTGCAGCAGGAGGAGGGAGCTGTGCTCGCTGCTGTGCCTCAAACCCCGCTCCAATCCGCCGACATCTATCGCTTTCCCGTGTATGATAATAGCACTTCGCGAGCTTAAAGTGTTTTATAAACATTTAATTACTGTTGCATTTGACTCGGAGCCAGAAATCTCTCATTCATCTGCATCTTGCAAGGTCTGTGAAAATGATATTCAAATTACAGAATTACAACAGGGGCTGAGTTCAGACTTCGCTTACAGAAGCCTTCGCTGGCTCCGATCTGGGAGCGTCGCTTCAGATTTGCAGAGTGAATCCTTTCCTCAGCACAGGGAGCGGGGAGGGGGCTTTGCAAATCCCAGACTGGAGGATCTGTCTGCACCCCGGGATGGGGAGCTGCACTGAATCACTTTTTGGGAGCACTGTGCTGAGGTGGGCAGCAACCTGAGTCACCTCGAGGTGAGGTCTGCTTTGCCTCCCAGTCCCTGCAGCATCCTCTGCTGCCTGAAGTAGTCACAAAATCTTTTGTTCACGGTTATTTGTTAAAAGTCACTCTTTTCCCACTCACCAAACTGTTTGGGCTTCTCCACCCCAGTTCCCACTCTAGTTTTTAATAGAGGGAAGCAGTGCAGGCTGGTGGGGCCGTTCTGCTGCTGCTGCCCCGTCAGCTCCATGGCCCTGATCCCATCGGTGCGATGGGTTTTGCAGCACCGCGTGGAAGCAGCACGAGAGGTAAAAGAGGTCGAGCTGAGGGAGCTAAGCCATCGACCCCTTCCCCAGCTCCGTTTTGGTGCAGTGGGCTCCTAAAGGCAGACCCGGAGCACTCTGAACCCACAGTGTGCCCTCTGCTAGGACACACAGCACGGGCAGGATTCTTCCAGAAAATGGCCAGCAGTGTTTGCTTCCATCAAGGCAACACCCTGGGTGAGGCAGCGCTGCGGGCCGGTAATTCTGGTTCCTGAGCATGGAGCGCAGCAGGGTTCCTCCCCCCTGCAATGCGTGGATGTAAATAACTCATTTCTGCATAAATTCCTGTCCGAAGGGTCTCCTCCAGGAGAAAGGGCACTGCCTGGTAAAAAGGGAGGGGGAGCACACAGCCAAGCAGCGCTCAGATGTGGAAAAGGAAACAAATAGGGATTAAAATTATTTTGTAATTGTTCAGCCACAGGGCTTTGTGTTCAGCTTCCATGAGGCAAAAGCACTTTTTATGTAAGACACATGATAAAATGCATTTTTTAGGGTTGTGGGGGAGTTATTTGGAGTTTTTTGGGGAACATCCTCAACAACAGCTGTAACTCAGGTTTATGCCACTGAGCTCTGCCCAAGGTGTTTGCAGCTGGAGCAGGGCAGCAGCAGGACCCCAGAGTGGTCCCCAGTCCCTTCTCATCCCCAGCACCTGCTGCCCCCTCCCCCAGCCCTCCCAGCTGTCTGTCTGCCTCATTTATGTCAATTAGGGATTCAATGCTGCCTGATTTAATTGGCCTGACTTTCCCCTCTTGTAGCAGCCCTACTAAGGCAGGGTGTGCAGGCAGCTCCATGGGCTGGGATGAGCCCATCCTGGCTGGGACTCATTTGCAGAGCACAATGAGCTGCTTGTTGCCATCAGCCCCATGGGAAGCTTGGTGACCTAGCAGGGCTGGGATCTGTGCAGTGCTGTAATTGGGAGGCTTGGGGGTATTTCTGAGTGGCTGGGGGATTTAGGTGATGCCTGCTTGCTGTGGTGTGGCAGAGGCTGAGCCTCATCCCCAGGCTGGTGTTCCCCCAGCACAGCTCCCATGCTTTGCAGCTGGAGGTCTGCAGTGAGCAACGCTGACCAAGAGCTGTGCCTGACCCTGTCTCCCCTTCAGGCTGCAGAGTTGGAAGCAGAGCAGCTGGGGTGAAGCCCTTTGCCATCCTCCTGACCATGGAATTGCAGGAGTAGACCTGACCTCCTCCTTCCTGGCTCCTTGCTTGTGTTTCCCTGATAAATTACGAGGCCTTTCTTCATCTCTCAGCAGAAATGTGAGTTTCCCACATAGCCAGCCCCCAGGAGCATAAATATTAAACAGCAACAGTACCACCTAGTGACTTGGACTCATGGAGCTCCGGCTAGAAAGGGGACAAGGAACTCTGTGGGTTATGGAGCCCAAGCACAGTCTTAGACTTGCAGATGTCTTATTTCCGAGTTCATTTGGGTTTAGGAAAGCAGCCATGTGACGATACAACGCTTCCTTGAGCAAGGATCCCAGTTTTAGCCTCCTGACTCCCCGCTGAACCCAGCCTGACCCACGCTCCCTCTGCTGGTACTGAACCAATCCACTTAATGTGCTCACAGCTTCACGCACACCCACGTGCGCACACAACTGTAAATCCCTGCAAATACATAAGACGGAATTTCGGGCTGTGGTGATTTCTCGGGCCCAATGAATGAGCATCTTTCACTCTGAGTCAGGAACTGGACACACCATCAGCAGATATGGTTCCATTACTGCATCGAAACCAGGCCTGAAGCCGAGCACAAAGGGCACACGAGCTTAAAAGGCCCACTCTGAGCAGATCTGAAATTACATCCTCTCCTTCACAGCTGAAGGGAGGAAATCAAATTAGAGCATTTCTTTCTCCATCAGAGCACATTAGTCCCGACGCAGCTCGTTACGCCTCGCCAGCCCTCCATGAGCACTCGAGCTCTCCCCGCACGGCCGCTGCTCGACCTCAGCATCGCTGGGGATCGCCACGTTGGTGGAGGCTCCGGGGTGCTTTGCAACACGTGTGTGTGCATCGCCTCCTTCCCGGCCAAAGAGGCTGTTATGGCACACACAGAATGCATGGGGTGGAGGAAAGCAGGCACAAAAATGCAGTGTTGTTGAACTTAAATGCTAGAACAAGACAGCAAGTCTACTGAGTGCCATTGGTACTTGGGGAAGAGATGGTTTTCCATCTAATCAGAAGTGTCCCCTCTTTGCTGTCGGGAGCGCAGCGCTGCCCTAAGTCTGCTCGCTGCTCATGGGCTGCCGGGTGCCTGACAATTTTCTGGTTTCAAATTAAACAGAAAACTAAATTAGCAAATTAATTGTTTGCTGTGTTTTTCCTTGGTCCCCATCAGCTGCCTCAGGACCTGAGCCAATCCCAGGCCCTCGCGCCGCGGTCCCGAGCAGGAGGCGGAGCTCTGCTCCGGTCCCACTATCTACCAAGTGTCAGTCATGTTAATTTTAAATTACTTTTGTACAGCTTGGTGTCAAAACGATTAAAGCATGAAAAGAAAAGCTGAACTAGAAAGAGGGAAGGGTGGGGGTGAGATTGAATGAATAATTTACCTTCCATTTACAGCAAGGACACTTCTATTTCTTTAACTCTTCAACTCTGCAAAGCCTGAAACTTTTATTTCCTTGGCTGTGAGCTGCCTGGGACTGTGCTTGAGGAGGTGCTCTGGATCCTCCCTGTCTGCAGGGAGGCAATAACTGCTCGCAGCACAGAGCTGTGGCATTCCCTGAGTTTTTTGCAGGTAAGGTTTTGCTCTGCCCTGCGCTCACCATTTGTTGCCATCACCAGCACAAACCCACCCACTCACCTGCACACCTTTCCTCCCCTTACTGCTCTGCTCCCACCTGGGCTTCCTCCAGAACCTGCACACGCTGTGCTAGATAATTACATGCTCAGAAAATAGAGAAATGCATAATGAGATGCTGCCTTCAACGTGCAAGGATGAGAGCCCTGTAACACAGCGCCTGGTGTATCACCGCAGTGCAACATCCCCAGAGCTGCCTGCACCAAGTTCACCCAATTAACTCACGTGTGTTGTGAAAACTTTTTCGTTTTCTGGGCACAGACAGCTTTTCTCTCTCTCAAGTCCATCTGTGATTCTTCCTCTTCCCAGCCCCTGAATGATATCATCAGCAGTCTTTGAAATATCATTCTGAATCTGCAGAGGCCAGAGCAGCAAAAAGATTTGTAAAGAGGGTAACGGGACAACACCTGAGAATGTAAAGCAAGGCAAGTTCAGCCACTTCTGTCAGCTCATACATAGGAGCACTTCCTATTAATTAAAAAAATGGGTTATATTTATTTTGAATATTTTGTCTGGAGAGACTACAGATTTGTGATCTGCAGGTGCCTTTGAGGGCAGAGCACCAACAGGGTGACAGATGCCCAGGAAATGAGAGGGGCCGGATGCTCCTGTAACCCATCCTGAGGGTACCTGTGGGCATTTGTCAAATCTGAGCAAAGGAAACAATTCTGCTGACGGGTGCTCTCTGAAAAACAAGCGTGCTGTCTGGGCAGTTCGTTCTGTCCTTGCAGTCTTCTCAGCAGAGAGGAGACAACTGGTGCCTTCTCCCTGCACCTCGCTCCTGCATCGTTAGGGCCTTGCCAGGTCCCGGGCAGGCTGTGCAGCAGGCTGCAAAGCGTGCTGGAGACTTCCTCCTCTGATGGGTTTGCTTTGCTCAGTGATCTCTGCGTCCCCCAGCCCTCACCGTGGCTCTCCATCACGAAGCTGGGGAAGGTGAAGGGGTCCTGGCTGCAGGAAATTAGAGCAAACGATGCCACTGCCTCTCTGCTCCCCCAGATTTGCGCTGCCTGCACTTGAAGCACAGAAATTGTGTGGTTTTGCACACTTTAGGAGCTGCGACTGCAGTGTTGCATGGGATTTCACTTAAGCGTGCAGGCACGGAAATGTTTCTTTCATTAATAGTGGGATTCCCTTCACATGGCAATGTTGCTTCAGCTGCTGACTCACAAATAAATCATTTAACCGACTTGCTCTTCCTTTCCCGTTTGGGAAGCTCCTCGAAACTCCCCTCATCCTCTGCCAGAGGCCTAGCAGGAGGCTGAAGGCTGCTGAGCGGAGTCTCCTGCCAGGCGTTGCAGCAGCGTCACTCCAGCCGTGCTGCGTGGGAGCCCCGCGCTCGCTGGCACCGCAGCTTCCCCCGCTCAGCGTGCACTCAGCGCAGGAGCAGCAGCCCTACAGAGCTCACGCCTGTTCCGATGGATGCTGCCAGTCCAGCTCCAGAGCGAGCTCTGCTCACATGAGCGATTCTGTGATTTAAAAATGTCAGCTGGAACATCAAAAATACAGGTATGAAAAGCACACCTGAGTCAGTAATTATTTAAACTCAAGCACAACTATCAACCAGGTTATATATATATATATATGTAGATATAGATTCTTTTTTTCCTAATCAAGTCTGCCCTTCTACCTGGTGCTGAGAGCTGACGTGACAGCAGGAGGGGGATTTGTACCGCATCTATTACCAACAGTGCTGTTACATCACTTCCAGCTGCAAAACCTTTACCTCTCAGTTATGAAACAGTTCCAAACCCTACGCTGTCTGCTGGCCAGGCAGTTAGCATCACCAATCGAACAAACTTCAGCCAGAATAATTGGTTTACACTTCCTCACAGAGCCTGAACCTTTGCCAGCTGCACCTTTCCACCTTACGGGCATGCATATTAGCTTGGTCAGTACTGGTTTCCATAAAAACAAAAAGACAGGTAATGACAGACCAGAGTACAAAAAGAGGACATCAAGAATAAAGCATTTTTCCCCAGTTAAGAGCTCAGGGAGTCAGGGAGATGCAGGCTTTTCTCCCCTCTCCAACGCTTGGATTTCCTGTCGTTGGACACTAAGAATTTGAGTACTTCATTTTAACGCGTTGGGGTTTTATTAGGCTTTTGATAATCCTCCCGTGATAATTTAAACTCTCCACCAAGCAATGGAAAGCTTTCCAGTCCAGACCACCAAATCGATTCTTGGTTAGCAAACACTTTATCCCCTTGCAGCATCTAGGAAGATTTATTCTAATGGGACGTGAAGACAAAGTCACATTTCCCTATCTCCTGGTAGCTAAACAAAAATTGCAATTACCCCAAAACAACCAAAACCAGAATCTGGTGCGCTATCGGCTTCTCAGCAGTGGCTGTTTGTTGGCTTTCCCCAGGACCTGCCTTTTTATTGAGGGGAAAAAAGGATCTGGAAACAATCGATTCTCAGCGAAAAGTTTTCTGAGGAAGTTGGTTTTAATTTGCTGACTTGCTCCAAGAAAGCAGCCCGTGTGCAAATTCGCAGATCTGCTGATGAATAATCAGTGAGCTTTCGTGGTTTAAGATTTTGATGGTAGAAGGAAAAGCAGCACAAGGCTGGCAGAGGAAATACAACTATTTACAAAACATTGATTGGAGTACAAGGACCGAAATANTGCCCAGAGCTGTGGGTGCCCATCCCTGGCGGTGCCCAAGGCCACGGATGGGCCCTGGGCAGCTGAGCTGGGGGCACCTGGATGGAACAGGATGGGCTTCGAGGTCCCCTCAACCCAAGCCATTCCATGATTCTACGAAATAGAAGGTGATGGAAGGCATGGGCATCTAGAATCAGGGCCTTTCATTAACCGTTCCCTCATCACATTTTGGCCACTTTCACCCCGGGAGCCCACGGACGGGCTCGGTCCCAGAGCACGGAGCGCGGCGGCAGGCAGGGGGCAGCAAAGGGAGGCTTTTTACTTTTTTNTGCTGGTAAATTTTTCCCCTTCCAGCATATAATTGCTGAGTCTTTATCATAGATTTAATAAGATATTTTTCTCAAGCATTCAAGTGCATTTAGCAGAAAGTACAGTTATAGTGATTATATTAAGGAAGGCAGAAAGTTGAAAAAGTGTGCAAAACCTTGTTTGGAGATGAGGCAATATTAGCAACACAAATTATCCGCGGTGCGCAGCCCCGGGGGGGGGCGGTTGGGGCTGAGGGGCTCTCCCGCTCCCCCTTTTGTTTTTTGGGTTTTTTTGGGGGGTCCCCACGTTATGAGGGGGTAAAGGGTCTCCTCGCGCCCTCACAGCGGNATGCTGCCAGTCCAGCTCCAGAGCGAGCTCTGCTCACATGAGCGATTCTGTGATTTAAAAATGTCAGCTGGAACATCAAAAATACAGGTATGAAAAGCACACCTGAGTCAGTAATTATTTAAACTCAAGCACAACTATCAACCAGGTTATATATATATATATATGTAGATATAGATTCTTTTTTTCCTAATCAAGTCTGCCCTTCTACCTGGTGCTGAGAGCTGACGTGACAGCAGGAGGGGGATTTGTACCGCATCTATTACCAACAGTGCTGTTACATCACTTCCAGCTGCAAAACCTTTACCTCTCAGTTATGAAACAGTTCCAAACCCTACGCTGTCTGCTGGCCAGGCAGTTAGCATCACCAATCGAACAAACTTCAGCCAGAATAATTGGTTTACACTTCCTCACAGAGCCTGAACCTTTGCCAGCTGCACCTTTCCACCTTACGGGCATGCATATTAGCTTGGTCAGTACTGGTTTCCATAAAAACAAAAAGACAGGTAATGACAGACCAGAGTACAAAAAGAGGACATCAAGAATAAAGCATTTTTCCCCAGTTAAGAGCTCAGGAAGTCAGGGAGATGCGGGCTTTTCTCCTCTCTCCAACACTCGGATTTCCTGTCGTTGGACACTAAGAATTTGAGTACTTCATTTTAACGCGTTGGGGTTTTATTAGGCTTTTGATAATCCTCCCGTGATAATTTAAACTCTCCACCAAGCAATGGAAAGCTTTCCAGTCCAGACCACCGAATAAATTCTTGGTTAGCAAACACTTTATCCCCTTGCAGCATCTAGGAAGATTTATTCTAATGGGACGTGAAGACAAAGTCACATTTCCCTATCTCCTGGTAGCTAAACAAAAATTGCAATTACCCCAAAACAACCAAAACCAGAATCTGGTGCGCTATCGGCTTCTCAGCAGTGGCTGTTTGTTGGCTTTCCCCAGGACCTGTCTTTTTATTGAGGGGAAAAAAGGATCTGGAAACAATCGATTCTCAGCGAAAAGTTTTCTGAGGAAGTTGGTTTTAATTTGCTGACTTGCTCCAAGAAAGCAGCCCGTGTGCAAATTCGCAGATCTGCTGATGAATAATCAGTGAGCTTTCGTGGTTTAAGATTTTGATGGTAGAAGGAAAAGCAGCACAAGGCTGGCAGAGGAAATACAACTATTTACAAAACATTGATTGGAGTACAAGGACCGAAATAATAAAAGTGCAACAAAGAGCAACCAAGAGCCAGATGCTCAAAGGGACCTGAGGCCTGAACCAGAGCATGGATCATTGGCCAGGACTGGGGAGCTCAAAGTTGTCGGATTTTCCCCTTTGTCCTGAACATCCCCAAGGGCCCGAGGCTGCAGTTTGGGGCTGACCGATGGGTGGGACAGAGCTTCAGAGCAGCATCTCGGGGGAAGCCGGGCTAAGAACCCATCACCCCTGGTTTACTTTTGGATTTTGTGTTTGTAGACAGAGCCGCACACAAGTTTTGGGAACAGTGATAAGGAAAACCGGGGAGATCTCGCCGCAGCCTTCCAGTATTGAGCTTACAAGTAGAAGGGGGAGCGACTTTTTACACAGGTAGATAGAGGTAGGACAAGAGGGAATGGATTTAAACTGAAAGAGGGGAGACTGAGGTGAGATGTCAGGAATTCTTTACTCAGAGGACAGTGAGGCCCTGGCAGTGCCCAGAGCTGTGGGTGCCCATCCCTGGCGGTGCCCAAGGCCACGGATGGGCCCTGGGCAGCTGAGCTGGGGGCACCTGGATGGAACAGGATGGGCTTCGAGGTCCCCTCAACCCAAGCCATTCCATGATTCTACGAAATAGAAGGTGATGGAAGGCATGGGCATCTAGAATCAGGGCCTTTCATTAACCGTTCCCTCATCACATTTTGGCCACTTTCACCCCGGGAGCCCACGGACGGGCTCGGTCCCAGAGCANAGCGGGAGTTTCCAGGAAGCGCTGAGGAGAGCCGCAGCACCGGGCCTCCTCCCGCACCGCGCGCCCCTTCCGCCGAGTCCGTGGCAGGAACGCGAAGTAGTCCCAACCGCCTCTCTGCCTTCAGCCGCTGTACAGCCCGTCCCGTCTCTCCTCTTGCGGGAGATTATTACAGAAGTGGGGTGAGAGAGGTGTTTCTCCCCCCGCCTCGCCCCGTGGCTTTGCCTGGGTTAAGTGAGGAAGTGGGGGGGGAAGGGAGATTAAAAAAAAAAAAAAAAAAAAAAGGGGGGGGGGGGGGGGAAAAAAGGGGGGTTTTTTTTTTTTTTTTTTTTTTTTTTTTTTTTTTTTTTTTTTTTTTTTTTTTTGTTCTCAGCCCTTTGCAGTTGGAGCTTTGCGGCCCGATTGTGCCGAGCGCTTCTGCACAGTGTTTCCATTTAGAACTGGGCCTCCCCTCCCCCCCAGCGTTAACTCCGCCGCCGCCGTGCGCAGCCCCGGGGGGGG
>WBMW01001494.1:3842-15827 GCA_013396635.1 Penelope pileata | reverse complement strand
TTTTAAAAAAAAAAAAAAAACAGAGCCTTGTCACTGAGACAATCGCTTCACACTGTATTGAGATGACATAAAAAGGGGCTGAAGGAGCATTGTTTTGTGCTGGGAAAGTCAGTGCTGTTTTTGGGAAAAAAAATACTATAGGAAATGGAAATTAAAAAGACATTTTATGCTGGTGGGAACTTTGTAATGAGGCTAAGAGAGGATTTGAGGTCTCAGAAAAGCAATTATTACAAGGGAAAAAGCAGGACTTTATCATCCATTTGTAAAAGTTCTCCAGCTGAATATCCTTTTGGGGAACTGAAATTTGGCTCGAGTCTGTTTATGAACATCTGTTGAATGGAATTTTAAAAAGGCACAGATTATAATCTTAGTTTCTGTTGACTGTTTAAACTGGAATTGACAAAAACAAAATGCAACTGCATATTTTTATGATTTTTTTAATAGCAAGCTGCATTAATCTGCCATAGTCTGTAGTACTGGTTACCTGCTTGTGTGCGTCTATTCTGTACATTGCTCTTTTGTGTATAAATCATAGCCTCCACCCCTTTCTGTAGCTGTTTAATTCCACTGCTTTCCTAGAGAGCTTCCAAATTTTGCTTGTTTTTTGGTTGTGGTATTTTTTTCTTTTTGCACCAGGACTCTTTTGGATATCAGCGTCTCTGACATTTTTGCACAAAAAACACAGTGATAAATTTGAGGGGAGAATTTTGAGAAATGTTGGGTGTTCCCAGCACTGTGGCTGTTTGCTTAGCTTCACATCGTGCCCACCTGTCCTCAGCCAGCTTTCTGTAAATGCAATCACTTTGTGTCCACTGCCTCTGGATAGTACTACTTCAGCATCTATTTCTGCAGTGTTTGTGACCTCCTGTTATTCAGGGAGGTCTTCACTGTAATTTTCCCTGCTATTATTTTGCCTCTTTTGCAGCCTGATGTTTTTGCTGTTGTTTTATATTCCCAGCAAGGATCCTGTGAATACTTCAGCTCAAAATTTAGGTCATCGCCGATAGAAGAAGGAAGAGGAAACCTAAAAAGTCAAAATAAGATTTCAACGTGCTTTAAAAAGTGACAACTCTTCTAGAAAAAAACATACAACCTCTTCTGTATTGTGTGGCTATGGGAACTGGGGAGAATGGAGGGTGCCTTTGTTTGATTTCAGAGGGAAAGCTGTGTTATCTTCATGTGAGCATGGTTTCTTAGCCATGTGCTTTCCTGGTCTTTTTCATTTTCACACCTGCTTTGAGCTTTAATCACTCAAATTATTCATAGACTTGCCCTGGAAAAAGAAGAGAGTGACCTCTTCCCATCTGGAGTAGATGGATTTACCATCAATAATTGTAAATGGACTTGGATGACTTAATGGTTTTTATGCTTAAAATTTTTAATTCTGTGATTTCATTGCTTTTTAAGGATTCTCCACAGTCTTCTCTGAACTGATAAATCTCTATGCTATAACTTCCAGTTATTTCTTGCCAATTATATCTTAACGTTGGGCTCACATCTGCAAAGTGCTGATGATCCCCCGTGAACTGCTGAGTTGTCAAAGAACATGCAGTTTTCACAGGACCAGGCCTGTAAGTTGCAGTTGTCTTTTTTTTTTTTCTGTAATTATATACAATGTCTTTCATTACAAAGAACCTCAAGACAATTTATGAAATCAGCAGCCACAAAAGTAATGCAGTGCCTGTTGGGGGTTATGTATTCACATTGATTACAATTTAACAATCCCTCAGCCTGAGGATATCCGAGAGGACGTAGAGCCAACTGCTTTTCAATCCATGTGTGTTGCTATAAGCAGCAAGCTGGAATTGATAGATATCTGTTGCTATTGCCAGCAACTCTTGTTTCTCTGTTACTTCAGTAGCTTCATTTAAATTATTAAGAAACTTGTGAATCTGTTTTGTTTTTCTGCTCTTCCTGGCACCTGTCTGCAGTTTTATGTGTGCTAAGCTTCGTCTGGCCTAAATGTATAATGAATTCTTCGGTGAATGTGGTTTAGTCCAGTTTCCTCCATTAACTCAAAAGAGATTTGTTTCTTTTCTGGATTGTTTCTCCACTCAAATGGAGAGAAGGCTTGCATAGCTGGAGTTCACCTCAGAGATCACTAGACAATTTGAACTTGGGGCAGAGTAAGATGCAAAATGAGAACAGTTGTGATTTAGACTCAACCAGCTTTGTGGTGTTCTGCTATGGAAATGTACCTGACATGAGAGAACCAGAGAGAGCCACCTGTAACCAAACACAGCTCAGTGGAGGGAGCACCACCAGGGTGACTTCAGTTGGCTTAGCAACCAGGCAGTGTGTTTGGAGAGTTGTCCCATATTTTCTCAATGCTCTCTTTTGCATACAGTGCTGCTGTTTTCTCTCTGTTTTGCTATTTCTGATGCTCAGAGTACAATGATTTTTTTCTTTTTTTCCCCCCAAGCAGCAGACAGACAGTTTGCTGTCTTCTCAGTGCACTCCCTTGGTTCCCTGACAGGGATATATTACTTTCTGTCACTGATGCAGTATTCTCTGCAGCTGCATGGAAGGGCCACTTCAGAAACCAGCAGCTTTTCAACTTCCTAGGTTTTACCTGAGTTTAACCTTTTGTGATTAGTAAATGTGTTAAGAAGATCCGTGGCCCAGTCATTTGAAATTCCTGAAACTTGTCAACCAAACTCTGCACCCTTGTCTATCTACATGTCAGCGTCCTTCTCATCTTATTGCAGTTTCTGGCTTTTCTGTTGGGGATGAGACACAAAGACATCTTTAGGATGATGGATCTTATGTGTGGGCACAGATAGCAATATTTTCGGTGCAAATACGGAAAGAAAATACTCTCCAACTTCTGAATGTAGGTACTAGGTTCTTTCTTAACACCAGGTCATTTGTTTCTCCTTCCCTCTGCCTTTCACATTTGATAGGATATTAATTGAAATTAGTTCTACCAACTTCATCAATTAGTGATGTATTTCACAGGCCTGTCACTGGCCAGAACCAATCTTGCAGGAAAAAAAAGAGATATACATAGATCACTCTGAAAGTAATGCCTCCTATTTGTTTCCATGTTATTATAGAAGTTATTATAGAATGCTCTTTTCTAGGAACTCCTCTTTTTTCTTTAGAATTCAGCAATTCTACTAAATAGTATTTACTTTAGCATCACTGTGTGGCTGTGCCTCGTTAGATAAAAGCTGCAGTACTAAACTGTTTTACTGAACTGAGCTCCTGACCTACCTTCTAAGGCCACATCTACAAAGGGATGATACATCAATCTCGTTCGTTTGATCTAATTACAGCTATTTAACTATATTGAGCACAAGTACATTCACCCCACTTTGTTATGCTGATTCAAGGTATTTTCACTGTTAATCGGGTGCGCACCATTCTTTCTTGTATCGTTCACCTCTCAAAATACTCTGTGCAGTTATCCCACGGAGCGCTATTCTGCTGCTCAGCTGTGTTCTTTTTCATAGCGTGCTGACAGGGAATTCTCTGGAATGTGGGAATTCTACGGGTCAAACTGACAATTTAGTGTTGCTTTTTTCTTGGCATTGATTTTTGCCTGTGCAACTTCTTCCTCAAAATGCTGCAAGGTTGCATGAAGAAAAAGCCGGTAAATCCATTACAATGCTTATTCCTTGGAGGCTGCACAGGTGGAAAGGTTTTGTTCTACAGCTTCATAAGTAGCAAAAGCTCAAAGTAATGGAAGAAATGCAAAAAGGGAAACTGTCAGATGCAATCAGCCTGATACTTCTGTACAATGTGAGTCTGGAGCAGCTTTCTCCCAGTGCCTGGGTAGCACAGAGCTGGTGTAGAGCTGGAATGCCCCAACAGCAGGATGGCAAAATTGCACTCCTGGAAATCCACGCAGATCTCAGCTGCAGAGATGGGACACAAGGCGAGGACCTCCCTTACCATACAGAAGCCCATTGCAGTCTGTGGAAAAGCATCATTTCTGATTACTTGCAACTGAAAATTAGCCAGTTTTATGTCAGGGGTGTTGTCATGGGATTTTTTTTATGCATGTATCTGAAGAAGGTGCTGATCTTCTGTGTCATAAAGCTTGGTAATGCATAAGAAATTACTGAGAGCTTTTCCCAGGTACAGTCCATGAATCAAACAAGGGTTATAGGGGTTCAAGGAACAAACATGGTCTGTTGAGCCAGGAGAGAGGATTTATGAAGACAGCAAACAATTTCTTAATGGTTGTACAAGGCCTTGCTCATCAGTGTGGGTGATTTACCATTAAGTGGATGCAGAATGAGCGTGGAATGGTATTACAAAACTTTCTCATAACAGAATGTAGGAGCTTGAACTTGCCCTGATTTGTACAATGTCTGTAAGAGGAAAGATACTAGAGGGCAGGTAAAAACAAGGAGTGGAAAGATAATTTCAGCGTTATTCAGTGAAAAAGCCTCTGCAAAATAGCCACTTTATGAGGAAAAACAGTGCACCTTTCTCACCAGTGTTCCTCTTCCTGTATTTGCTATAACATCAGAGCAGCCAAAGAAAGAGACATCAGGAGGCATTTTGATCCCATCCCTGCTCTGGGACAAGAGAAATATGCTCCAAATATCCTATGTAGATGTTTTTTTATGCCCTAATCTTTAAATACAACTATACTTCCTATGCTAGTATTTTTGTTGTTTAACCACGTGTGGTGCAACCACAGAAGTGATCCCAAGTAAAGCATTAAATGGTTTAATGATCGTAAACAAAAGATTTCAACTTACACGACAGCAATCTCCCACCAAGATGAGGAACAGCCAGATCCCATGCAAGAGATCCTTTCCCCTTGGTGGCTGGCTCTTAAATAACCTCAGGGTAGTCCCACCCTGGGTCCACCCCTCCTGGTCACATGGAGGGGAGGTTCAGGAGTCCCTTAGGCCAGCCACCGCCCTTCACCAGGTGCTCAATCTCTAATTCAGGCCGTGACCTCATGTTTCCCTTACACCATCGCTTTTGTTGCTCTACCAAATCTCACTGCGAATTAAGTCTCTTCCTTCACTTGCAGTGGGCATGAATGTTCAGTTGCCAACCTTCAGCACAACAGAATGGAAGACTGGTATTTTGTCACCTCTCAGTTCTCACATGAGCTCTCCCCTTTAGTTCTTCTAAGCCTCCTAGCGTTCTCATTGCTCTTTGTGCTCTTCTTTTTTGGCTTATAACTGTTTTTATATTTTACTTGGAGCCTGAAATTGGATATGATATTCCAGCTGAGATTTTGGATACAATATTCCAGCAGAGAATTTCACCAGCACTGAGTTGAGCAAGAGAATTGTCATGGGTGTCCTATGTACAACAACTTTATTGAATATTTCTGTGATGTATTATCTTTATCGTGTTGACTCCAATTCGGTTTGTGATCCATTATAACCACTGGCTCCTTCAGCCCAGCACTGCTGCCCAGCCAGTCGTTCCTCTTACTGTGCATGCTCGTGTCTTCATCCTTGGCTACAGAAAACTACTGAAGAAGTCATCCCTGAAGACAAGGAGGAGGAAAAGATCTGAGCAGGTTTTCTAAATGCTACAGTGGTTTGTATTATTACTCATAAAGTTCACAGAAGTCCTAATATGAGCTGGAATAGGAATGTTTGCTTGCAAATGGGAAAGAAGATAGTTACAGTGCATGCATCTTAGATTATAATTCTTGCGGCATTTTTTCACTCTCCTGTTCCTCACAGGATGTGCAGAACAACTTAATAAATGTCCCTTTTAATAAGTAATAGTTCTGGATGCTGGAGTTGAGATGAGCTGAGGTTGAAATTGGAAGGCTTTTGAAGAAAGAACAAAACAATCTGAAAAGTTTCAAAACAATCTGAAAAGTGCAATTCTGCTTTTGTCCAAAACATCGAGAACATGAAGATGCAATAAGAGGGTCTGCTCTTGGTCTTTTATGCAGTTACCTAGTTAGAACATTGCCAGAACCAACCAAACTAAAAAGACAAAGGATGTGTTTCTGCCTAACACTCCTTGCATATTATTGTTTAAAGAAACATGAAGTGGTGGCAGACAAGGAAGGAGTCTGACAGCATGGAACACGGTGTGCTTGAAGTCATGAAAAACATCTCTACTTGAGCAGACATCTCTTCCCAAGAAGAGTTGCCAAGGTTTGCAAAAGAGAAGTATTGCTAACGCAGACATGGTTTTGTCTGGAGAAATGAAGAACCCTTGGATTGGAAGAAATAGATGATACCTGTTCCTGGTGAAGTCCTTTGTGATGGGAATTAAAAGCCATTGGCAAAAACCAGAAATACAGTGGGAGCCTTTTGTGGTTTTCTGGGACCTTCTGGATCTTTGTGGAGAGCTGTTCCCTAAGGAAAGGCAGCTCTGTCAGGTGGGCTGCAGCAGGGGGCCAGTTCTCCCAGTGCTGCCTGACAGAGAATGTGCTGAGCCTGTGCGTGTTCCACGGCTGGGCCAGCCTGCACATTACTCGCTCTGTATTTCATGCTTCTTTACGCTCTCGTGACCCGAATGAATTTAACAGGAAACTGAGCAGTACGTTCAGTTTTTCTGTGTGTGCTTCTTACACTTTTGCCCATCTTAATGCAGTTCCTTGCACTGTTGTGCACTCTGTAATTACAAATCCAATCATAAAAGCTGCCTTCTCAAATCCTGTCTCATTTAATGATTTTTTTTCAGATTTTTCTTTACCCTTGTTATTTGACACTTGCTTACATATTTTATTTATTGTATATAATTCAATTGCAGTAAATAGAGGATTACTAACTGTAATGGATTTTCTTGATGTTTTCACTATGGTATCTGAGTACCTTTCAACCACCGTAAATGTATCTCCACAATGCTGCAAAGAGCCTTTCCTTCTAATTTCACTGATGCAAAGCAGGGAAATTAATGGCAAAGCTATCAAAACTCTCCACTGTATCTGTATATTCCACAGTGACGATAAACAAATTGTCAACTTGTCCAAGTAAACTAATTATAAATATCTTCCTCATTAACCACCCACCAGCTTGCAGCTGAGTATTCCAAGTGGCTGTTGGTGTTGCTCATCCCCCACAGCACTGGGCTTGAGGAGCCTCCCCTGGTCACCAAGGCTTCTGCCAGTCTTTTGCAGGCAATCAAACCTCACGTTGTCCACAATTCCAGCATGAAAGCAGACAGTCTTCTTCAGCCTGGCAGCCTTGCTAGAAGGATTCTTTTCAAATCTAATTCTTCTAATAAGATCTCTTCTTCTGACTTCCATTTTCAGGGGTAATCAGGCCTTTTTGTATCTTTGGTGCCAACATAACCCTTCAGTTAAATACCTGCTGTCAAACCATAATCGGTGCGTACAGACTGGTCCAATCCCATTTCAGCCTCTCTGTTACTGGAGTTAGTTGAGCTAAAACTTCAGTCTTCTCTCATGACACATTCTTTGCTCTTATAACCATCTCAGTAAGCCTTTCCCATGTCTATTCAAATGTTCATGAATCATCTATGAATATAAACTGTATACACAATTTTTCTAGAGAATCATTGCAATAACACCTGAATGTGCCTTACCTGGCCATTAGACCACATTGGCCTTCTTCATTTTTTGTGTTGTGACTAAGTCATGCTTCTGAGTCCTTATCTTTCTCTATTAACTGTGATGAATTCCCAGATTACAAGAATTTTGGCTATTGGTCCCTGGGTGAGCAGTCTTCCAGCCTGCAATAATCTCATTACTGCATTCCACTTCTGCTAGTCCCGTCCTCAGAATTCCTGTGCTGTTCTAAAACCTTGTCTGGTTTTCCTCCACTTCTTTCACTCCAGGTGAGAATAAATCTTACCTCTCTCACAGAGCTGGATACACTGCATGTAGGTATCAACTAGTCCTTGAGAACATACCATATAAGAAGACCCAAAATAAGTACAGCAATGCAGTAGGGAGGCAGTGAAGCTGGAGCAAGGCATAGGGAAGACTTCAGCACTCAGAGGGATTTATTGCACCAAGGACCTAACTTTTCAGGTGTCACAGGTTAACAATGTTTCCTGAAAGAAGGAAAAAAGTGATACTTCAAACACTTTGTTTCCTAGCTCGTGTAGTTGCACTCCTTGCCAACTCACCCAATGGCAGGGATCTTTTTGAGCACCTTTCACAGAGGTATCTAATTCTGAAGACGGAGATGTAATCAGCAGCCCTGGATGGTTTTTTGCTGGGTATGCTCCATTTTAACCAATGCCTTTCTTTTGCTGAAGGTGCCTGTGATAGCATCGGCCTTTGTGAGGAAGTAATATCGCCAAGGTTTGGTTGTGGGCCTCTTCGAAGCCACAGATAACAGCTGGAGAAAGACCACCTTGTTCCTCAGCTGCATTAAGGAATCCCAAAAGTTGGAGTGAAGCTTGTCTAAATGCCCTTACGTTCTGTTTTTGATGCAAGTGAACTTCACTGAGGTACAACACCCTGAAGCTGAGAATCTCACTTTTAGGCCATTTGAGCAAGATTAGAGTAGAGGCCCTAAAGGTAAGAACTCACATCCCTGCGAGCAGGCTGCAAGCTGCCCACATGGGTTAATTACAGAATTAAGGGCTGGAGATACACATTTATGGATGGCTGTGGGAAGGCAGCTGAGTCAAATTTCTGTATGTCCCTGTCACGATCAAACGTTTCAAAGCTGGTCAGCACCTTGTTTATTGGGAGTAGTGCAATTGTTTTTATTAATTTTTCTGTGAGTTATTTGTATCTTCCTTTGTACACTGGAAATGAGGGGATATTGGTAAGTGTTCTCCCCATAGCATGAATATTTAATAGTTCATGTGTCCTTTCTCTGTATTAAACATTGTGTGTGTGCCTATTTAACATCAACAAAAAGCTCTTAAAATCAATTTTTGAAAGAGATTTTCAAAGCCCATCATATGATTGAGTCACAGTTCTGGATGAACTGAGCTATTGTAGAATCTCCTATAAAATACCGGAGGGAATTTGCCCAATAGGGGTATTTACAAACAAGCATGGATTCAGCAAACTTCCCCCAGAGATTTTATTGCAGTGTGATCTGAGTTCCCAGTGATGAGCTGCTGCCTTTTAGAAATGAAAAATCTTTAACCTTTTTTTTTTTTCTTTGTGTTCTCAGATGCACGGATTCTCATTTTCCTGAGCTGGGAGCTGGGATGAATATCATGGGCGGGCCCTGCAAAGTGCTGAGTGCGTGGTTAACTTTAAGGGAGCCTGTGCTTAACATCTCTGGGACTGCTGATGTTTAAAATTACGCAGACACTGAAGTACTTGGATGGCCCAAGGCCAGTGGCTTTCGCATCTTCTAGGACTGAGCCCTATGGAGCCTACAGTGAGTTGTGTGGCTGGTTTTTCCCCCCTATTTTAAATATGAGGCTTAAAGCAGATATTCTATCAGCTGTTCAATTAAAATAGTTATTTCAGATGTGAGGGATGCGATGTGTAAAGCTGATCTGCCTTCTTTCTGCCTCTCCTGGCATCCAGGCTCCCTCCTCTACAGCCTCAGCGCCGGCTGTAATGCTCCGTTCCTGTGTTATCCTCTTCCATCTTTTCCATCTGCTTCATTCTGTTTGGAAAATGGCAATGTAGAATGTGTTTGGTGTAACCTTAATCCTGACCAGCATCTGGGCTCCGTTTAAAAAAAAAAAAAGCATCTACTGCAGGCAAGGTTTCTGTCTGTGCTTCCCTGCTTCAGTAAAACAAAGTTGGGAAAAAATACCAAACCCAACAACCAGAAACGACCATAGAAAATAATAAAATAATATTGTTTTTAATTGGCATTTTTATGAAGGTGTCGGTTTTAACGTATTCTCCTGCCCACATGGACAAACCGATGCTCGTCCTTCTCACCCCACCTCTATCCTGGCATGTCACAGAGCCAGGGAATCACAGAACCACACAATCAGAGCCATGCCAGGGGTGAAACGGATTCGCACCATTTTAGAAAAAGGGAGAAAAGAGAGGGAGCTGCCTTTAATCGCGCTGCTAATTGCTCACAAAATACGTATAAATGAATGCCACCATAAAAAAAAAAATGTAATGAACTGAAATTCCTGCGCGACGCCCTATGGCATTTCCCTATTAAACTTTTACGGCCTTTCCGGGGTCCCCAGCGAGGACACGGCTCTCCCCGCACCCATAGGAGGGTCCCTATGGCTGTGTCCGGAGCGGCCGCGGGGCCCCGCGCAGCGCCCGCGCCTGTGCGACCCGGACAGCGCGCACGTGGCGCCGTAATTGCGCGCCCCGCGGAGCCGCATTGTGCTCCGCCGCGCGTTGAAATCGCCGCTTCAGAGCCACTTCCGATCGCTGGGGTGTGACTCCTAATTACGAAGCGCAGAATAACGCTTCTCAGCCAATTGCGCTTCCCCGATGGGTCGTGTTCCCCCCCTCCCACCTCCCTTTTTTCTTTATTTTTTTTGATTTTCCCAACCCCGGAGCCGCGGGCACACCGCCGGCGCTCACTTCGGGCCGCTGAACTCCGCATCCCGCGCAGCCACAGAGGTCGCCTCTGAGCAGCACGAAACGTGGTTGGTTAGGGGATAGCTTTTTTTTTTTTTTTTTTCCCCACCAAAGCTCTCAGTCCCTCATGGGCAGAGTGGGAAAGCACGTTCCAGTCTTCCGCTCGCATCCCCGCACGCGGGGTCCCGTTGGGCTGTCCCAGCAGCACCCATCGGCACCAGGTCTCTTATTTCCTGCGGGAGCTGATAACGTTTTTAATCAAACAGCATTTCCAGGGCACCAAAAAGCATTTTTAAAAAGTGATAAAAGCTAGCTCTCCCCAGCAGGCTCGTGCTGTTCGAAGCCACCCCTGAGCGCACAGATAACGATGTTTGAGTCGGGCTCCCGGTGTGTGGCAGAGCAATGGGTGCCCGCCGGCGCTGGGAGGGTTAATGGGGACGGGTTGGCAGCAGGTGGCACTGGGAGAGCACCCAGTGCTGTGTGCTGGGAGCCAGCACGGGGCTCTGGGTGCCTGTAGGATCCCTCGGTGTGAGCGTTAGGGCGGTGCTGGGGGTGGGGTGAGGGATTTTTTGGTCTTTTCACCCCATTCTGAGGGTCACAGAGTGCGGTGCTTCAGTGCTGGGGAGAAAGGGAGGACCCGAAGTTGCATCTGGTGTTCAGACCTCGCTGATTTCTAATGGAAGGTGTCTCTTACCTTTAATTATTCAGTTCCAATAACCTATAGTGCACCTCCTCCCATCTCGGGCCTTTCTCCTGCTGTCTCCAGGAGGCACCCAGGGAGATAAAATCTTGGCAAAAAGAGCACCAAAGGATGTGAACCCCTCGGAAAATTCCACTTCCTGTGTACTAATGCTCGTCCTTGGGTCTCTCACTCATTCCCATGCATTTAACGAGGATTTGTGCCTGGGGCTACGACACCAACTTCCTAAATAAATGCCGTGCTGCAGAGAACAGCCCAGCTCGCTGCTCTCCCCCTTTTGCAGCTCCATCTCCTTCTCCTCTCCTCCTCCTTCCCTCCATTTTATTTCTCCTCCGTTTCTTTTTCAGCAGCCTCAACTCCCTCCCGCTGAACTTGCTGCGAACAAAAGGCTCCGTTCCGGATCCAGCCCGCAGTTGCCGTGAGAAACTTCAGGGCGAGCGCTGCTCCCTCCCGGCTCGGGAAAATGGCAGAGCCAGGGCTGCACGGGAAGGGGGGAACCTCCTCCCTCGGCCCTGGCTCTCCCTCAGCCCCCCCCGCCACCCCGGCCGTGACTCCTGAACTCCCAACTTCTCTACAGACGCACTTTATTAGGGCGGATTTTCACACGGGGGGGGATGGTTTTTACAAAGGGGGTGGGAGAAGCGCGGAGGCAGCGCCGTGCTGGGGGCCGGGGGCTCTCTGCGCGCTGCCGAACGCGGCTTTCACCTCCCTGCGTGCTGCTGCCAGGTCCCGAGTACTCCGACAGAATAATAGTTTTGCTTCAGTGGGAAAATCCAGGCCCAGAGTTGAGGTCTTTCTCTCTTCGCAGCTCTCAGAGCCTTTTTAACCCTTCCGAGCGGGGCTCGCAGTGATGCGGCCGCTCCGCGGCCCCCCCTGCAGCCCCAGACCCGGTGGGACTGGGGGG
>WBMW01001493.1:154586-303678 GCA_013396635.1 Penelope pileata | reverse complement strand
AAATAGCTTTTTTTTTTTTTTTTAATTTAGTGGTTTGGGGTGGCTGTTAAAAGTTTTAGACTCAGACTACAAGATGGCATGCTTATCTTTTGAATGTATATTCTATGTGGATGATGTTCATTTAATGATTCAGATAGGAACTCTTCATCTAGCATACTTAGTAAAATCTTAGATCATTCTTTTTACTTCTGGGCTAAAAATGCTCGCAAGGATGAGGGTGAAGGGGCATATATCTGCCAGAGGGGAAAATCTGTGCCTGCTCTGGGATGCAGTTGGGATAGGAAATAGCTGCACAACCTTTTTTTTGTACGACCTGGCATGACGTGGAACATGCGAAAGGACTGGAGAAAGAATCTGTTTTAAATCTGTAATCATCTTTGCACAGATTTGAGTGCCTGCTACGTTTGTACTGGAGAAATGTCATGACTGAGGAAACTTGGCTTCTGTTCTCTGTTGCAGAGGCTTTTTTCTTTTCTAAAGGTAGTCCCTCCTGCCCACCTTTTGGTTCCATTTCCTTCCTCATCCTGCATCTGTCCTATTTATGCACATAGCAAGACGCAGCAAAGGTTTTCTTCCCACTTCTCGCATAAACAGCACAGAGGACAGAAGAACCACCAGGTGGTACTATGCTATAAAAAATGATTAGAAGCAGCAAGAAACGTCATGCTAGACACTTATGCCATTAGAGATTTCACTTTGACTCTAACGTAGTGTTTACAAAGGAAAATACTTTTCCTTGCAGCTGGAGTTCACTCTGACATGTTAACATTCAAAACATCTTCCAAGTTTTAGCTGTGCCAGAATTCATTGCTCTACATCTCCCCAGTTTCTAACCTAGCTCTGCAGAACCCTGTTTTGCAATTTTTTCCAATGTCACTGAGGTTTTGTATTTAATGCTGTTAGCTCATAACTTCATTGCAAAGTGATTCTTGTTTAGATATAGCAGAAAGTTCCTCTGATGATTTTGGTAAATTGCTTTCCCATTAGCTAGCATGTAACCAAAGAACTTAGAAGAAAAGCAGAACAGTAGCTTTCCTGTAGGACTTCTTCTGCATTATATAAATCAGAGCCAAAATGTATGCAAGGAGAGGCACAATTACACAGTATAGGAAAAGGTAGGTGTTTGAGGTGCGTGCAGTTTTTGGTTAACACTAAAGGAAAGGACAAGCAATTTTAAAGGATCTGAGTTCTCTTTCAGGGAAGAATTAAAACTAAAACAAACCAAAACAACTTTCTTGTTTAGAGGAAGAAGCTGTGTGCCTTCACTCGTGTGCACCTCGTGGGTGTGCACAGGCTCAGGTTCTGCCCTAGAACAACGAAAATTGCGAAAAGTTCCTTCAAAAATAAATTCTGCTCATGAGTGTGATTTCAGATACCTTTAATAGGTGTAACAGAGAGAATCTGAGCTTGGTTAAAACATAAACATCTCACTATATTTTCTGCTACCGCTCTGTGAAAGAAACATATATACAGATGCATGAGGATGAATACTTGATGACACTTACATTTTTTATGCCTAACATTAGCACTTAAAATATCAGAAGTTTTTAAGTTAGCCTTAAGCTGTGTGTGGCCCAGCGGAAGCCAAACTCCCTCTCAGAAGCAGAGCTCTGTGACTCATGTGTGTGGTTTTACTCCCACAGGTGCTAGCCTTTCAGCCTGGACTAAACCAAATTGTGTCATGATTTGGTACCTCAGCTGCTGTGGAAGGGAGAAGATAGCCCATGCCACGAGGCTGCGGGACAAGCCACGCTATGAGCTGTATCTGTATCACACGGACAGCAGTGGGAGCTCCCAGAAGCGAGCCTGAGAGCTTCTGAGACGAGAGGGTTGGTCTGTGCAGGAGCAGCAGATGGACCAATTCCCAGCTTCACGCTGGGAAACTGGGCAGGAATGTGGCACTGAGTGATGGCAGTTCTGGGCAGCTGGTTCTGCTTAACTGTTTCTGGGAAAGCTTATTCACTGTTCCTTGGTCTCCTTTCACTTCTGTCAACCTTAACATTGGCCCAAGAACAGAAACAGCCAAAAAAAAAAGCTTTGTGCAAACACATTCCCCTTGCCATGTCAGGCATCTCCACAAGTGCTTGTCTTTCAGATTCTGCGGGAGCAGTCCAGTTCAGGGCTGCACAGCAGTGACAGGCATCTGCTGCTTCTGACACATCTCTGCTTTCTTGCAGCTCCTTCCATTTCTTTTATTCCTTTCTCTTTCTTTGCTGTGTGTTATCTCTTCTCCCCTTCTTTACACCCTTTTGACACTGTCTGCCTCTCTTGACCCTAACGCCCTTGTGTCTTTTGCAGCAGAGGCTGCGATGCTTGAGCTGATGATAGATTGATCATGGATCCGTCTGAGAACTTGTCAGAAACACTGGCAGAATTGTCAGGGCAGATTAATAGGGCACACAGTGCAGGTAGAGATGTACCAAAGAAACATTGCTTCATTTGGTTTGTGTCTGCTGTGGGATTAAATTTGAAACAGCCATCAGCTTTGTACTCTCCTACATGAGGCATTAACTGCTCACTTCACGCACACAGAGTAAAAAGATCAGATGGGGAACACGGTCAGTGGGAACTTCCAGCCTGTCCACAAAAAGTCCCCAACAGATGTACTGTAGTAAAGACATTCTGCGTTCTGAAATTTGGTTTTCCCTGTGTAAATTGACAGAAAAAACCCCAATCTTGTTTATACTGCTGCCTTCTTTTCAGAATGTTTGCTCTTAACACAAAGCTTTGAAGTCTTAGATCATACATGCCCCTGCATAACATATTGGTTCTGGTAAATAATGTGGTCAGACATATAATTATTATTATGCTTATTAATATATCCTCTGCCTACGTAACTCAGGGTGGATGGATCAGCGTGTGACTCCTGGGGTGGTGTGTTTCACAGCAGCAGTGTATTATGCGACCTGTTTTTTCTAATCATCATTTTAGCAGTCCCATCTATCAGGCAAAATAAGGCTTTGTGAACTTAAATGCAAAAAAAAGCACCATTTAGATTATATAATTCATCCTAACAAGACCTAAGAACCTATGTACAAATGTCATTTGAGAGCAAGTAATTAGCTTAATCCAATCATCCTATTTCGTTACTTAATGACTCATCCTCAGTACAACAGATCATCGCATTTACTAAACCACAAATGAGCAACTCACAAAGTGTACTGCTTCTGCGCCTTGATGAATTGCTGATGACTTTCTGCCAAAGTCTTGGCCTCCACTCTATAAAAAATGTAGATGGAAATTCACAAAGACAAGAGATTTACCTGACCTGGAGAGCATACAATTTATAGAGATCTTGTCAAGGAAAATGGCATGTTGACTCTTAGAAGTCTTATTTTTGTAACTTTTATACTTGTATGCCTGTGACTGAAGTAGATATATGTTTTGTCTGATGAATATTGGTGCTGTAAAGTGACAGCTGCTCAGTCAAGCATTATTAATAGAAAGCTTTCTAACTTTTACAAAGAACAGATCTAAAGTCTGAGTGGGCCATCAGAAAGCAGTTACAACAAAAAAGAGTGTTATTTAAAAAAAGTTGTACTTATATGAACTTCTGACCTTGTTTCTCAATTGGTTGAAAGTTTTTGCCAATGCTGGTAAGCCCAAGGTGTCAAAGTAGGGCACCTTATTTGCCTTTTGCACCTTCAGACAGCTCTGAACTGGTTTTGGGTTTGGAATATCTTTACCCAGTATGGCATGGAAGCATTCAAAAAACTTTGGAAATAGCAGTTTATTATAGGTTCCTAAAATGCATTTCAGACTTCATTTTTAAGCATCACCATTTAAAAACGCTTATTTCTGCTTACCTTGAAATTTTGTGTGTGAGGATGGCCAGCTGGCATTGGTTAATCTGACGTTACTTTGAAAAGTCTTTCTAATGAAAAGTAAGTAAAAATCAAGATATAGCAGTCAATCAACATCTGGTTTTGGATTTAGAAAGTAATAATAAAAAAATCTGTCCACAAGTCCATATAAAAATACATCTACTAGTTTTCATTTTAATAAAATTCAAAATTTGAAAGGACGCGTTCAGATAATATAACAAAAATAAAGAAGTTTTACTGTTGCTTTTTTTTTTTTAGAAAAATAGTTTTTTAGAGTTACTCTTCTTGGTGTACTTATTAGAATGAAAAGGTTAATAGCAAGGAAATGCAGTGCTTCACCATAACTCAGTCATGGGTACGAAGTGGCACGTTTGTGCTGCCCGGTTTGCTGTGCCCAGGCTGTGGCCCTGGCAGTGTGCTGGGTGACCCAGGAGAGGGCAGAGTAGTGACATGGAAAAACACTGTGCAGCCACCACAGCCTGTTCCTGTACAAACAGCACACTCACCTCTTGTTAAGATTGTAAAGAATGGAAACATCCGAATTTTACGGTTTAGAAAGATGAGGAGACTTGGCTGATGAGAAGGAGGGCGTTTACTGGAGAGTGGCCAGCACGTTTGTTTTTGGGATCCCCCTCCTTACATTAACTCAGAGGTGCAAACTCAGACACATCTGGAGAGGCTGGATCTCACCTTAAGCAGTGTTTGGTCTTTCTTTCCCAGCCAACACCTCCCACACCCTGCCCACACCCCCCAAAAGAAGAGAGGCTTTGCTCTTGCGAGCTGTAAAAGTACTTGAGGCACATTATTAAGCCTCTGAGACCTGGGTGCATCACTTGGCTATGCCTTCAGCAGTGCCACCTGAATGTGCTCTGTGCTGCCCCTCAGTTTGTCTCGTGTGTCTTCTACCTCAGGCACTCTGACACCCGTTTAGCCACACCACCTGTGGTGAAATTCCTCTTTATTTTATCCATGAGGCAAGTCCTATGAACTCTATGTGTTTATTCTATACCCACTCCTGGTAGCAAAATTAGTTTTCTGAAGCCTTTGAATTTGCTCTCCATAAAGCAGCCAAGCAGGGGGGTTGGAACTTGATGATCCTTGGGGTCCCTTCCAACCCAAGCCATTCTATGATTCTATGCAAAACTGGGGAGATATAAAATTATTGTTACTATAGAATGTACTGTAAGCCATGCATTTTGTTTCATTCACTTAGGCCAGCGTGCTGAACAGGAAAAACACTCTTTTAAAGAAAAATATTCTTCATGGATGAAGCCCATATGGATGATAATGGTACCTTAGTCATTGGTTTCAGTTCTCATCCTTGGTGATGTTCTAGCTTGAGCTGCGCCGTCTCCAAGTTCCTCTTTTTTGGGTCTCAACTGTATCTACACTACCCAGTAAAGTTCACCATAAAGTTGTCTGAGAGAGCATTGAGCTAAGTGTGTGCTAGTGGTACAACCTGAGCATTTGTGCAAGTACATTGGATCATACTGACATTTTGTCTGACATCTCTCCTACGTGAACGATTATGGGTTAAGGGATCCCATTGCTGCTTTTATGCCTGCCTCAGAACAAAGATTTAAGTCCACTATACATTTTCTAACATGCTTTTTATAATATCTATCTGCTAGATGCTGAGTACTGTTCTCTGCTATACTAAAGAATTTATGTATGGATTAAATTTCATGCAGTCCATTACTTGTTTAGCTGGCCTGAGGCCGGTATGCTCAGTTGCTTGTGAGATAAAACTTGACTGATAAATGTCACCTTGCTACGTATCTTGGTCTGATTTACAGATATTAGTAGGCCATCATTGTACACTGATGTTTGAGCATCTGCCTAAATTCCTTTTCATGAAACACGTGTTTAAGCTCTTTGCTCAACTGCAATGGAAAAAGTCCCAAAACTCTTAAGAGTTACATGCTGCTGCTCCTCCAACCGCTTCCCAATCATCTTCCTCCCAAGCTCCTTCCCAAGCTTCTCCTCACTCTTCTTTCTCTCAAGCTACTTCCTTCGCTGCCTGGCTGGCCTTTATCTAAGCCTGGGGCAACCCCACCCCATGTCCACCCCTTCTGGTCACAGGTGCAAGGGATCTACCAGTACTACCCAGGCCAGTTACACCCCTCCACCATGTGCTCAATCATCAGTTCATGCTGTGATCAACTGTTTTCCTACACTCAGCTGTGATGTCAACAGTAAAATATGTTTTCTTGGAAGTGCAAACCAAGAGGCAGAATTCCCAAAGAACCACAACCAGAATTCCTGCTGTCTGTCTGTTTAAGGTGTCCTTGCTCCAAAGTATGTGATACTGTTTTTTTGGTGTTGTGGAAATTTCGTTGCCTGGAGGAAGCCAAATTGCCAGGTTACCAAGTATTTTGCATACCTCAGAGCTTTGGAGAGCCAGCTGTCTGCTGCCATAGCATCACTAATGGACAAATAAGTGTGCATGGGGCCACATGTGTAACTAGGACCATCTAGTGTCAGCAGCAATTACCAGTCACATTTTAAAGGCTCCCCCTGGCTCCATAGCTGTTCACTTGGCTTCCTCTTATGGCTACTAGACTAATTTCTTAGTCTGTCTTCTTTCATCTTTAGGGAAATAAAATTTTCACTTGCCATAAGTTGCCTTGGGGAGAATGTGACCTGACAGCTATTGCCTGGGTGTTGTAAGACCTGAATGGAAAATGTCCATGGTGAGTGTTACAAGATGATTATCATTACGTGTAGAAGAACTAATAATTGGTGTAAGTATTTTAAAATTATAACTAAGGATAAAATACTGGATTCAATAGTGGAATTCACTGCTGCATCAAATGTTGTCTGGCTTTAACCCTAATTAGCTGGCTTGGACCAACTGCAGTTTACGTGGCTGGGATGAAATATATTGCTGCTTTAACTCTGATGAGAAGCTTCAGTACAATTGGTATATGTGAATAAGTGGAATTCATCAACACACAGAGATTTTTCATTTTCTTTTTATGTGTTTTTGGTGAGAGGAGATGTGTGGGAAGGACTACTTGTAGAATCCTTTCATACCTCACAAGTCTTTCCCCCTACCCTGACATTTGCCGCTTGTTTTTTTTTTGCCATGCAGACTGAACCACATGGGCAGAAATACCAATAAACAGCTATTTCAGAGGCTGTTGCTCAAAACAAATACAAAAGGGTGATGTAGTCCGTGCAGTAGATGAACATGTCCCAGAAGCATTAATGCTAAGACTCTGAAATGAAATCAGAAATTCTGCTTGGCTTTACTGTTTGTTCATGCTGGATTTTTACCTAGTAAAATGAAATACGTTCCTACAGCTGTAACGGATGGGAGCAAGAAGGTACTCTGGCAGTCACTGCATTGGAATAGCTATCTAGGAGAAAGATAAGTCCTATGAAAGCTCTAAAGTTATGTAAGGGCAAGGTAGTCCAGAACATGACAGTGAACCATGCAAAGCCACCAGTTCTGTCTGTAGGAAATCTCCGTGAGTATGGGCCTGAAACAGATTTTTGAAAGGTGGGGAAGCTAAAGCCAGTTTCTGATTGATTTCCTCCTCCTTATCTACACATTTATGCAGACTCTGGCAAACGCGTCTTTAAATATATGTTCAAGTTTGGATGTTCCTGTGTTTGTTTTTTTTTCTCCAGAATCTTTTTTCCTGAAAAGTCTTCGTACAACTTATTTTTTTTCTCACTCTAAGGTTGTAAGTTTGATCTTTATCCCTTAAAGACTTGTAAATCAAAGTAACTTCTATTCACCTTGATATATAAGAAAAAGACCCAGATGCCTGCCAGGGAAGTGGTCGTATCAGAAATCTGTCAGACCCCAGTTCTTGGTAGCAGGCAGTATGTTTGAAAGAAAATGTTTCCCTGTGGCTAGCTGGCTCACTAGCTCAACTCCTGTAAACTAACATAATATGAGCACAGAAAGTGAACAAACCATGGGTTCAAATACCCTGTAGTGGCTGCAAGTTTCAATTGCATTAACGTGGCTAATTGTGTCCTTTAAAAAACTTGGCAATAAACTTGCTATTTGTTGAGCACTCATTTTGTCTCTGCTGATTTCTTAAGCTCCGTTTCTTAGCACTTATTGCAACTTATATTTTAGACATGCCATCCTTTACATGAAGGTCAGTGGAAAAAATCAGAAATATATGAGGTCCCTAACCGTCGTGCTTTGAACGCTTGTTCTTAGCCTGTGTCTCATGTTCCTCCATGCATCTGAATTACTCATCTTTTGAAATTTCAGAGATAATCAAGGCCAGAAAGAACATGGGTGATGAAATCAACGGAATCGCACAATCTAACTTTTATTGTTTGAGATGAAATGATTGAGTGGCTCTTTTTCTCACTTTAAGAGTCCAAATCTTGCTCTGCATTTGTGATGAAACTCATTGCAATAGAATAAAATAGATACGAGCTTGTACTGCCTGTATGAAAGTTGATGTCTGTAGGGAAAATATTGGTCAGGGCCTGAACTGGTGATTGAGTACGTGGTGGAGGGCTGTGGCTGGCCTGGGGAGCACAGGCAAATTATTTACACCTGTGCTCCCAGGTGACTGGCAGGGGTGGGCTCAGGGCAGGGATGCCAGGGCTCACATAAAGGCCAGCCAGAGGAAGCTAGAGTAGGTGAGGGGAGCATTGTAAGGGAGAGTTGTTGAGGAAAGGAGCCCTTGAGAAAGGGAATGGGAAGAGAAAGGAAATGACGTGAAGCAGAGCTTCACAGCTCTGGATGAGACAATGACGTAGCTGTGTGAGCATGGACTTTTTTGAAAGTGTCAGCTACTGGTCATCATGAGACACTAGTGAGAGCTGATGTGCTGCCACTGGGTTGCTTATGCAGCAATAAAATTGAGCTCTCTTTGGCTTTGCTATCGAATTATTTATTTTATCCTTATGGCTAGACTCAGTTTGCTGAATAGATAAGAATCCCTTCCTCTTGTTTTTATTGCTTTCTTCAAAAGTCAGTCCTTATTTTGGAAGCGTTATGAGTTTGACTCACCTCAGGAGCACCACGCAATTGCTCAAGTTGGAGTGTTGAATGCTTTTTAATCAGAAATCACTTGGAGAACCTTGTTATTAGTTTTGATCTCAAGACTGGTCATCAAACCCAATGTTCACGTCTTAGAATTTTTTTAGCAAGTGTTCAAAATCCACTGGTTTTATATAACAGCCAAACATGGAGCAACCAACATCGCTTCCTCTGAGTGACAATTAGTGTAAAAGTCACAAGTGTGAATCAGAATTTTCTCATGTTGGTATCCATAGAGGGAAAAAAAAAGGAAAAAGACTTTTACTTTATTTCTACAATAAAACATTAGCATTTTATTTCTTGTGATTTTCTTGCTAGAAGCAACAGAGGGTTTTCTTGACCATTCTGGGTTAAAACAATTGAAAAATGTGCACTTTGCGTGATGAACTTATGTTGGGAAGGAAATAATGTGCTTATCTCACTGTTGTCATTGGATTTACACCAACGTCAGTGAAATCAGAACTAGATCTCAATTAATCTTGTCAAAGATATTTTGTAGCAGGGATGGAGTGGGAGGAGTCAGCTGAGTCCTACTGACCTGTGAGAACTGACAGACTTCTGATGAAGGAATCTTTCACACCCTGTATTGTGCATCATTTGTGGTTCTGAATGTGCTGAGACTAAAAATCACCTCTCTGCTTTGGACACCCAGAAGACAAATTTGTTCAGGCAATTTTCGTGTAGATGAGATAGGACTCACACCACAGGCCAAGAGAGCAATTGTTTCATATCGTCACAATTCCAGAAATGTGTTTTATAACTTTGTATATCTATAACTTTAAATATCTATTATGCTTCTACCATATGAACCTTTCCTGACCTATGGACTCTCGTGTTCCGCTACAGGAAGTATTTCCTCTGCGAGTGGTTTCCCTGTACATGCGTTTCCCTGTACTAAGCTGACCTCAAAGACCTCTTTTTCTCCAGCCAGTCCTTGTGCACAGAACGTGTTCTTGTTGTTTTTATCATAGTAAATCAGGAGTAAGAGCAACCTGTTTAAAATAATCTTAGCTAAAAACATGTTGCTGCTTCCACAAGCACAGCCTGAATTTTTCAGGAGTGCTTTTCAGTGCTAGAGGGAACGGAAGGGAAGGCATAGTGCTTTAAAAATGAGTCTCTTCCATCTGGCCAGCCACCCTTAAACTTGCTTGAGTCTGCCGGGAATAGCCTAAAATTGTTTCTATTTTTCATCTGTAGTTAAAACACTAAGAGGCATAATGAGAACAGGAGCTTTTATAAAATTACTGACTGCCAGAATGATGAATTTGCTCTCTTCTATTAAAATGCTGCTGTGTTTTGGGTTTGTCATTTTATGCTGTTTGGCTATTACTCTGCTTTTAAAGTGGCTGTTCGAATTTTTTCTTAATATCATAGAAGCACTGCTCCTGCTGCTACACTTCAGGGTCTCACAGACTTTTTGTTATAATACTGTATTTTCCAGGGTTTGTGACTTCAGTGCAAAAAACATTTCTCAACCAAAAACACTGGATCACAAAGTCTCAGCTTGGGAGTTTGTCAAGAACAGCTTGTTTAGGTTGATTTAAAAAATATATCCATTTTGAATGAATTTATTTCAAGCATTTTCTTAGAACGTTTTACTTACACACATGAAAAATAATGCCTATCAGAGTTGGTCTTTGTCTCTAGAACATTTCTTGTTCTGTAAATTCTAGTCAGGCATGAATGATTGCCAGTTAGAAGAGCTTACCAGCACAATGCAGAGCTATTAAATCTCTTTGATACTCAAACACAACATTTTCTAACTCATGCTTTGAATGCTGAGGGATCTTTTATTTTAGATATTTGAATGTGTGTGTACAGTTATACTTCAGCACCATAATCATTTTGTTTCATAACCTGCAACTATGTTTGTATTGTAACAAAACAGATCATCAAATCCAGGATCTCACAGCCCATAAAAATCAATGAAATCAGGACAACGCAGCAGTTTGGTAACTGTGATTCCGGAATCCTTCAGCCTTTGGGGTTCTCCATCCGCATCCTTGTGCTTGCAGCAGCTCCAGGAGGCCATAAATGACTTCTCTTCCCTGTCAGCGTTAGCTCAAGGAAAGACGAACACAGGACTTGGTAGAGACTCCAGTAGCTGTAGGAGAGGGATAATGTTTTGCCGTAGGGGAAAAAAAAAAACAACAGTATTCCAGTGGTTACAGGTTAGCCTAGTGTTAGCCAGCTAGAAAGAGCTTTGATCCTGTTTTCTTGCACAGGTTTCCTTCATAATCTGTCCTTGAAAATAGAAATCTTACTATGCTACATTTCCTGTCTCTGTATTATTATCTGCTCAGGGGTGCCCTGTGGTTAAATATTTAATAAATGCTTTTTTCATTGGAACTCCAGTAATGCAGCAATGTGTGCTCATGTACATACTGGGAAAAGGCCTTGCAATTTTGCTGGTTTGATGGCTGCAGCAGTTCACTGACAGGATGCATCTTGCTTGAGCTTTCCAGGCCTCGTACATTAAAAGCTTCAGTGAATTTATTGAAATGGTGGAGTTGTCTTGGTAAGCCCTGTGATCTTTTTAGTTTCATTTTTAGGTGAAAACTATGTCTTTAATAGAATGAAGTTGTTCTTACCTTGGACTGCAAACACCCTTAATGCTTGCTTTTATACAGGGCATGTCTGGGTTCCCTGCAGTCCATCTGAGCTGTATGGAACATTGCTGTTTTAAATGGGTTTACACTCGTATCATATTAGTGTTAACAGTTTGGGGTATTTAAAATGTTGTCTGCTTGCATGTGTGCCTGAGCAGGGGCATGTTTTAAAACTACATAGAAGACAATCTGCATGTGTTGACTGCAGGCTTCTGTCAGTGGCACTGTGAAGGTCAATGACGCATAATCTAAAGAATAACCATTAATACCACTCAGTGTAAGGCCTCGAAGATGGAGCTTCATTGCTGTTCATCAGCCTTACAGCAAATCTATTTATAGGTATAGAAGCCTGAAGTGGAGAATTTCAGGATTAATTTAGACAAGGAAACAGGTGCGTGTATTTACATAGCTGAGCAATACTCTAGCTCCAAATACAGGCAATAGATTAAATTGACAAAATTCTCGTTACGGTCCAGATTCTGCTCTTTAATGCACATCTGCATTTTGGAATTTAATTGGTCTTTCTGAATGTAACTCATAAACTCCCTCAATGCAAATTTGTGCCTTCTTAAAGCATCTTAAGTGAGGGACATTTTTTTTTTCTCATGCACATCCATTACAGGGATTTGCCTCTAACAACTCAGATCAAGCAACAGAATATTGGCCAACTTGGATATCCTATGAAGCCCTAAACCTAGCAGCTGAGGAAGTGATAGTGCAGTGTTAACAGTCTTCATCTCTCTTGTTGTATCGACAGTGAATTGCTACCCTCTCATCCTTGCAGAAGATCATCCATAAAAGGAGATTACCTCAAATGTGCAAATATATCCAAATATCTTAAAATATTAAGCCCTTAAGAAAGAGACTTGCAACATTGGTGCAGACACAGCTTCTTTGATATGGAACTATTTGCAAACGCTTTCATATGTTTTGTGCTTTAAGGTTGGCATGGACGTGGGGTATTGTTTTCAAAGGGCTGTGCTGTCTGCACTGCTCCTGAGTTCCTGGCATTGGAGGCTGGTGAAAGAAGCAAGTGGGAGTGGTATCTGCAGAAAGTTTATAGCTTCTGAGAAAAGGAATACCATATTTCATTCTCTTGACTGGTTTACATAAACATTGTGGTACTCCCTCCCAGAACCTGAGCCTTGGCTGCTCTGTGCGTCCATTATTTTCAGCATCCGTTCTGGACTGCTGGGCATTCATGAGCTGCAGGGCTAAAGCACTGTATTTGAGTTAATTCAGCTTTTATTCAATGTAGTTTTCAGTTTCAGCACAGATGAAACTGTCCGTGTAAACACAGCAGGTAAGGACTTCACTTCTGTGTTTATCAGCAGGACAGTTTTAAGAACACGAGGCTGTCCATTATCTGCTTAGCACCGGAGACACTGCAGGCATTTAATTCTGTCCCGTCCAGGGACACATTCTTGGAAACCCACTTTATAAACAAAAAATGTTAAAATAGATGTCTTTCTCACAAACCAGAGTAACATTCCATTTTAAAGTAATATTTAAGATAGTCAAACTGTTTAATAATTGTAATTTGTGTTACTATTTAATTCCACTACTATTAACAGAAACCTGACTTACATAAAATTTTTGCTTAGGAAAAATGTGACAAAAGTAGAGTTCCTCGCTTCTTATTGCAGATTTCAAGGTAAATAAGTTGGAAATATGCTTGATGAAAATCTGCCTCTGTAGTATACTCAGCCTTTAGTCCAGCACGACTCAAAGCTCCTTGTTGCGGTTGCATCAGCTGTGTAACAAGAACCTCTGCTACAAGTCACGCTGTGGTTCTGGGCCAGTGAAAGGGGCAACTTCAGGCTCATCCCTGGGGTCATATCTACAAAGCCAAATGTATATAGCCACCCCCTTCCTTAGATCTGATGTTTTGTGTACATCAGTCCTGTGATTATGCCAGAACTGCTTCATCTCAACAGGCAGAGAAAGTGCTTGGATCATAAATGATACCTGCCTGGGGTGTCAAGGCAACTTCCAATCATCTTCTTGCTTCCCCTCAACCATCCCATTTGATCATAGCTGTAGTTATTTCCCACCATTTCAGAGAGATCCACTGCATTCACTCTGCCCATTTAACCACTGGATTTTCTTAAGTTCTGAGTTTTATACCTGAATATAGGCAACATGGTCAACATAGAAAAATTTGAAAACTATTTTATGGCTGCAAGAAAAAATTTAGGAATGTCTCTTTACTTCACGTAGAATAAGCATGAATGTTAGCAAGGAGCTTTTTTCTGATACAATATGCAAACTTTGCAATCCGTGTTTTGCAAATGTAAGTGATAAGAAAAGCTTAGCTTCTTACATACGTCCAACAGCCTTGGCAGCCTTGCTGAAGATGACCTAAACAGTCACGCCAAAGTAAATGGAAATGTTCCAAGATTGAGTTAAATTTGAAATCCTGTAGTTTTCACTAGAAAAACTCCCCTCCTACAGTGAAGGGGGCAGACAGAGTTATCCTGGGCCGTTTTCTTGTCAGTGCTCTTGCAAGGCTGCTATTAGAAGAGAGCAATGTTTGAAGTGGAAAAATAGGGATACCCTCTGTTGGCCGATAGAATGCTTGCGTGTTCTGATGGAGGGCTCAGGGGTTCATAGCATGGTCAGAGTAAATGAAAGAAGAAATAATGTGGATACATTGCTTGCTATTATAACAGCAAGTTCATTTTTTTTTAATTTAAAACCTGAGTTTCGGTGAGTTCTGTGCTTAGATCTAATTGGAATGCTGTCTTCTCAAGTGAAAGTCTTCCTTTGTTGGTGAAGGGCTTTGTGATATAAGCTTATTTGCTTTTAATAATTATTTGTTCCTAATTAATCTCATTATTACAAAACCTGCAAGATATCTGATCGTTACAGTGCCCAGGGTTATTTCCCATACGTAGATGAAAAATAGATACATAATTTTTATCCATATTGACAATATCTTAAGGAAATACAATTTTAACAGTGCTGACATTGCTAATAATTACGAGGCAGATGAGAGAAGATAAGGAAGATAAGAAGCGTTTGAAGTGGAGCTGGAAGTATAACTGCAGACTGTAAACCTAATCAAAAGGGCTTCTTATAATTACTCTAAAATATTCAGGAGGTCTTAATTTCAATGTACTTGATGCTCCTCTGTATTTGACTCTATTAAAAATATTAATAATTGAGTGTACCCATGGAAAAATGACGTTTTTTGTTTGATTCAGCAGAAAATTAGGATTATGAATTGTCCATGCAATTGGAAAAAAGTCAGTCTAAAGGAACTGGATCATTCCTGTATGCTAATTTTGGATATTGTCTTTTGAATTTGTAGCAAAGAAGGCTGATGGGACCCTGGGGTGCACTGCACCGAGTAGGGCAGCAGGGCTGGGAGCTGCTCCTCCCCTCTGCTCTGCCCTGGGGGGGGGGCCTGTCTGGAACCCAGTTCTGGGCTCCCCTGTTGCAGGCACACAGGGAGCTGCTGGAGAGAGCCACAAAGGTGATGGGGGCCTGGAGCATTTCCTGTACGATGAAAGGCTGATTGTTCAGCCTGCAAATGAGAAGGCTGAGAGGGGAGCTGATCAATGCTTATCAACATCTGATGGGTGGGGGTCAAGTGGATGGGGCCAGGGTCTTTTCAGCAGTGCCCAGCGACAAAACAAGGGGTGCCAGGCACAAGCTGGAACATGAGTTCCATGTGATGGTGGCAGAGCCCTGGAACGCTGCCCAGAGAGGTGGTGGGGTCTCCTCCTCTGGAGATACCCCTGGCTGCCTTCCTGCCCTGCTGCTGCAGGGGGCTGGGCTGGGGAGCCCCCGAGGTCCCTTCAGCCACCACGGTCCTGTGATTCTGTGAAAAGTGTTCAAACATTGCATGATAATATCCATTATTAAATATATGCAATATCACTTTACAAGATGGTTGTAAAACTGTATGACTCCTTATACAATGCCTGTTACTTCTTGGTCCTAGGAGAACTCTGCCTGGGATAACTGTTATAAAAACTAGAGTTTGCAGAGTCTTATCATTTCTACTTGAACTTGTCACAAGCGCTTCCATATATCTTACATATGTTTCATTGTGATAAGAAGCTACTTAAAGTCAAGTAGTTAATAGCTATATTTCAGAATTAAGGTGGAGGAAAACCTCATTTGATAACCATACTTTAAAAATACTGATAAATTGACAATGATCTCTCTGAAATAATGCATTAATTTTGAACTGCTAGGTTTTCTATCTGCATTTCTGCTGAAAGTGCCATAAAGGAATATTTGACATGAATATTCAAGCTCAGGTACTACTAACTGGCTTCAACAAGCCCCGGGTCATATTATAAGAACAGAATCTAGACCTTACAGCTTTTTCCTGGAATCCATAAAACAAAGGATAAATATTGTGTATGTAGAGAGAGTCTTGGTACCTCCATATGGTGCTTTTTCTTCTGCTGAATGTTGCTGCCTTAGAATGAAGGATGCTGTTTCGAAATGTAAAGCTGCCTCCTAGGATACATGGAAGAGGCAGCACAGCTCAGGCTCATCTTCTTGCAGGCTGAACGAGACAGTAACGTGCATGTATCTTCTGGTCCTCAGTCTCTGGAGTTCTCTTTCTTGGTGAGTAAAATGGTAGTGAATTAGATTTTATCAGATATGTTTTGACACTGTTTAAGACATCACACAATGACTGATAACAGGTAACACAAGCCATGATTTATTTTAAATGAACATCCAGCTTTCTGTTTTAAAGTTGTATTACGCTATGGGTGTTTTCTAACCTAAATTTAGCAGCCTTTTAGCATGATGCACAGAAGCCAGTTCTTTAACATGCATGCAAAAAATAAAAATAAAAAAATAAAAGGTGAAATGGTGAAGGCATGGCTTGTAAAGTCTTAAATATATTACTTGAAAATTTTCTGGAAAAATCATTTATTGGAGCTTAGATATTATTTCTCACTTTGAAATGTCTGTTCTGAGACGAGTTAGCTGCAGAAGAGGCTGAGCAGTGAGTTGTAGTCACAGTCCTGTGGATCTGCATTACAACGCAGCCTGAGTAACGTTAGTGCAGCTGTTTTGCCTTCTCCTCAGCATTCTGTTTTTCAATTCAGTTTGCGTAATTATGGTAGAATTCCAAGCTGCAGAAAAAGGACCATCAAGTTCAAGAACACAGCTAACCCATCATGCTTTACATAAATACACAACATTTGTGTTCATTTTGGTCCTTGAAGATATTTTTGTAGGATGAAATGTGAAGCTTTGGCAGTGCTGAAACACCGTGGTTGCAGACAGGCGGTCAGCTCTGCCTTTCATCTCCTCATCTGTTGCCATCTTGTGACTGCTCCAGCTCTTTGCATCAAACTTGGTCTCCAGTTTAAATAATTTAAACATTATCAGTTTCAAATGGAATACAAAAAAATCTTAAAAAAAAGAGTACTATAATATTTCATGAAACTATTCTAAAAACCTGTCTGTAACTTGTATCTTACCAAAAAAAAAAAAAAAAAATTAAACCCAGCACTTGAGTATAGTCTTTAGCATGTGATCAATATGCAGTTGAAGGCAGGATATATATGCTTATTTTAGGAAAAGAAATGAGAATCTTTAAAAGGCAGGATTTTATATCTTAGTACAAAGATATGCAGAATGCTATGAAGCAGACTGAATTACTGAAGCACACAATAGGCAAAAAAAATTGATAGACAAATATTTAAAGTCTAGGAAGCAGATAGCACAAGAGTTATTTTTCTTAATATTTTTTCAATCAAAGCTACTGTAATTGCTGCTCTGTAAAGAATGGCTCCTGTTAAATGCTGCTCCTAATGTTTCTTGCTTATTAGTCACACAGCATCATTGCTGGAGTCAGTCTAAAATCATTTTCAGAATGTATTCTCCTTGAGAATCTGGATGCTTCGGCATTTTCAAACTACTGATACTATTTAACTGCCTGACAGCTATGCAGCCCACTGTTCAGATAGCTTCTCTGTCAATATTGCTAAAATATTTTTCTGATTATGTTTTTAGTCACTGGTTCTCTTGTGAACTAAATGTACCTTTGTCCCTGGAAGTAGTATGTGTGTTGAGAGAATTTGCATGATGCCAAAGTGAGCAATTACTGAAGTGATGATCATTATGAAGTCACTTTCTCTTAATTGTAAGTTGGCACATTTTTTGCACAGTGGTCTAGTTTTGAGGTTCATTGCTCTGCACTTTCAGTCCATGAGTCGACAGTTTTTCACCTATGAAATTGCTGTTAAAAGCAATGATAATAGGAAAAAGGTGGGGATTTCTCTGTTTTGGTAAGACATGGGAACAAATACAGAAAGAGAAAAGCGTTTTCCTCTTCCCCGGAGAATGGGACCTTATTGACTTGCAAGTGGGTAAGGACTAAGAAACTTAGTTAGGAGAAACCTCAGAAAAGTCTTGTAGGGAATATATTCCTTGAGCTTGAAAATGAAGAGTGCGAAGAAAGAAACAACCACAACTGCAGCAGCATCCTGAGAAATCTAACGTGTTTGTGACAGGAAGGGAGAAGCCGTAAGGCACAGTGTTGGTGCAAAACTTCTACTGCTTTCTAAACAGCCTTCGTTGTGTTTTGTCTTCACTAAGCACTTTCTGTTGATAAAAACTTCGATATCTAAGTCAAATCTCATTTCTGTCAAAAGCAGATAATATAATTGACTCTGAAGAGAGCCAGAAGGCAAGTGTTATGTCAGTATAAAACCTTAATTGTCGGAAATTGATGATTTGGAATTAAATAAAAATGTTTTTCTTTTCTGTTGATCTTATTCTCCTTCAAATGGTCACTACGAATGTTCCTGACTGAAATTATAAATGAATTGTTCTCAGGAACATTTAATGTTCTAATTCTTCTAATGTATTTTGTGAGTAGGAGTACATTTGTGACTCCCTGAGAACCAAAAGCTTCGTTTCTATTATTAAATGAGAGGGATTAACACTATTTGAGTTGTAATGGTTCTAAAATGTGGCTGTTTCAAAGCAAACACATTAACATATCGAAATATCAATAATTCACTTGAACAACCATAGTCAAATTAACCTTTTCTTTACAAATGTCAAAGGGTTTTCCAAGGATTCAGCTTCTAAGACTGATTCAGAAAGGATTTCAAATTATGAGAAGTCATTGATCAAAAACTTTTATTCAACTTCTGATGAGTCACATGTTGAAATCTAGTATTACTGTATGAAACTGAAAACATCTGCTTGTGAAGGTCAGGGAGGAAACACCAGATAAAGTAACTTCTGTAGCTTGATTAAGGTGACTGGAACAATGCTCGCTTCTGCCTGCTTTAGATGTGAAAACATTTTATCTAAATGTCCTTATGTTAAACTCTCCCCTGACCTTCCCTAGCAACCTATCTGCAGGACAAATGGACTAATTAGGCTTATATCCTTGCAGAAAATTACACAGTCCAAGCACAGTGTTTATGCAAGGACTTGTGTGATGAGGTGGCTCCTGTTCATGTGGTAACATTAGCTTTCAGGCCAAGTTGAAAACTCCTCCTCCCTCCTGAAGGGAAATTAGCATCTCTCACTGGAGCTTGAGATTTTTCTTTCTTTTGTTTTTTATCCTTTATCTGAGCTCCCTCTTACTAAGTGGCTAGGAGTGGCACAAATGCACAGATTTCTGAGGGGGAGAAGAATGTACTTTTGTTTGTGGAAGCAGATACCTCGAAGATGTGATTTGTAGAGTAAGCTTGATCTTTATAGAGCAACCTTGAATAAAGATGTTTCTCAAAACAGTATTAGTGGAGACAGATGTAAATCCTTGTGATGATTAGGTTTTTCAATGTGTAGGATTTCGTGGAGATTTATCTACAATTGTCAGAATTCTTAGAAGGAATGAGTGCAGAGAATGGCTTCAGAAATTGTGTGTTACCTCAAAGTGTCGAGAAAAGCTTCATGTGGGTTTCATAACCAGTTATATGACTGGCTGTCTTCTAGTTCATGTTCCCCAAACCCTGAAAACTTCCAAAGATTGCATTTCCTGGCTGGAAGGCAATAGAACTGAACGTGGTGCTGAATTCCTTTTCATTGTTCCAAAGTTTAGAACAGTAGAACTAAGATGCTGTGTGCTGTGAAAGTCATTCGAAACTTGGTTTTGAGCTGATATATCAAGGAAGAAAATCTCCGTATAGCTGGTAGTGAAATAGCATATGTAGCCTCTCTGCAAAAATGTCTAGGGAGAAAAATTGCTATTAGGTAAGGGCAAAGTCATTTTTCTAGTTTTTCAGGAAGTTCTCATGACTTTTTTTTTTTAGATAGTTCACATTGTCACAGTGCGTGTTTTATGCAGTTATTTGGAAGTAATATGATCTGAGTTCTTGAAAAACACTGATGCTAGCCAGAACTAGATAACATAGAGTGGGCTAACATCAGCTCAGTATGTATTTGGATTACTGAAAAATTCATGCCATTCGAAAAAGTTGGGATGAAACTTATCCTGAAGAACAGAGTGGGAAATTTAGGTTCAATACGTGTTCTATACAAACATAATAAAGATGATGCTCCTCAAAAGAAGGGTGTGAACTTTGGTAAAACATAGTAGACTAAACAAGTAATATCGCACATCATAAGTACAATAAAAATTGTATCAACAGCAAATGAAGATGTTCACCCATTTTGAACTGTTCCTTTCAATAAGGCACATTTATTCTAATTTATCTGCTAGCTAAGTATGGGAGCACTGCCAACTGATGAAGAAATCCAGGTGGAAAAATAGGGAAGTTCTGGAAGCAATACCAGCTGCATGTGGTGCAATATGTACACAGCTGCAATAAGACACAGTGAGATATCAACATCCTGGGGTTTTCCTAGGAATATACTTCTGGGAAAAATATACTGACATGTTATGATATCTCTTGCAGTATGATTGAACAGTAGTTGCTACAGTAAATGCTAGCATGACAACCACATTTTTCTTTTCAGGATGTATTGGCATGAATTTTTTTTTTTTTTCCCACTAGAAGCTATAATAGGAAATTATCAGCCTGATGTAGCAATGAAATGGGATATTGTGGTAAGTTCTAAGCTTAACTTTACGTGAATGTTTTAGGTAAAAAGTTGTAGTTCAGGATTGGGGCACTTGTAGCATTATTAGTTTCATGCCCAATCACTGCTCGTAAAGGTTCACTCGTACAGATGAGAGAAACTGCTGTGTTACTTTTGTAGATGCTGAGGGCCAAGTAAGCCTGTCAACCACACTGTTATCTATCTAGTGCCTTGGAAACTTCAGCAGCAGTTCAGCACTCTGTATCCTTAATTGTGATTACAATAGCAATAGGAAGTATTTATTCTTTGATTATAACGCCTAAATATTTCCTATTGCTGTTGTAATCACAATCAAGGATGTATCTATTGATATCGTGGGACTTCTGGGCCCTGTTACCTGCTCGAGAAGGTTGCAAGCCATTTGGTTTGAGGAGGTCAAATTCATACTCTTGGCTGCTGAGATGTTTAAAGAGCACTCATGGGATCTTGATATGGTTCTGCATGTTTACGGGAATACTGTTACTCATGTATCTAGTTGAGAAGTTAGATAAAATCCTCTCTAGTTTTACCTGCTCAAGGTGGAGAACTCAGGTATCTCCGTGGCCAGAAATGCTAGTTCTGTTTTTCTTAACCAAGCAAAAATATCCAGGAGTGGTTAAGGGCCTTTGTCTTCTATTTATTTCACTTTCCATTTTAGTTGTTTCCACAGTTCAGTGTTTTTTTTTTAAAAAAACATTAAGTCACATTCACTTAAATCATCACAGTAACATCAATCTTTTGTTGCCATTGCACTGCTGTGTTTCATAATCCTCATAGATGAGGAATGGGGGAAAAGCATTTCAGGTTCTACCAAAGAAAGAAAATATATCATGGGGAGAAATTGAGAGTCTCTTTTACATGTTGTTGGAAGCAGAAATGGGAGAGGATAGCTTAAATTTTACTGAAGTTTACTTAAAAAGTTCATTTTCAGTAGAGGGAAGGACTATCACTTCAGAAATCTCCGTCTGCTGAAATACTTTTCCAGGACAGGCCTGGTGCTAATGTGAATCCAAACATACTGCTATTCCGTTAGCTTATTTCATGTTCTAACACTATGCTGTCGTGTTACATCAAAAAGCTCCGAAAAGTCTGTAATTTTCCACCTCAGCCCAAAGTGTCTGGTCAAGTCGTATTCCTGTCGACTTGCAGATCTCATGTTATGTGCATAGCAAGTTATCTGAAGTTGTGTGTTCTCTTTTCCATTATGACACTTTTTTCCCTGATCCTGTATTTGTTTTTTCTCCATCTCCCTTAAGTGCTGTCTAGAATATGAGAAATTTGGTATGTTCTGACAAACGGCGTGGGAGTTTTAGTATTTTAATTTTTAAAGCTATGCATTATGTGATAGTAGACACCATGGATGTGTTCACTGGGCAGATTCTAGGGAAGCTAAATCCTGTGCTTATAGTTTCTCTGTGCTGGTAACCTGTTTAACACTTGCTGTTCCAGCAGAAGTGAGATGTTCACTGCTCAGCAGCTTCACTCTAGGAGCTCTTATCCCCTGGAAGTGCCAAAAGCCTCCAAATCTGACAGCAAAAACAGGAGACCAGGAAAAATGAAGGTATTCTGAATTTGACATTTCTTGGATTACTGCCAAATATAAAGCCATATTCCCTACCAACTTGACACCAGATTGGCTGCAAAGTCATTCAGTTCTAGTGATATTGGGGGTTTGACAGGCTGTCATAAATAGACACTTAAGAGGCATTGAGGGGGGAAAAGAAGGAAGAAAGCAATTAGGAAAACCTAATGTTTCAAATTCAGGTCAGGTGTTTGATGTCCTTTATGTTAGGTTGTGTGGGGTTTGTTTTAACTGCCTGAAGATGAACTGGAGTAGTTTTTCATCAATGTTCAGCAGAGCTGCATGAAAGAAATGTATTTTCAGCCACTGACAATATATTCACCCGCCAACTACATTAAATGCAAATAAAGAAAAGGGAATACAAAGGGAAAATGAAACATCACTTAGTTGTGCTGGGGATTATCATTCTTGGATTTCTTCCCAGCTAGATTTCAATGTACAAGCGACTTCAGCAGGCAGCCTGCATTCCCACAGGTTACGAATCTGGGATAACTGGAACATAGCACGGGCAGCCTGGTGCTGCCTTCCTTAATTATCATGGCTCTAGCCAGCTGGGACTTCAGTGTTAAGTTCTGCAATGCATAACAAGTCTAAAGGGTGATTGCGAGTTAAAAACACAGCAGAAGAGTGGAAGACAACACGGACTACATAACGTTTACTTACATATGATGTTCTCATTTAAAATATTTTAGATTTACATGAACAATGAAAGGATATAAGGAAAATATCCAAGGGTGAGACAAGCAAGTCTTGCGTATGGGTTTGCTGGTTGACTGGAATTGTGCGTTATTGCATATAATGTCAAAGCTCACAGGGAGTTATTCACTTTCCTTGTTGGAATGAGATTAACTTTAATTGGGTTAAAATTGAAACTGAATTAAACTGCCTTGCAGCTATTTGAATCTGCAAAAAGTATTTGTGTACATTTTCCTGGACCGTTCTCAGCTACATTAATGCATCTGCTGTGTGTTTGGGTCAGAAGTAAGGCACACTGTGGCTTATTCCACTGTGGCTTAAATATTCCACAGTAAAATCTTGTGGAGCACATACTTAAAATTGATTTTTCAAGGCCTTTCTTCTTTAAAAGGTGTGCCTGCACGTACAGGAAGACTCATGGCAGGAGGCCATGAAAAGCAGCGATTTCACAATTTCTTATTTACATCTCTGAAGTCCTTACGATACTTTATGCATTGAAATTTTACATACATTTGTTATTGGTTTCAGTTACAAATGCACACAATTGCAAAGGACATTCTGAAGCTTTGCTTGAGCAAACAAAATGCATCATTCTCTACAGTAAGAGATCATTCTCTTTCCTTAGGAAGAAACTAAAGCAGTGGAAATGCACGCGCTTTCCTTTATAATGCTGTCTGTGTGGGGGAAATAGTAACTGTTCTGATTTGGGTGTTTCAGTTCAGAGCAGTAGTACATCTGATCCCTGATGTATAGAACGTAGCTGTCAGTGTCCAGCTGGCCAGCAGAAGCTTGTGGGTAACACAAAGTGCTCAGTTCTTGGCAGAATTTGACCCTACTAAAGCTGCCCATGAAATATATGCACTCATAATGTGCTTCACTCTCTACACACGTGTACATACAGACAATAGTAAGAAAGATGCTTGAAAGATAATGCTAGGTCACAGTTATCTGTGTTGTCCAGACATTTGAGACAGTTGCAGCATGTACATCTTCATCTGTTTTTGATTCAGTAAAATGCAGTTTATTATAATAGTAATATCTAAGACAATTTGGTAATCTGTATACTTGGATGTAAAAATTTTAAAGTCATAAGCAGGAGATAAGCAGATGGAGTGAACAGAAAAATGTATTGTGGGAGGCAATAAGCATCTAATACATCAAATGAGTGCTGGGGTTTTATGCTGGTGAAAAATCTTAAATTTAATAGGAAAACTTTAATTTGAACTTTGAGAAAACTTTTGCAACAGCGATGTAATTGAGCGTTAGGAAATGTTGCCTAGAGAGACTATAATTCAGTTACATTAAGAGACTAATTTCAGATGATATTGGAAGACCAACAGGAACAGTGTGAGCGTGTTAGGGGAAGATTAGGGGAATCTCCTACTGTATCAGCATCTCCCTATGAAGCGCATCCATTCGATGTGTGAAATGCTGGCTTTGTACATCTTTCCACCCTCAAATGTCTGTTCTAATATTTTTTTTTTCTATGACAGCCTCAGGAGGTCTTAGTGCTATCCTGATATTTATTGGTATTTGTTTTGCAGGAACGGCAAGTGATTTTTCAGAGCCACTTCAGAAAAATGCCTTTGTCAGGTTCTATGGCCATGTATGTACTGTGCCTGTTGCATTTCAGCTCCCTGGAAGAAGAGATGGCTCTCCAGCATGAATAATGGGAAATCAGGGCAGGCGTGTTATGGATTGAAGTTATTCTGTAGCCTAGACATTGATCACCACAGGGAGAACATGCTGTCTGAAGGCTAATTCCCATCCGTGTGTGTTGCTCAGATCCTTTCTGAACCTCAGTAAGTGGATTTAGAGGAAAAAAACCAATGACAAGACAAGTGGATTCCAATTGTTTTAGAGGGTGAATTCTTCAGCTGGACAATTCTGGCAGAATCATGACTCACACAATGCTCATGCTCACACATCTTATTATTCAAACCATTTAGTTTACTTCTTGATTTATTTTCTTGCATTAATGAAACAGTGAGTAACCTTGAAATTCTAATTTATTAGTTTCCACACTGAGTTTCAAGCAAATGATGCTTCAGTGCCCATTGTGCCCATTTTCCAAACAAATACAGTCAAATTTATTTGTAGCAACTTAATTATTTCCCCAGCATTTCCACATACTCCAGTTCATTTCTACTTCTTAATATTTTGTAGAAGATGCTCTGTCTGCTTCCATCCATGTACCAACTCTTTAGACTGAGCAGAACAGTTTGCAGTGGTCTTATCACACCCTGTTGTTAGTTTGTAAAGTCATACAGAAAAGCATGTCTACATATATGAAAAACAACAAACCATTTTTCTGTTTAGAACCATAGAATAGTTTGAGTTGGAATGGACCTTTAAAGGACCTCTGGTCCAACTCCCCGCAATGCGCAGGAGCCCAGCTCCATCAGGTGCTCAGAGCCCCCACAGCCTGACCCTGAGTGTCTGCATGGATGGGGCACCCCCACCTCTCTGGGCACTGTGCAGTGCTGCACCGCCTTCAAAGTGAACAGCTTTTTCCTTGTAACCAGTCCAAATCTCCCCTCTTTCTGGCTGAAATCGTTTCCCCTTGTGCTGTCACCACAGATCCTGCTAAAGAGTCTGTCCCTGTCTTTCCTGTACATCCTTCAGATGCTGACAGGCCGCTCTCGGGTCTCCCTGGAGAATTCTCTCCCCCAGGCTGCACAGCCCCAGCTCTCAGCCTGTCCTCTAGCAGAGCTGTTCCATCCCTTGGACCATGTTTGTGTCCCTCCCCTGGACGTGCTCCAGCAGCTCCATGTCTCTCTGTGCTGAGGACTCCACCGCTGGACGCAGGGCTCCAGGTGAGGTCTCAGCACAGAGCAGAGGGGCAGATCCCCTCCCTGCCCTGCTGCCCACGCTGCTGTTGGTGCAGCCCAGGGTACGGTTGGTTTCTGGGCTGCGAGGGCACATGGCTGGCTCATGCCCAGCTGCCATCCACCAGTACCCCCAAGTGCTTTTCAGCAGGGCTGTGCTCTGTCCTTTCACCCCCAGCTTGTATTGGTAGCAGGGGTTGCCTCAACCAGGTGCAGGCCTTGCACTTGGCCTTGAACCCACGAGGCTCTCCTGGGCCCGCTGCTCCATCATGTCTGGGTCTGTCTGGATGGCAATTATTTTCTACTTGAGGAAAATATTTCAGCGTTTTTATTTTCAAATTGCCATTTCAAAATTGCTGTGTATCTTTTTGGAAATTATACCATGATTAGTCACTTCAGTAAAATATACTCACCAAGTTTTTTTACCTTCTTGCAATAAATAAGAAACAACCAGATACTCTGTGTCAGCATAGATGCACTTTGGGGTGAAGTCATTGTGCGCTCAGAATTTCTGTGACATCTCCTGAAGAGAGGAGAAGGAAAAAAGAAAAAACAGGGAAATAAACCTTTTTTGTTCACCACTTCCAAGATGTATGATGATGTCCTGTTTTGGTACCTCAGCTTTTCATGGAAAGCTAAAGCAGAACAGTTTCTGTGTTGAAGTGGCATTGCTCCTGTAGCCATGTGGAACACGAGTGAGGCAGTTCAGTGCAGCAGAATGTCCTGTTGAACAAAGTCATCGCTGGCCGAACTCTTCAGCGGAACAAACAGAGCTGTCAGAAACGTGAACGTATTCATTTCTTCCTCAAGGATTACACCAAGTGTTAATGAGATCGCATGGTGGAATCAGAGCGGTACATTTTTGAGTGCTGTATTGCACAGCTCACAGTTCCCAGAGACAAGCCTCGGGTAGGGGCACAAACATTTCAGCTTCAGAGGTCTTGGCCTGCCCGCCCTCCAAGATGGAATTGGCCTCCATATCACAGTGATCCTCTTGGTAAGGTTTGCTGCTACTGTGTCCATTGTGTCTTTCCCAATCTGCGTCCTAAAGGCCACATCCTGCTTTGCTTCCCTACCCAATGCAATTTCTCCAATTTTTTTTCTCCAGTACAATTTTTCCAATTTAGACTAGATATAAGGAGGAAATTCTTCCCTGTGAGGGTGGTGAGACACTGGAACAGGTTGCCCAGAGAAGCTGTGGCTGCCCCCTCCCTGGCAGTGTTCAAGGCCAGGCTGGATGGGGCTTTGGGCAACCTGGTCTGGTGGGAGGGGTCCTTGCCCATGGCAGGGGGGTTGGAACAAGGTGATCTCTAAGGTCCCTTCCAACCTGAACCACTCTATGATTCTCTTCAAATGCCACTGATGGTATTGATGGGCCCACAAATGATTTTAGCAAAAGCATGTTAGAACAAGAATAAACCCTTTTGCTAATAAAACGGAGCACATTTGTTTAAAAGCAAAGTGTTTCTCCACGCAAAGGATTTGTGTTTAGCTTATTACCAGTGGTAGATTGTGTAGGAGTTATTTTAGTTAATTTATTCCACGCTTATTGGATCATCCCTTTGTTGGGACTTTACACTTCAGAAATTATTTGGTGTAGTTCCTCTCAGGAGCTGTATAGACATCTTTAATGACACACAAAGCAATATGGAAGCTGCCACTGTATTTCTGCAAGTGCAGGGTTCCCCTGTTGTAGTGCGACTTTTTAGTTTTGCTCTGCGATGACTGGCTCAGTATCAGTGCTCACTGCATAAAAGCTGTCACATGAAGAGGCAAAGGAAAGATGCAGTAATCCACTAAGTGTCTGGAGGAAGCTATGAGATAGATACTTTGTATTAGCAACTGCCTTATTAATTCCCTCTTTGCAGTGTGACTAGAATATTTTTGTTTTGTAACTGCTTTCTTGAAAGCTAAAAATTTGTTCTTTCTTCTTACGCTGGCTTTAAATAGTGGAGAAGGTTTTATTTTGAGTATTTATGTTTTTTGTTTCTGTATTGTTTTTCCTTTGCTGTGGAATTTAACACAAACAGGGAGGCCAAAGGGAGTGAAAGCAAAGAGGCTGTTTCTCTAATCTGAGTATTTGGAAATGGAATGAGCACACGGGGAATGCTTTGAGATCAGTATAAGTTGCTGTTCGTGCCCCAACATCTCTTTAGATTGTGCAGTCAAATCTGACTCCTGATTTTACGTCCTACTTTCTGCTAAGAGCTTAACTACCTGCACTGTCATCTCAAAACCCTTTTCTGAAGTTCATCATTATTTCCACACCTTGTAAAGGGTTGAGAATGATTCTAGTCAACTGGTTAGCTAAGGCAAACTCCTTCCCCCGTCTCCTCTCCCTCCAGCCTCTAACAGTCTCATCCCCAGGTGAAAGAATTCCCCTTTTGGATATAGGGCTCTACGTTACATAAAGATATCGAATCAATGTGGCAACTTGGAGGTGAAGGGGGAGCAGGCATAGCTGTACCCAAAACGAGATTTAGGGAGCAGTAAGAAACACCGGACTGGAACTTACTGGAAGGAAGTAGTGTATTTTTGTCCCACTAAAATCTACGCAGATATCATAGGTTAAACAAAACCTACTAAAATCTCTTGAAAACATGTGAAGACAATCAGCTTTCCCCAGTGAGTGAACTGTAGGTGAGGATCATCAGTTTAGTCTTACTGGACACAGTGTTGGGCAGAGAGAGAGAATTTCAAGTCTCACCTTGCAGCTGAAGAAAGAATGCAGGGAACACTCGTAACAAGAGGCTAACAGTGATCCTAGTCTCAACCTCTGCAAGTCTTGTGTGTGCCAACTCAGCAGCAATAAGAGAGATTCTTTTCTTGCACACAGTTGTTACCTTTTCAACTTGTAATTCAGGAAGTATGAACAGTACACCATCTGCTTCATTTCTTCATTAGAGTATACTCAGTGATGACTATTCAAACTTGTTTTGCAAAGATCAGCTAATTTAGACTGCTGCAGGCATTTATACAATGTTATTTTTTACAATAGTGTATGCCTTTCCTAGTGTAAATGCTAACTGCTGGTGCTGCCAATATCTGAAAAAAATTGTGATAAGTAGTATTAGATTGGGTTATTCAATGTGTGACCTTCTTTCTCCACAAATAGGATGTAAGAGGTTGAAGTTGTTTTTCACCCAAGCACAACTATGGTTGTAGCTAGCAGGATTCCAAAAGCTACCTCAATATACCTCATCTTGGGGAGAAAAAGAAAATTAGGAAAAATAATGTCCGTTACCTGCTGGAGCTAAGGATCTGGTTTGGGAATATACAGCATACTTGCTGATTTCTAGAAGAGTGTAAGACCACATCTGGAAGCTATTCTTTCCTCCATTATTGGTCTCCTTACAGACACTACTGCAACTATGGCATGGAGGACACGGATGTCTGTAGTATGGGAAATGAAGGTTAAACTGTACACGTGGCTGCAGGTGCACGTTTACCTCAGGAACACCTGACATGATTTAACAGAGGAGATTGGAGTCAGAATGGGTATAAATAATAAGGTGTTATTAAGAATAAATGACAATCTTTCCCCTTTGCCTTTCTCATCGTGTCAACGTATCAGTCGTCCTCCTGAATCTGCTGCGGAACCTCTGCCAAAGGAAGCTTCAGATGAGCTGACACTCTCCTCAAGTCATTAGCAGTGCTATTGCCCATTTAGAGCTGATTACAGAATCAAGATGTATTCACATTCTTTTGACCTTATGCTAATTAAAATCACAAAGATAATTTTCATCACTCTCTGTATGTGAGCCTTAATGTGATTCGTTCCCATTGCAGGGCTCAGAAGGGTGATAGTGAAATACAACGTGCTTTTATAGCCTATAACTCTACCATAGAGAACTGGAGAGTCCTTTCTTACCCATCTATCTGTCTTGCCAAATAGCTTTGGATGTAAGCTGTGGGAAGGACTTGGCATTCTACCAGCTGTGCTTCCATCACAGCTCCCTTTTACAGACACAGATGCCTAAACTTTTGGAGCTGTAACTTATAATTTGCTTATATGGTCCTCTCTCATGTTGTCCCATAGTAGCTAGATTCTGTTAATCATATATATAATAGCATAGTTGTTTAACAAATCAAACAGAGGGATACGTACGGTTTCCTTTGTGCTGCAAAAAGAAATGAAGCAGTCACCAGTGATGCTGGGTATCAGGATTTCTTGTACGTTTATAATGTCTTTATTGTTAGGACACTTAGAAGTATAAGAAAAGAAAAAAAGAGTATTACAGTGATGACCACACAACAGCAATGTTCTGTGAAAGAGTGAACCCAGACATGGAAATTATAAGGCTGTGTCTCATGAGGGTTTTGTTTACGGAAGGAACGTGAGTCGGAAAAAACACGAGATTTTTTTCAAGAACTAGCACCAGATATAAAAGTTGCTTTGAATATCTGTGGAAAGCTGTCCTCATCTTTGCCAGGAATTTTCAGAACAAAAAAAGTGATTTTTCAGGAATGCTACTTTATCCCTGATGTCAATTGCCATCTTGTTGGGGGCAGATGGAATGATAAAGGTACAAAATACTGCAGCTTGTGTGCAACCAGAGCAAAGAAATTGTGTGTGTATTTGTGCATAATACATGTAGATCTACACATGTGTTAAAAAAAGACAGTAAATGCTGAAGTTTGTGGAGAAAAGCATTAGCCCTGCTGAATTTACAGTGCCATGAACTATGAAGCTTAAATGTAACATCTGTAGATGGAGATGGAATTATGGTCTGTAGTGTACAGAAACACAAGGCCACAAAGCTTCTTCCTTTTCCCTATTGTTTAGCATTTTATGAAGGCTAATAAAGGTACAGAATGCACTGTAATGTCGGCCTCTGCCCACAACATGTAAACCCCTGTTGGGAATTCTACGCTGTTGACCCAAAATTCCCAGCCACCTTCCTAGTGTTGCTGAAGTGCCTAAACAGAGCTGAGGTCAAGTAGAAGAGCTTCAGCACACATCTAAATTGTTGTAAATGGCTAAAGATGAGTCAAAGAGCCCAGCTGGGCCCCAGCTCTAAGCTCCAAATTTCATTTGATTTAATACTACATGTGGTTCATTTTCAATTAATTTATTTTCTTTTCTTATAATGCAATCACAGACATGCAGTGTATTTCCCAGATCTGAATAAACGACTTCAAATGAGACACTAAAATCCATGATTAATTAAATTATAATGCTCAAAACAGATTCTATTTTGTGGCTGGTCAAAGATGTAGTTTCATTACATTATTAGAAACCTTTTAAAACTAAATAGCAATGGGCATCCATAGAAGTACAAGCTAACACAATGCAGTGAAGGGTGTATGATGACTAAACCATGCCATCAGAGGGTTATACCTCGGCCACAAATCCTGTCTTTTTGCATGGAATTCATAATAGAATCGAATTTTAAACAAAAAAAGCCTTTTTGAGTGATTCGTGTAGGCATATCCAGGATGAGAAGCTAGTACATAGGACAATTCTGTGATGGCTGCGCTACTTCGGTTTGTTTAAATCTATTAAAGTTTTGAATGAACACTTTGTGTAAATCTTGTTCAGAAGCACTGCAGAGATTTCCTGTTTTCAGTGGCCAGATCAGTGTCTACCAAGCAGAAATGCCTCCTAATTCTTTTAGTTTTTCATTCATGTTTTCTATAAGAAAGTAATTAAATAACACTGACCCAGCATTATTTTCCTCTATTAAATGCTGCGATACGTGGACCAAATAATGATTGTATCCTTTACAATGATTTTCAAAAAATATTTTCTGCAACTTTCCCAAGGTGATGTGGTAGAATCAAAACTTGGTTCTAACAGTTATTACTATTCTGCTTCATCTTTAAATGCTTAACGATTTAAGCATGACTATAGCACTACATTCCCTTATAAGATTCTAAGCTTCAATTTCCTGAGCATGTCACCCATCCTAATGTATTTTTGATTCTTTTCAGGTCTCTCCTTCTCACACAGAAATCTTATTTTGACCCTGTTTGTTTTTTTTTCCAGAATTTCTCAACATGAAAAGACCTAATTCAATCTGATTTTCTGTGGCCATGCTATTGTATTTGTGTTCTTTTTTGCTTTGTTTTTAAATGTATTAGCATATAGGGGGAATTTAGAGGAGTAAAGTTTCTGTCTTTGAGTACACATTTTTATACTTGTTTAGAATTTGCATTTATAAATTGTTTTTAAAAAAAAATGTAAAAAACTCTGAAGACTGTTACATCAAATGTAAGGCTAACAGCCTGATCAAGAAGGTGATTTGATTTTGTTGCTGCTTTCTTAACCTAAGCATCTTGGTTGCCCAACTTATTTCTTATGGTGGCTTTGAGACATTCATATAATTCTTATGGTTATGCCTTACTTCTACCAACAGACAAAGCTCTGTTGCAGTAATCATAGACTTGTCAGGATAGTAAGTGGAACAATAACATATTGACTGCTTAAGAAAAATAAATAAACAAAAGGCAACTGAGTCAGCAAGAAGAAAACGCCCAGAGTGGGTGGGCCAGATTGTCTAAATTCAGATGATCTGCCACCTGAATCCCTTCTTAGAGGTATTTCAGTTGCCTTTTTTAATGTGTGATCACTTGAAGAGATTTTTCACTGATATGAGTAACAGAGTGATGTGCTATGTGAAGTGATAACTGAAAGTTCTTTCAAAATTTTAGGCCTTTGGTGAAATGTTTTGTATTTTCTAAGCGAAGGTTTGGACTGCTGAGAATGGTTAGTTGTTTTTTTCTTGTGTGTGTGCTTTTTTTCCTTTTGAATTTAAAGATGCTAGCATGGATATAAAGGATGTACAACATTTAAGGTAATACTGCAGACATTTGAAACAGAGATAAGAGGATGAAACTAAAAGAATTCCCAGAGGAGCTACTGGTGAGCTGGGAAATCACATCCATAGGTCCCTACAGCAGTGCATAGGTAGGTTCTAAAATCTTCCCAGGATTTTCTAAATCTGTGAGTTCTGCTGAAAATTCCAGTCTTCATTGATGGGGGTATGTTATATAGCAATGAAATGGAGGAAAAAATGCTGACATATAACTTTTCTGAGGCTTAGTTATCAAAGCATCCAAAGACACTGAAGAATTTGCTTTGATTATTATGAAATCTCCATCATCATGGCCTTGGTTTCCTTTGATGGAAAGATCAAACAAAGTGAAGGTAGTAGGAAATGCTGTAGACATATACTTTTATTGGCTTTTTCCAGTGCTCCGTGAGCTTTTTTGGCAATTTTGCTGTGCCACTGAAAAAGCTCCATTTCACACTCAAAGTGAGTTTTTGGTTCTGGCTGGTTGATCGTGAGAGAGATTTTAGTTCTGCCTCTGGCTTATCAATTCAATCACTTGAAACCAGGATATCTGAGGGACCTCTCAGGTGCTGGAGGTAAGTCAGTGCAAGACAGCGTATTAGCACCAAGCACGCGTATTTTGCTAGTCTGGGCAGAGTGTTATTACAGCTGTGCTGTTTTGAACCCGAGCTTAAGATCAAAGCTTTCAGTAGTAGTTCTGTGTCCTTGCACTCCAGTAAATAGTAAGTTTCAGAGAGCCATTTGCCCACTGGGAGAAAGACCATTGTGTGTAATTTGCCACATCATCTTTTATGAGTTACAGAACGCTTTTCCTTTCTGCTACACCTGCTAGGTGCACTGGATAAACGTGAAAGCCATTTAATAGCTTTTCATGAGACCATGTCAAGCAGACCTTGTGTTCTTCCTGCCAAACACTTGCCATACCATTACTTCCTAGGTTACGTACAACATGCTGCGTCACATTTCTGCTGGGTCTTGTGCAGCTGTGCTTCTTCTGCAGCCTAGTCAGCTCTCCTTGTCTTAATCCACATGGCATTAGGTATGATGGCTGAGATGAGCAGTTTTACAGGTGATTTTCTTCGGACTGAGATAAGAAATTCAAAGGTCTGAGATATCCATCTGCAGCACTTAATAACAATACCCCCTAGCTGAGCAAATTACTCGGCCAACAAGCCTTTCCCTGTAAAAAAAGATGTGAGCTGTGTTTTTTCTAGACCTGCTGCATTGAAGTGGAAGGAGATTGGATGCAGTTAAACTCCACAGAAAGCGTCCCTGAAAATAGCACTGTGGCAGAGGGCTTCCAATAAAGTAAGAGTAATCATTAAAAATAGAAATACATATAAGTGTGCCACAAAACAGATTAACAAGCAGCATATGAGCCTGGTGTACCCTAGTGGAAAGTAATAGAACTGAGCTGGGTGGGTCGTACAGGTTCAAGTTGTCACCTCTTCCAATACGTGAACATCCCATTGCTGCTGTCAGCCCAGAAATTGGAAAAGGTTTTTAACAGATTTGTGAAGGTCTTCAGCGCTGTATTTCCTTTGTAGTTTTCGAGGACGTACAGAAAACAAGCAGCTAATGAACCTGTTGCTGAGTTGCAGTTGTTGGAAGGTCACTGTAAAATTGAGTCTCCTCAAATGACAGGGTGATAAATCATTACGTGAGACGAATTATGTATCATTCCCTGAGTATGCATTATAATATCAGTAATCACAATGAAATATTTTATTACTCATGCCACCATTATTCCAGAAGATTTCCAATGTTTTCCAGCACTGTTCAACATTCACTTTTAAGTATCTATCCCCATGTTATTGATTTATATGTATTAAAGAGGCAGCAATATTTTAGCTGTGATTGTATTATAAGATCTCCTTTCCCAAAGACAAAGTGAAGTACTGCTTATTAATCTGAAGTGTGGGGAATGGCATGAACATTGTTATACCACTTAATATTCTGGAATAATTTAGCTCAGCCAAAAAGATTTGTTCACAGACAGTCATCTGTTCCATTTCCTTCTACCTAACAATAATTTTAGTTGTCACTACCCCAGCCTTTTTTTATTGAGAAATTTGGCATGCTTCATAGATAACCCCAGAAGTTATAGATTAATTGCCCTGCCTTAATTAAAAGACATTTACACAGTATCTGATCAAGGAAAAATCTGCCACTTTAGATTTGTTGCTGTTAGAATTTACAAGTGTTGCTCCGGTTCCTATGTTGTGCTGTCAGCCCACGCTGCCAGAGGCGGATGTTGGTGGGATGGCAGCAGAGCCGAACCTTCCCCCCCATCTCCCGTCCCATGCTGTGGCCGTGTGACAGATGGCAGCAGAGGGGCACTCTGACCCCATGGCCTCTGACATGGGCATGTGGATGGAGCACAGGGGGGAACTGAATTCCTCCGTGCGGAAACAATGGCACCCACTGACATTGATGGACGCTGCTGAACGCTGCTGGAGCCCAACCAGTGGCTGTGAGCACAGGGAGGGGTGGGGGTGCCTTCCAGCAGTGGTGACAGCGGCAGTGGGGCACCTCCAATGGGGCAGATTGTTACGAGCACGGCACGCAGCTCTTGTTCATCACTGGTGAAAATGCAGAACTCATGGTGGTGGTATGTTGAAAAAGAATGCTTTGTAGCTGAGAATTTGCTCTATCAAATGGTATTGTTGTGCTCCTTGCATTTGTTGCAGTTTGCATGGAAATAAATAGGAGACATTACTTTTGGAGCGACCTATGTCAATGCTTACTCAGCTATTTTGCAGTCGAATCTCAGCACTGTTCCTGTGTCTCTGTTAATTTGACTACACAGCCAAATGGTGTTATCATAGGCTGCCACAGTGTGGTAGCTGGTGATAACTGCTGTTGGGTTATTGGTTGGAGGATGGGGGCTGCCTTTGCATTTTGTTTTTTTGGTTTTGGTTTGCTTTTTTGTGTGTATTTTGCCTTTTTATAAGTTATTTTCTTAAAATCATGTTTATTGTTTTCATAGACTTACTTGGTAACTCACTGGCTTCTTAAATATTACCTTCTCCTAACTGGACCATTGTTTGAAAGTAAGTTTTAAGTGTGATGATTTTTCACGACACCATAGTTAAGATTTTTTGACCTATCATGTTTTGGGGCTGTTTTTCCAATGACCCCCATCTAATATCATTTACACAGATGAGCAGAACATACAACTCTACTCTTAAAAGGGAGTGGGGCTCTCAGCTGTGTGCTGAACCGGATTCTGCTCTGCATTAGGGCTCCTTCAGCAGCAGGTCATGGATCTGCTTCCTTATTTTTGCAGTCCCAGTGATGCTTCTATGAGTCACAGGGGCTTACTGTGTACAAGCTGGGTGCTGCAGTATCTGTGGAATAGAGGAGATCAGGCGCGTTCCAGCCAACCCCCTCAGACTATATGAGCTGCAAAAAAGTCAGAGGGAAAAAGGTCGAGATATTGCACTATGTTCTGCTGTCTGTATTTGTCCTGCTGCATTTGTATGGCAGAAGAGCACAGTGAGTGAAGAAATATTTTCATGTTGGACACAGGTGGAAGTGACTGTACTGGGTACATAAGCAGTGAGTGTTCAGGTGCTCAGCGCTTGCTTCGTAGGGAGAGGAATGCAAATACAACAACTACATATTCATCAGTGTTGTCATTGGAATTCAAAATTGCAAGAGCTGAAGTGTTAGAAACTAGCACGGATCTTGCTGGATGTCTGGAACCTGCTCACTGCTTGTTCTTTGCAAAAGATATGCCACTATAGTTATGTTGGTATCAATATTTATTTCTGTTGAAGAAACACGTTTTAAAATTTCATCTTTTGATAGCAGAATGAGGAAGAGCAAAGTAAGAATTTTTTAATATCCATCCTGTTGAGAGAGGTTTGGGTTGCAGTTACTTTATTATGTTGTTGGACTGTTTTCTGTGTTTAGCAGAACTTACTTTCTGGTTATGGTCTGCTACCCGAGTGATCGCTTTCATCTCAGAACCCGGATCATGGAGAGAAAGGAAACCAAGCTTTGTCACGAGAGTCACCTCCTGCTTCTCCAGGAGATGGAAAGCATGCTTTAGGCTGTGCTTCAAGTGCTGAAGAATGGACAAAGATAAATCAGTTTTGTGCTTGCTGTTATTGATCCTCTGCCGCTGGTAGAAGTACACTTGTAAAGGACTTTCTCTGTTCCCCAACGTTCTAGAAAGATAAGAGAAAGCTGCTTCTCTCCTACCCATTGCATATGAGTTTGGGCTAAGATGCATCCCTGATCATTGCAGATCCACGGGATGTGAGAAGATACCTTAACACGTGAAATGGAGCCCATCTGGCTGCTCTTTGTGCACTGGACTGTTACCTTCCAGTCGAGCAACTGAAAGGACTCTACTCGAATTAAATTATGGGCTCATAAGGCATCTGACTGCTTTGCTTGACTAACATCTCCCTGACGAATTGCAGCAAGGGAGATTTCCATTGCCCTAGGACTTAAAGTGTTAGAAAATTCCTATTCTTATTTCCTGTTGCTATATACTTACCTACCTTGTGGTGTGGGGTGGTGGGGATTCTGTGATTTTTGTCTGGTTGATTGGTTTTCTGTTGTCTTTTTTTGTATGTACAGCTTCCCACACAGCTTGTCAGTGTTTATCAAGAGGTAAGACAAAAGCATGGAAAGTAATTGAATGTGTTCTCATTTCAGTGACACCAGGAAAGAGACAGCCAGTGACTGAAAACTAGGACTATAAATACTCACCTCTGTTCTGAGGGTGAATCATTGAGATAAGGCTCATTTTGCTAATAAAAAGCAGCACCAACAGCTACTTTAACTAGTCCTAAACACCTGAGGTCCTATTTAAAAACAGATTTGATGCAGTATATTCTGCCAGGGATTTCTGTTCCCACGTGGGTTTTCATTTTGATTACAAAATTATTGAGCACAGGTGAGCGTTTGTGAACAAAACAGTGGCAGTTCTCCCTTCTTTCTGTTATTTGTCACCATGGCTTCAGGAAAAGTGATAACTTCCCCCAAATTGGGGTCTTGGGCTCTCTTCACACAGAGAATTCTACTAGCTGCATGCAGGGCAGCTGGCCCAGCAGTAACCACACGCAGGGGTGGATGCAGGGAGCACGCACTGTTCTTCCTCGTGATCCATGTCACAGTTCTTAAACAGCAAGAAATTGTATTTTTATTTTGACTTGTACGTTTTGGAATTGGCTGCTGTGTTGCTGAAGATGGGGTTAAGGAAAAGGCCTCAGAGCTTTTTTGTTCGGAGTAGTTTTTAACAGCACATGGTGCCAGGAGAAAAAAAATTAAAAATATGCTGAGATGGAAAATAGCTCAGTGCAAACTGCTGTCTGATGAATCACTCCTGAACTGCAGCGAATAATTGTAAAGCAGAATTCCTTCCTTTTCCTTTTCCTTTTCCTTTTCCTTTTCCTTTTCCTTTTCCTTTTCCTTTTCCTTTTCCTTTTCCTTTTCCTTTTCCTTTTCCTTTTCCTTTTCCTTTTCCTTTTCCCTTTTCCCTTTTCCCTTTTCCTTTTTTTTCCCGAAAAATATAAGTGAAAAAAAGAAAAAAAGTAGTTTCATTTCTGATAACACATATTGCTTGAATGAAGCCAAGTCAGATCAAACCATTAACTCAAAGCAAGAGAGTTGAAGGAGTGCAGTACAGGTCGTGGCACACTGTGGCCTGGAACAGGTCACTTGGTACAGAAAATTCCAGAGTACACTGGTGCAGCTGATCTGCAGTGTGAATAACTGTGATGCAAGGTGAGAGCAAAGCATTCTTACAACTTCCATTTTGAATTTTCTAACTATAACTCAAGAAAAGAAAACAACCCAACAGGGGTTGCGTTACTTGACCTTATAGCTGCAGGGTGGAGAATTGGGTACATATTATGGCAACCTCCAGAAACAACTCAAAATAAGAGGGAAAGGAAGCTCCAGTGTCTGTATTCCAGCACATTTGGCTGCAAAGGCTGTGAGTGATCTGTCCTGCATATGTTAGGGAACATATCTTGCATATGTTCCCTACCTGCTGTAGGGAACCTGCTTTGGCAGGGAGTTGGGCTCGGTGATCTCTTGAGGGTGCTTCCAACCCCTGCAATTCTGTGATGCTTTGATTCCATGAGAAGGAATTTGCCTGTAGCAGTACAAGCCCTGGGAGTTTACAAAGATACTCAGGTTGGGAAAAGGGAAATATCTTCGTGAAACGGTTTCTTGAGAGTATTTCCACTACCTGGTATCGTACGATGAACAGATGCTCATTTTCCAATACTGCCTCATTTCCAGCTGACCATGGAATGGAACAGAAATGCACTCAGTTCCTAGGCTGGGGCCTTACTCAGCACCTAACATCACCTTCAGAGGACGGTTATTTAGAGCAGCACGTGTCCATACTTCATGGAAAACACATTCCTGATTGGAGTATTTACGGTATTGGAGAACAGTAGAGTAGTGTTGTGGTTCAACCACCGACAACTGCTTCAAATCAGAATCTCTGGAGGTCTGCTCTCTTTCCAAGGCAGGTCAGAACTTCAAGCTAAGATCTGGTTGCAGCTTTGGATGCCTCCAAGCACAGTGATTCTAAATTCCCTTCTGGCTTCTATTTTCTGTAGCCTCTTTTCCTTTCAAAGTGCTTCCCTATGTTACAGTGCAGTACCTGAATAACGGGAACATTCTGAGAACCTCAGCTCAAAGCTCACTGTTTACATAAGAAGTCAGTTTCTGAAAGCACTTCATTTCTGAGAAAATACACATCTGGATACTACAAGTGTATTTAAGGATCCAGCGTAATATATTTTGTAATCATCTCTGTCTGTCACAGCAATGCAGTTGATTGTTCTTGCTTGTTGGATCTGCCGGTAGAATCATTTTTCTAGTTCAGAAACACTTGCAGCTAAACCAAGTGTATAGAAACATGTTCCTTACACGCGTTCTTTATGTTCAGAGTGGTGTGTCATTGTATGGCAGGTCTGCTTGTATAGGTATTGGCAAAGACATGCAGGCAGGGAGGCACTATGAAGCACTGAACTCCACCGACCTCACTTCGAGGCTTAGGGGATGGTGGGGGGAGAAGAAGGAAATCTGCTCTTCTGTCTTTTGAAATGTGCATATGGTTGCTTTACGTCTGAGCAGTTAATCGAGCTGGATGATGCTTCAAGTGTGCAGAGCTGTGCAAGTGGGAGAGATGAGTAGTGCCAGGGAATAACTACTTCAATAAAGAAACTGTCTGTGAGCTGGAAGAAAGTTGCACATTGCTCTGTCATTCTTCTGTCATTGGTATCTGAGAATGTCCTTCAGGAGACACCATGTAAATTACTTTTTGTCCAGAGGAGCTCTAAGTTGATATAAGATGCTTGAAACTAAGGAGAAGTCTGGGGAATGAAAAGAGAACTGATCAGCTGAATTACAAAGGGCAGGTTTGCTAAAATATTTAGGCAACTAAAGGTGCAGTTACACTTCTGAAGGAAAGCAAGCAAACCTAAAAGCTGCTTGTATTAGTTAGATGTGCGTGTCCCAGCACAAAAACTGTAATTTTTTTTCAGAAAGGAAACTGTCACTGTAGATACATACATTTCAGGGAGGGAAAATGTACTGAGGTTGGAAGGACTTCAGAACCTAGTTTTGTTTAGAAAGACTTTTACTAATCTTAGATAAGTCTTGGTCTAGGCTCAGAGAAGCTGGAAGGTCCCAGAACCTGCTATAGAGCAAAAGCGAAGGTTCTTTGAAATTCAAGAGTGTCTGTCTGCAGCTTCTCAAGCCAGGGACAGCTCTGAATGCTTTAGAAGAAAGAAGCAAACCTGACCCAGACAAGATGATCTGTATAATGAATATTTTTTGAAGTCACTGAGCCTCATCTGCTTCTGTTTGCAAAAGACAACGTAATGTGTTTCTATGGCTTTCGAGGATGAGAACCTGCATTCTCTCAGACTTGTGATTACCAGATCACCAATGAGTTTCAATGGAAAGAAATCTTAAATTACAGCACAAACACAGCTTGTTTGTCAAAGGCGTGCTGCCAGAGTGCAACACAGCTTCACAGTAAAAGTGACAATTTCAGCAATAGCCCTAATTGCTGAGCATGTTTAAAAATACGACAAGATGTGCTTACTAACTTCATGCAAAATATCTGGGTAAGACTTTCAGCCATAACAAGGTCTCATGAGACTGCATTATCTTGAAAAACTTTCTCTTATATGATTTTTTCATAGAATTTTTCGAAACTTACATCAGATCTTGTAAGGTTTTGTCTAACATAATGTTCAGAATTATCTCATGTTTGTCATAGTAATGGAATGTTCCCAGTGAAAAATGAGACAAATGTTTTCCTGTCATTTATTCTAATTGCCTTGTGCTCAAAAGACACATTTCCAAAAATGTTTTAGAGCTTGTCTTTGATTGCGTATTTTGTATATTTTCTTGCATGTAGGTTATTTGCTGGAAAAATGTCATACCATTATTCAATTACTCATAGTTATAATGTTTAGCATGTCTTGATGCTCAGTAGATTCTGAGTGATTATTGCTGTGCAATTTGCTTTTGAAATTAAATATACAGCCAGTTTTGGTAGCAATAGGTATACAAACAGTCATATACACAATGGAATGCTTTGAAGAGAAGAAAGGGGAAAAAAGGCAAAAAACCGACAACACCTGAATGCCATCTTCCAAAGAACACTGTGATTAGTGCACTGCTTTTCAGTGGCTTGCTCACACAGTGGGTCTGATCAACATTGTGCTGCAGCTCCCATGATCACTTCAGCCTCCTTGATGAGTTGTACCCAACTCCCATAGTGCAACCGGTTGTACTATTTCCTTGTTCAATTTAAAAATATTTCCTTTGTTTTAAATTCCTTGTTTAAAACAAAGAATTTACAAAATTATTACCCACATTTAGACTGTAAACTCTCTGAACAGAGATGCTCTTATCTTCATGATAGCACAGAGCTGAGCGTGGTGTGATCTTGATTTTCCTCTGCCAACTACTGTCACATAAATAATGGAACGTTCTGAAGTTTTCAGATTACTGCTAAATGTTCAGTATAGGCTACTTAGACTGAAATAGGTCCTCAGCTGGCATCTTCCTGTCATTCTGCTTTAAAAAGAGAACAGGAAACTAGAAAAGGCATAAAGTTTGTTATGTTTCAGGCTCCCTCTAACAGTGCCTAATAAAAGCTCCGGAATGTAAGTGGTATTCATTCTTTCCAAACCCAAACATGCAGTAGAAGGCAAACAAACAAAAGAAAAGCATTTATTTTCCTATTTCCTCTGAAATAAAATCTTAATAAAACTCTGAGTAGCCGTGAGAAGAAGTGATTGCATTATTTCATTAGCCTGTGATTATAGCTATTTTTGCTTTTATAGAAATACGTCAACTTTTCCTCAATTTAAATGTTTCTGTTCTGGTGTATGGAATATATTTCAATGGTTTCTTGGGTGATATTTCTTCTGTCAATGGAATAGGCAAAAGCTAACTCCTACTGCTCAGAAAGAATGTAGTGCAACATCTTTAACACGGACATTTTTGTGCATCTTAATACCACCCTTGTTGCTAACAGCCCAAGTTGACATCTGGTTCAGTTAGGAAGCCTCAGCTAGGTCTCCAGTAGGTATCTGAACAAAAAAGCCTGTGCTTAGATGTAGTGTAAAAACCATGAAGAAATTTTAGCTATTTGATGTAGAAGTCCTTGAGAAAATGTTTATAATAAGTGGAGTAGCTCAGAGCAATTTAGCACGATGACTTAAGACGTATGGATACATTCTTGAAGCTGATGTTGACGCATAGGGTGTAGTATTTTCCAAACTCACTGCAGGAATGTTTCAAAGTCAAACACAATTAGTGAGCTTAATGACTGGATCACCCAATTAGTTTGCATCCCTAGGATTTCAGCGGTGCATACTTCGTCATCTCTTTGCTCCTCTCAAAAAAATATTAGTTAACTGATATTAGCTAACTGCTAAGGGCAGCCAGAGTGACGCCATGGTTTCGCAGACACAGTGCTGGCCATTATACCAATAGATCTCCAGAGCCTGTTGGTTCCCGTCCCTTTTCCCTCTGTTTTCTCAGCTATGCATTCACTCTAGTGCCTGGATCGAAGCACAGTACAGCATGATGGGCCAGACAAAAGCTTTCTCTTTCTTTTCTGAGGGCTGCCCATTTGCTGCTGGACATCCACAGCTGATGTGGCGGCAGGATGCACAAAGGAGGAGAAGGAAGGCAGTGAGTGATATAGGAGTTGTTTGTCTGTGGCAACGGGCAGCAGTGCTTCTCACTTCCATTAACACGCTGGGGCTAGGAATGGTTGCTAATGAGACAAATCTATCCCATGTCTAGCGATCCACAAGCAATACTGGGTCGTTGTTAGGCTTGCAATTGCTTTAAGTTTTCGCTGCTCCATTTTTTTCTCCTCTCAGGTACAGGAGGTGTGTTTTGTCCGCGCTAATTAGCACAGAGTGTCTGCACAAAGGCTTGCGGTCGCCGAGGTTCTGCCTTTACTCTCCAGATGTTCTGCGAAAGTTAGTGGGTAACCTTGGTAAAATTCAGTAAGCATTCCTTCTCTAAGCACAAATACTGGTTCCATGTTCCTGCAGGGACAGCCTTAGACCAGTTGTTGTCTTAGTGATGGCTTCATTTAACTTTTATCTTGAACTAGAATTCATAGATTTTTTCATGAAGCCTGCACAAATATCTTACCAGTCTGGATGAATCCTGTCTCATCCCCTACTGAGTGATGTGTAATCCCCATAGTCACTCCACGTATGCTATCTAAAAGTGCCTGTTGCCACAGTGTTATGTCATAGTATTTTGTAGTATCGGCATCTCAGATAGTTTTTGATAATCTTGCCGTTATGTCAGAGAAGAATATCCTGTCAAGAGTTCAATTCAAAATTTTATTTTCTACACTAGATTTTTTATAGGAATACTGACTTGAATTTAGCTCTCTTCTAAATTAATCCATTTAAAAGATATTTCTGTGGACTCTGCTGTCATCTGCAGACTGATGAATCTCAGCTTTATAGCAGCACTGCCGGAAAGAGACTGACTATTCATCTTGCATTAAACTGCATGTTTTCTGTGTGCTGATTCCAATTTCCTGCAGTTTCTACAATGATTGTTTTAAAGAACAAAAAACGCTGTCATTGAGACCAAATCTGTGTGGGCTCCATCTTCTACTCTACTAGGAGTGAAGGGCAGATCTTGCCACTGTGTGCAAGCATCTCTAAGGAGCCAGATTTTTGAGGGAAGAACAGACAAGATGATGAATGGACGAGGTACTAATTAGCCACACGTAGCTCCAGAGAGATGACAGAGCTTGAAAAGGATTTGAGGGCTTTGTTTCACCTCAGAAGTGCTCTGAAGGAAATCTGTGGCACTGAAGAAGGGGAGGGTGGGCACGAAAAGGGCTGGCAACCCTACAGTGCTGCTTGGCAGGAGCTCCAGAGCACTCCAAGGATTCTGAAATACCACTATTCCATGTATTTTATAAACCGTGTGTGTATTTCAAGAGGACAATTTCTTAAGTATGTCTAGTGGCTGAAATCAAACAAAGAAGGAAAAAATTTTTTCTAGTTCCAGGAGTGGCAGAACTAGACCAGCTCCCCCTGATAGCGTTCATCAGCACCTTCTGAAACGTGCTGCAAAGGGCAGAAATTGCTGCTGGTTGTATTCTTTTGTTGTTGAACATAATTATTCATTGACGTGGGAAAAAGAGATCTTAAAAAGGTGATTAAAACATATTGTTTCTAGGATGGATGGAGGAAAGGGAAAAAGTGTAACTGTAATTAAGTGTATCATGATCCTGAGAAGAAACTGATTGTGTATGACCTGTAATTGTTTGGAGCAGAAGTGGGGAGAAGGTGGTGCCCTCCTGAAGAGACACGAGCTTACCTGGTTGCTGTTAAGCAGCTTAAACTCTCTTCTCTGGAATCTCAATTAGGTGGAAGTGTTCTGCTCTCAAGGAGTCTTGCTTTGTTATTCCCTTGAGCACTGACAGTACTATATATTTCTCTTCTGTGCTGCAATGACCCAATATGCTGCCCAGCTTCCCTTAGTTGTCTTTTGAAGGATGAAATCATTTTTGCCAGTGTTATTAGCTCAGAAAATTTCTCCTTTGTCTTAAATGAAAAAATTCCCAGAAAGACAAAAGTATGTAGTGAGTGTTTGAAGTCTGTAAGCAGTAATTTAACAATTTTCAATGTTTCAGGATGTAAAATGGTATTGTTTTAGTGTGGAACGTTTTTATGTATGTACTTAATTGCATTTATTTTCTGTCTAATACAGTGTAAAAATTAGCCCTGCTGAAGAAAATAACTATTCATCACTTACAGTGTTCAGTCTTTAAGAGGAAATCAGGTTCCCTTGGCTAGGCTTCAAGGGAAGCCCTGCTTCCCTGTTTTTTTTCTTGTTTTTCCTGAAAGCTGTCCATGTAGAGTGCCTTCTTTCTTTCGGCATGAGAAACTGAGAGGTCAGGATCTCCTCTAAGATTTAAATGCTCTTTTCTTCTCTGCTCCCCCCAAGGCCAGCCGCTAATGTTCCCCCTCAGAAGCCTTGGCTGATCCCTCAGCTGCTTCCAGTGCAGCGGGCAAACTCTTTTCATTTACCAGAATTAGCAAGGTGAACTAATTTATAAAACCTGAATAATGCAACTTAGAGGATATGACTTTGAGATAAAGGAGCTTGATTATGCTTTGGGATTTTATAGTTAATCTAACCTTCATAATGAGCATATGGTCCTATACTAGTCTGAATTTAATCTATTCAATTGAGTGTCAATCTCTTGGTAAACAAAATGTCATTTTAAGGCTCTTTATTCCTTCATTTTAATTTAAACCATCTTATGAACTGATTTATCAAAGTCCAGAATAATTCCTTTTTAAATTAAAAAAAATGCCTACACTCTTAGCCAGAAATTGATGGGTTTTGCAGTCTCCTTCCAGTTCTGTGGGAAGTGGAAAACTGCTGCATTCTTGCCCTTTCAGATTAGTTCCCAGATTGCATTTTTTTCCGAAGAAGAGAATACCTGCAACCAACCTGTTGCTCCATATAAGACACGTGTGAGTTGAGCTTCAATTCCAAAACTCTGCCCTCAAAAAAAACCCAAACAAACCAAACCAAGCCAAAAAATATAAACATTTAGAACACAACAACCGAGACAAACAAACCAAAAACAAGGGGAATGATTAATTGCATTTTTCAGAAGGTTATTTGTTGATTGCCTTGCTATATTTTATTGTTCTCTTTTTAAAAGCCTGCACTATTTGTCTCTTTTAGAAGAGATGTTGGGGTAGTGGTGGGGACTTTTTTTTCCTTAAAGGTAGGTGGCATATAGAGCATGAGATTGCGGAAAGAAAAAAGTTATCTAATTATTCAGATAACGGTATGTGCGCAAGTTAATAACAAAATCTCCTTCAAAGTGTTTCTCTGCAGTGGTAGGGTGGCCTGACTGTGAGCAGCCCTCCTTACATGGCCTTCAGCTTTTCCTGTGAGCCCCCTTTCAGAAGGTTCGAGCTCTGCAGAGGCCATCAGACCATCACCTGCAGGCAGAACCCAGCTCAGGCCCAGCCAGGCCCACGCCGCTGTATCAACACTGTTGTGCTTGCTGCAGTGCCCGCTTGGACAGGATGCCCGTTAGGTTAAGCACAGTGCTTCTTCACCAGGTTTGCTTACATACACTGAAGCTGTTATTCGCTACATCAACCTAGTTGTATTGGTATTGGCCCAAAATGGCTTAAAAATCAGAATATTCCTTGTAAGGAGGCACTAAGCAGCTCAAGCTACTGACTGCTTTCATAAGGCAATAAACACTCTTTGCTTCAGTCTTGCATCCTGACAACGTGGAAATAACATCATACTTTATATTTCCAGGGTGTGAAATTAAAAATTGGAAGGGAGAATTTCACCGTGCATAAAAATCTGGAGCTCTTTTCGTAGCACAAAATGGAAAAATTCTGTGGCTGCAGTGTGGGCAAAAACGAGATGTAAGAAAATAACTGACTGATGAGCATTTTCATTAGCTGGTCTTCGTGGCAGTGCTGCTGTAACTCGAAGGACAGATTTCAGTAACTACAGATTCTTCTGTGGTCCTCAGCATCCCAGCTTCCATGCACAGGGCATGGTGTGACACAGTCCACTGCCGGAAAAAACACTTTCCGGGGCTTCCAGTGGTTGTAATGCTCCAATTATAAATTGTACAGAAGGCAGAAAAATATGTAAAGGATTTCTTGTGATCTTTTGTTTTTCTTTTAGCTGAGAGGAGGTTAATATAGGGAGATAAAAGAGCAGGGGGAAAGCGAAGCACAATGCCCAGGACCCAGCATCCTGCTGTGCAGGGTAGGGGATCAGGTTTCTTTATTTTAATTGTTCATTAACAGTTTCCTGGCTGTTTCCTAGTGACAGATATTTAAATTCTCTCGGTGTGATCTAAACTGGATGTAGAACTTCCCAGCTGACAGAGGTTCAGGTGCACCCTGCTCAGCAGCTCATCTGACGGGGTCCCATGCTCGGCGCGGGGCTGCTGCCCCTGGCACTCAGCTGGGACGCTGCTGCGAAGAGGCAGGGTTCCCCAGAGACACGTGGCTTCTGCATCACACATCTAATTGCGGAATTGGGGCCTTGAGGAATACTCTTCATCTAATGAGTTTCCTCGCGACCTCGTTTTCTAAATAAGCAGCAGGTTATTTCTCCATCCTTCCAATAAAAACTGGGCTGCGGGAAAGTTACTCGTATGACATTGAAGGATTCAGTTGTTCATTTGTTCACAGCAATAATTAACTGATGCAGTTTCACATGAATTGTTGTGCTGTTGCACCACGTGGCCGTTTTATCTAGATTTTAGATCATCTGTAAAAATTAACAACAAAAATGCCGGCCAACCAACCAAGAATAAAGTAGTCTTTTCCTTAACATTGAAAACGAATTTATCTTTTCTGTAAGGTGACAAAGTACCTACCTGAAGAAAAACAATCTTTGAGTTTGAAACAGCTAAACATAATGTGTTTTAAATAGGAAAAATGCAAAATAATGCAAAGACAACCCCTGCTGAAATCGCAACAGGCGCAGCAGCCGAGGTGTTACACTTCTGCAACATCTTGTTGGTGCAGGTGTGTTTGACAGAGTCCGTACACATCCGTAATCCTCCTCTTAGCTTTGCACTGACAGGGAAGGAAACATATAGAAGTTAAATTAACTGGTTTCTGAGGTCGGAGAGATGCTCTCCTCCAAGGCCCTCGTTGCAGCTGAGCCTCCCCTGCCCTTGGTGCTGCTGGGCCGCGGCGGTGGGAGCTGCTGGGAAGTCGTTTTAGTCGATGCCATGGTCAGCTTTAAAAAGCTCTGTTGTACATGGTGTGTGCAAACAGTATAATAAGTATTTAATTTGTTTTTATGTGTGTACAGAAATATAGGCGCCTTAATGAAGAGTTCCATCTTTACGTCTTTTAATTAAGTATTCTGGATTTTACTGACAGTTTGCATTTTCTGTGTAAAGCTGTGCTCATATTGGTAGCAGAAGGTAGCTGGGCTTGTGAGATTTCAGAATGCTTCTTCTAAAAAAAAGCTGTTTTTCATAGCAGGTGTGTGGGCTTGCTCATGCAGAGCTTCTTGCTCAGGTCTTGCTAAAATTCAGCTGGATTGCACCTGAGCGGGTTTTTATTCTGACATCAGAATAAAAAATCGCACATGGATTTATAAAAAATATTTCCACTTCAGTAATGAGCACAAGAGAAACTTACTACCTGGGACTGATGGACCCTGTTCTTATTTGTCATTTCTGCCAACGATGGACTGAAACGCTACTGTAATTTTATTACTTAATATTTGGTATCAGCTGCACAATTGTACAGTGCTAGATTGAATGGCAGATTATATTATCCTCACAAAAGGTTTTAATTAACATGTTTGGAGGCCTAACAGCTGTGCATGGAAATGATTACTTCAGCTGGCAAAAAAAACCCAAATCCCAAGACCAAAAAATCACGACTCAGTCTGAAATATTTAGTTTAATCTTCTGTTTTGTTATGGACGCCCAGATTAGTTGAAGTAGTAGCAATTGTAGAAGCACTTCTGCTGGAACAAATTTGGGAGCTGCAAATTAAAACGAGCTTCAGAGTCGTCTTCTTCCATTTGTACAACATCAGGCTGCTGCACTTCGGTGTGAATGAGTCTCTCTGCAAGAGATGCTTGAGCCCAGGCACTGGGGCTAGGGCTGGAAGCACAGGGAGACTTGAAATGCTGCGATAAGTGGTTAAAGCCAATGAATGGTCATGTCCCATATTTCCCATGACTTTTTAGGAACGTTCTTTCCTAAATCTGTAATTCCCTGTGTAGGTCATCTTGTGATCTGTCCTGATGTGTTTTTGGGATATGGAAAACCTTTTTTTCAGGCTTTATCTGTATGTTTCCTTCAGTTTTCACTTACACAGAATGGGTCCTTGGATACCAATCTTAGTTATTTTCTATAATCTTAGAATATTATGTGGACTTCATGCTCTTTGTTTGTTTTCTGTAAATCCCAGTCAAGAAGTTCTACTGCCATGCTAAGAAAATGCACTCTGTCGATTCATGTGTGCACACCTGCATGTTAGAGGGCTGGGTTTGGCTTAGGGTTTGGGTTTTTTCCCAATTATTAATTCAACTTGATGAGAATCCCACAACATGTTGTTCTGACAGAACGGCGGTACATTTACAAAGCAAAACAATCTCTGCTGCATGTGCTGAGAACTGCATCGGTCCTGGGAGCTCCAGGAGCCCTGGCAACTGCTGAATGAAGTTTTAATTTTTCCTAGTTTACTGGCTGAACAGGTTTGGAAATTCAAAGCAGCATGGAAACCAGACTGGAGAGATGCGGGGTTCTGCATCCACCAGGGGGAAGCAGCGACGGCCAAAGCAGGGGATGGAACAGATTCAGCACCTGCCTGATAGCAAGGGCTGGATCCCACCAGCGTGCAGTGAAACTGTTTCATATAAATAGCAAAATAGTTGTGGGTACTCTTTTCCCTGAGGCTTTAATGGTCTCTGTGCTTGTGTCACCTTTTTCCCTTTCCTTCCTGAAACAAATTCCTGAGATATATCCGAAGAGCTGTGTTACCTCTGTAAATTAAAAAATAATAGATGGTCCATTTTAAAAGCCTATTTCCTGGCAGACACATCTCATCTGTCTTAGGAACCTAATTCAGAGGCACAGTGGGTTTCCAGCCATTAGCAGATGTTGTAGGTTGTGTTTCATGCACTAACCTTGGAAAGGATGCCCTGTACGTGTTTGACAAAGGAGATCTCTGTCTCTTGGGAAGATACTTGCCATGCTGCAGCACTCTTGCTTTAAAGTATTATCCAAAAAAGAAGAGATATAGTAGACCTGGTTATTGTGGGAGGGCTGGATGGCAAACGTTCACACACACATTCACTTTCCATTATGCAGATGCATCTTCCCGAAGTAAAACAAAGGTGAAGCCAGAACAGAAAGCTAGTAGCTCTAGTGACAATAATAAAATACAATCATTTTTGTGCCAGCATATTTCTGTTGAATTTCAGGTTATGCTCACTTGCCTGCTGTGCTCCCCTGCAACTGATACAGCACCTGTGGATATTTCAGAGAGAGATCAGAAATCCAATTTATGGTTGTATCCTCACCTCCCATGTCTCATTGAACTCAGATGTGGTGCCTGGAAGACCTCCAGTTCAGGAGGTGATGATGGGATTACCACTGCTTTCAAGAAACAGCTAAAGACTAAAGTCAAGGAGCCTGAAGGCAAACAGTCAGGAGAAGGTTTAGTCTTGCTCTGCTGCCTTGCATGGCTAAAGACAGTGAGGATCAGAGAGGGAATTGCACCACCGCGGGTACAGCTCTGTCTGGCAGCCCTCTTGAAGCTTGTCGAAGGACCTGCCTGCTGTGTAAGTGTGTCCTTACCTGCTCCGCAGCACTTACAGCATGGTGATCTGTAACTGAGTTGCTGAGTTTTCCTGTGCCAATGCCCTGAGTGGTGCAAGTGCACAGACTTGGGGCCACACAGTGGAGAGATGATAATAGCACGCTGCAAACTGCAGCATCTGTAGCCGTGCTGAACTGCTGGCATTTACCAGAGGGCACGTGGTGCTGTCCGGAGTCTCATAGAAGCCTTACTAATGTATCAGAATCTACAATATGCAAGCTGTTTTTTGAACCCTTGTAGCAGAGGCCCTAAGTCAGCGATAACAGAGTTACCACCCTCAGGGTGTAAACAAAATGTTTTGTTACAACAGGAAGTAATGGACTTTTGTCTTGGCTGACTGCAGTGGTCTGTGGTCCTGCTCTCCTGTGCCCAGATCACCTCGGTGCAGAAGCGAAGGAAGCGCTCTGTGCCAGAGAGCTGCTCTCACAGGACGGGTCCCAGCCTTCGCTTCCCTTCCTGCCCCAGAGGGATGGCTGCTGCACTGCAAGGACCTCTCTGGGGGTCTGAGCGGTGCAAGGACCTCTGAGGGTGTTCTTACGTCCTTTCTCTGTTTCTCTGCTCTGACGTAGCATAGATAACAACAGATCACTTACAGCAACTTCATACTTCATTGCTGGCATCTGGGTATGTTTGGATATAGCAGCGATGAGAGCTGCTGATTCCATGGCGTTGATCCTGTTAGCTCTGTTACGTTAGTAGTTTCTAAGTAAACTGGTGTGGAAGCAGCAAGATGTAGACTTTGCTTGGCCTGCCCAACCTATAATAAACCTCATCATATGTCTGTTGAACAACGTTAAGTACAATTCTATTTTTAAATCAATAAAAATTGTAAACTCTTGATAATCAATTTTATTGGAAACTGTGAAGACTGATGTATGCTTGCTTGGCTGAATAGCATTTTCCCCACGTTTATTAGTTTAATGGGCTACATTTATCTTTCTCAGTCATCAGGAAAATCCCTGATTACCGTGACCTACCAAAGTCATCTTCCTCAGGACATTCAGCTGCATTACACCTGGTCATGTGGATGTTCCATCCTGCCAATGACCTTCTTAATTATAGGCAAGCAAGTTCCACAGCAAGACAGAAAAATGGTTTCAAAACTCTGTTAGAACTTCTCTTGCTGAAAATTGGAATATTTTTTTCTCAAATCACCTATGCTGCATCAGCTTATACCAGCTGATGCTTTGGCACATGGTTGAGCATCCAATAAGAACTAAAAAAAAAAAATAAAAAAAAAAATACTGGGAATATGCATTTATTGATATCAATATCAACATATTCAACATCTAGAAAATGACCTTCTGTTACCAACATCCTCTCGCAGAGGCTGGGGTTTGTTTATTCAAATCCTGCAATGCTATCTCTGATAGAAACGAGTGAATAACTGCTCTGCCAAATGGATTAGATAAATAAAGATTATTGTGTGGCTAACCAACAAATGTGAGAAATCTAGCTCTCCTGCACCCTTGGTCAATGCTTTTTTACGGGAAACTTTCTCTAATTTGGATGAAAGTCCCAGAGAGCTGGCAATGACATTCAGAATCTTCCTCACTAAATCACTACCTGCAGTCCATACCAGGAGAGCAGTATCCATAAGGTTTTCTTTCCCAATATTGGTTGATGGTCTGTTTGCGATGAGCTCTTGCATTCTGTATAGTTACTAGTGGAAAAGAAACATATGACAAACAAAACTAGCACCATGGTATATTCTCTCTGGAAACTTCGGGAAGAGACTGAGGACTGATGCAGCCTGGAACTGAATTAACTTTCTGCAAGTAGAGGATCTTCAGTCAGAGCATGAAATGGTGGAAAAGCATCAGCAATGCCTTAGTCATCATCACCGCATTTAAAGCAGGATAACCAGCAGAATATTACTATTCCTTCTGTTCTTAAAAACCACGTTAGTGATGATAAATTCACCCAAATTACAATATCAAAGGGAGAAGATTACACCAGATGAAAAGGAAGTTAATGAACAAATGCCTCTATTCACAACGTGTTATTTTTAGAGCTGGGTGGGGAATTTTTTGTTTGTCTCCTGTGGAGACGATTTTTTAATGTTTTTTTTTTTTTTCCCTCCATTTCCCCACTTTATTCTTGTTATCACCAGCAAGACAGAATATTAGAATAAATTCAGGGATGTATCATCCTTGTAAATCCACCCAATGCCCATCCTGCATCCCAAAAGTTTGCTCTGGCCTGTAGCTGTTGCAGCTGACTTCAGACAAAATATCCGTATTCGGTTCTGTATTGTGTGTTGGTGACAGGCCCATGTTAGGCTGCTGTTGCAATAGAGAATGATTCATTGCTTTGCCTTCAGGATAATATAAATATACTGCTGTAAGAAGAAAAAATAGTCCCGAGTACTCTCTGCTTTGCACCATGATGTATCATACGCTCCATAACGCTGCGTTTTAAGGTAATAATGAGATGTAGCGTAAGGTCAAAGCAGCGATGATCGATGGGATCATACGCTGTGACTCCTGGTGGATGCAGATCTCCAACTTCTGCTGTAATTGTTACCAAGGCAGAAAAATTCTTCCAGGAGATATTCCTGACACACTGTAAAAAAATCTTCTATATAGACCCAGGAAAGAAGATACCAAACGATCTAGAAATGCCACCAGCGTTAATTAACATTTTCATCAATAAACTGGAAGAGAAGTGAAACAGCAGGCTAATGAAGTTCAAGAATTTGCTGGGGTTTGAGGGTGTCACATAAATATTTCTTGGAAAGAATGGAACTCCATAGGGAGAATAAATAAATAATAATTTAGAAAACACAGAGGTTGCAGAAGGACAACTATGTGCATCACCTACTGGTGGAGATGCTGATTTCAATCTTTTTCCTTTTTTGTAATCATAAGTTCTTCACTGAAATGGAATACAGGTCAACATCTATTCCTCGCTAACCACTGAATTCTGAATTTGTTCTGTCTTCTCCCTTCATGGGGTAAGTAAGAGAAGAAACAATGTGAGTTCTAAGAAAGGCAATGGAAACTATTTACTCAAAAAGCATCATGTTTAAGTTTTTGACAATTGGCCAACTATTTATACTTATATTACTTTATACTCTTTTATATCCAGCAAATACCTATTACCATGAGCTAGGTACCACAAGTATTTTCGAGGAATTTGGCTACATCAGTGCTATCTGCTGGGGAATCCAGGGTGGAGGCCACCCCTCTTCACAGAGCCCTGTGCCCAGGAAGGACTTCTGCTGCACAGGTTCAGTCAGGCTTTTTTCATTGATGTTTCTGATTTTACTCATGTTAGTGTATGAGACACAGACCTTTCTCTGTCACCTTTTCAGATATAGAGCATGGACTATTTTAGAGGCTTATGTAAAAACAAGCAAGCAGGAAAAACAATGAAAATTCCATGCTAATTTAGAGATAAATTTGTATATTGTTACATAATTACTCCTCTACACTAAGTCAGATCCTGGAGGAAAGCCAATTCTGAATAGCAGCATAGAAAGCCCCTCTATCTGAAGGACTGAAGAACAAGGCAGTTAGAGATATAATTTAAAAATAAACAGGAATTGCTTCTAAATTACCAGAATGTTTAGGGATTTGGCCATTTTCAGAACGGTAGTGGGAAAATATTTTGCTAGCCTATGCAATGGATCAAGTTTTTCTACATCTTTCTTAGCTATACATAACGCTGACATTCCTTTTCAAAATGTGTTTTGTTTGCAATAGAAGTGTTACTCACATATACCTGCTGGCCACAATCTTTTTGTTTCCTTTACATCACAGTCAACATTTGCAGTCAGATGCCTTTCAGTTGTTTGAAGTTTCTGCCTGGAAGTGCATGACATTAAATCTGGCTGCTGCAACTGACTGGGCTCATCTTTCATTCTCCTACGTGTATCATCTGTCTGAGCACAATGTGATTGGGTCCCTAAAGTAAACTAAAATTCAGATTTTTGGAGCAGCATCCTTTGCTCCTCTGCGTCAGAGAACCTTAAGAATAAAAAGAGAAAATGTGAAGGCAATATAGAGAGCCATTGTATTTCCCCTCCCAGTCCTTTTGCTTCCTATTTTAAACAAACAACACACTGTTCTCTGGTTCTGATGCTGCAGATACTTGGTTTATGCTTTACTTAATTCATGGAAGCAATCTAAACAGTTTCTGTGGAACAACTTGTGTGTATAGTGCCTTCCATAAATTTATGTGTTTTGTCCTCTTTGACTGCTATTTAAATTATAGTCATGATACCATTGTTACAGCACTGCTAGGTGTGTTTTTTTCCCATTTGTATTTAAATTTACTACATTCTTGTCCGAGGATCTGAATAAGGTTACTCCCTAGTTACTGCAGCCTTTACCGTAAGTATGCATTTTTGGTCAATGAAAAGCAATGGAGTTTGGTGGCTGCAGCACAGAGTATTTACCTTTACTAAAGAAACGAATGCTGCCCTGCCAAGCAGAGTTGCCCCAACTTAGCTGGTGCTGTGTGGCTGCTGATCTCCTGCATTGGGACCTCATGTGCCAGACGTAGCTGATGACACCAGCCCTTAAGAAGGAGGCACTGTGTGCTCCAAGGGCCTCAGAGAGGAAGGCAGATTCCCTGGGGCGCTGATGGCTTTGCAGTACAGATTCTACCCAATACGTTTTGTTACCTCAGTGTCAATGCATATGTCAGAAAGAGCAAATGCGTGCAGTTACACTAGATTTGAGAAACCTGTGATCCTCATATTTTTGTAGGAAAATGAGTTCTTCTGCAAAACTCTTACTGGCTTTTCTTTTACTTTTTCTATCTCAAGGTCTTTACAGAAGAAGGAATGGCAATATTGACTGATTTAGAAAGGAGTATACTATGTCCTTATATTAAATATCTTCTACTGAACAGCCTTGTCTGGTACTTCTCCACAGAAGTTCCTGGAAAAGAAAAAAAGAAATGCAGTATTTGTTCAGAATGCTGAGACAAATGACTGAGACTTGGATGGCTCTGCTGCTTACCATTAGCCATTTCATCATATGTGGGCCTCCACCTACTCCACACAGGGATTGAAAAGACCACAGCACCTTTGGGTCTTATCCACTGGCACAGGTAAAAATAAAAACATCTAATGATGAAACAAAACCCAACCTACCAAACGAAGAAAACGCAAATATAACAGGGAGGGATCAACCTTTGGGAGGTTTCCAGCATTGAAGAAGGATATTCTGGCCTTTCCCTGCCTGAATTAATATTAATAAGAATCTCAATGGCATTTTGTGAATTTGCCTTGTTTATATTTCTCACAGTAAAGCTAATCATGGACTATGAGGTGGTAGATGGATACTAAAGATAAATGTAACTTCAAATTAAGCAAAGCACGGTCTGGAATTGGTCCTTTTCACCTGTGCCTGTACATATACGCATTCTCCCAAAATGTCAGGTGACCTGTGAGCCATCTGAAGACCCAAAGTCCCTCAGATTAGAAATACCTTCCAGATGGAGATGCTTTTTCACATTCTTCTTTGACAAAAAACAGTGCTGTGATTCGTCATATTGGTTATGCTACATTAGCTTGTGTCAGGAAAGGCAGCAGTCGGAGTGATGGTGTCGATGAGTGATGAACAGCAGTGCTACCCTTGGAATGGCTTTAGCAGGTGCATTTGTGGTGGTTAATTAGCGAGTTAAGTGCTTCCATGTCAGTGGCTCTCCAGAGGATTTTTCTATGAACTTCTTGCTGTGTTTCTATCCTGTACCCGTAGTTCTGAATTTAAAGATACTCCCTGTTCTGTCTTCATATACTATAATGCTCACTGCCTTACTCTAACATATAATAACACAGAAAGCAGTGTAACAAAACCCATGGAGATACGTACATACAGAAGAGATTGCGATGAAAAATTAATATTCATTAGCTTGATCCACATCTGTTTCATTGTCGTTGTCCTCCCTCCTCAATTCCAAAATAAGGCATCTGGAGGGCGAATGTTGTCAGTTCTAAAGGCTAAGATGCTTAAAGAGAGGGAGGTGATAGGAGACAACCAGCATGGCTTCACCTATTGCACTTCACAGCGAGCCCCTGTTACTCCATCTTTCCTATGTTACTCTCACAAGTGGTTCTGGAGCCAGCTGGGAGAGATGGTGCCTCAGCTGATCCCACGGAGGGAAGCTCTCTCCAAATTTTTTTATACTCCTTTCCAAACTTGTTTGAGCTGCCATAGCTTGCAGCATACAACAGGGGGGTATCTGAAATAGGTTATGTTTTAACTTAATGTCTGTAACCACAAATCCTTTCGTTCATCAGGGCTTCTGCACTACAGAGACATAATCTCCAAAAGTGACGGTAAGAAGGGAACTTCCAAGAAATGGAGAGTGGGACATGGACTTCAAGGCAGCAGCAATTGCAGGTGTCTGAAGGTGTTCTTGTGAAGCAGAGCCTTTAGGGTAGCAGTGCTCAAACTCTTCTGTCAGCATGGCTAAGAATCTTGTCTTCTCAATTCCCTTCACTACCCTGACAGGTTGCAGCTAACCTCAATTTCTGCTGCTCGTCCTGACCTGTGTCAACTGCTGCTTTCTTCAGTTTCTTTGAAAAATTATTCTTGAAAACACCTCTGTCATGTTTTCAGAATGTGTTGTGGCATTGGGCTGTACATGTGAAAGGGAAGAAAAAGGGGTGCTTTAGTGTGAGGCAAATATATGACCAGATTTGGAAGCTTAACAAAAATGTTGTTACCTGTAATCTTCATCTGTAGTCAAAATTTAAGCCACTGTCTTTTTTTTAAAATTACTGTTTTATCTATCTTATAGTTATCTTTAATTTGCTTTGATTTTTATTTATATATATATTTGTCTTTAATTTTCTTTGATTTTTATTAATGTATTTATTTGTTTGTTTATCTGTCTTTTACTTCAATGGTCAAGAATAACGCTTTGGAAGCAAAGAGCAGAAGTAAAGCCTTCCAGTATAACATCGGTCCTATTTCAGCCATAAGTGATCTTCAATTTAACTTCTGTGACATCAGAGAGTTCTAGAGAGCAAGGATAACACACGGACTAGTAAATGTTAGTGTCAAATAAATTCATCTCTGCTGGAAGTATTTATATACTACCACCCAGAGTAATCAAGTGTTATTGCTTTGAGGTTTACAAGACGCTAGCAAGGTATATTTGACAATGAAGCTGTGAGTTTACTGGATTATTATTTTTCCTTTTTGCTTTCTCTGTTTTCTTGTTGACAAATTATGAAAGAAGACTACTATGATTTCTAAGAACTTAATAACAATTAGTAGCTCTTCCTAATGGAATAGCAGAATCTTTTGTTAAACACATGAAAAATTGGAAAGAACCCAGTGTAGGAACAAAATCGAAAGAAATATAATAGCATCTGCTCTTAAACAGTTTCATAATACAGGTCCTACTAGCAAGAGTGAGGAAAGACTGATGGGGAGGATAGAAATCACAACTTTCCCTAGAGAATTGGATCAACGTTCTGTGGCTAGTGAAATTGTGCTGTCAAAGCTCTCTGGTTAACTACACACACAGTTGCATGCGCAGAGGAGTTTGATCTTTTGTCTAGCCATTTAGTTTTTATGAACCCTCAAAAAGATGAAGGAGTAGCACCTAAAGAGTTCAGGCCATGAAAAATTATGAAATTTGCAGACAAAAAGCTTAAAGCAGTAAATAAGATTTCTTTCAACCTTCACTTTTTCTTTATTTTCTAACAAAAAGAGAAAGCAGAGAATAGCTGTTACTTTGGGGGCTGTGTTGGAACGTAAGGGAACATTGAGATACCTTTAGATCAGCTGAATGTGAGCTTCTCTGTGAGGCAAGGGATAAGTTTTGTTTGTTTTCTCAGGCTGACTGTGAAAAGTTCGTTAGGGTTATGTAGGTAAACATGAGCAAAGAAAATCCTTTTGGCCACTGTGAAAGGAAAAACATGGAAGTAGCAACACTGAGGTACCATTGGCGTTATCCACACTGAGGCTGCTGCTCAAACAAGATGAGGTCCTGCCTTCAAATTTATTTAAAAACACGAATAGACAAGGCTCTTTCTGAAGAACTTTTGGGAAGTAAGATTGGGTGACAAAATGGTATAGCCCCATTTTACAGATAAAGAACTGAGAACAAAGAAAAATCAGTGCTCAATTCAGCGTCTATGTGAGCATGTGTTCGTTTGCAGACCGAGCAGCTCCGTCTCAACTCACCAGGGTACTAAACGTGATTTGTGCCAGCTGAGAATCCAGCCCAAGGAGTTCTCCTTGTATCGGTTTGCCTAGTCCTTGAAGAATAACATCCTCCTTCAGCTGCTTTTTGCTATGCAAATGAAATACTGTAGATTTTAAACACAGAAGTGGGTTTTTATCAGTCTGCCATATGTTTTCCATAGATAACTATGTGGTCTAATTGGTTTGAATCAAACTACTGACACCAATACGCAAATGTAGTTGAATGGAGTATGTTTACGCTGCGGCTTCCTTCTGCACCATTGATTTAAATATGAGCACTTAAAATAGATCCGTATAGAATATTTAAGTAGTTTGCAATTACACACATTCTCTCTTGTCTATGCTGAGTCCTATGATGCTAATGAGGAAAAAGCACTGGACAACTGCTCTTCCTTTCACTACATATTTTAGAGGATCTTAGTGCGTGTAAGATTTTAAAATGTAGTTAGTGCAAAAGCAGCTTATTTTAAATAGCTGTTTATGTATCAAAGTAGTTACGCATGCATATATATTTTTCTGTGAGGTTAATGTTTAAATAAGCTGTGAAGATATTTTACCAAAGTATAGGCCTTTCTGACACTTTTTTGAGACATTAATTTCATATGATCTTTTTATAGTTCATGGATGTGGCCTTGTAATTAACGTCTCTGGCTAGTTTTCTTGTCTGTGCTCTTTGCCCCTTTCCTTCCTTCCAATGACCTTTCGCAATCTGTTCTGACTAGATGTAAAGTGGGCCATGCTATCATGTCAGTTATTTCCATTGGGAGGACTGCCAGCACAATTTTTCACTGTTCATTTTCATTACCACAAAACATTCAATTTCTGTGCAAGAGTCAAAAACTGTTTATGCTTCTGTCTCCAGGTTGCTACAAAAATGTGTAGGCTCAGTATGTAAAAACTGACTACAACATTTCTAGTCTTGCTGAAATGTGCCTGATTTTAAACTAATTGTATTCTAGGGAAGCAAAAATATTATTCATATGCTAAGCAAAAGTTGAAATACATTAACTCAATTTGTAGAAATGTCACTAGCAGGTATGGTTTGATCATGCAACAGCTGCACACAGATTTCTGGCTATTCTTTTTTTGAGTAATGATAATTATAAACAAGCAAAAGGACTTCTTGTAAACAAGAAAATATAGATTATATTTATCACATTTAGTATTCCACATCATATCACTGTGTTACGTTCAGATAGCAATTCACTATCACTATATTAATATATTTCAATTAGCATGAATTATGTATTTATTCCTTGATTTGTTTATTTTTGTTACACAGAGAAGTCCATGCTTCCTTTGTATAATGGAAAAGACGTTAAAAGACTTTAAAACTGCAGTTCCTAAGGTCTGGGTGGAACCCAAATATGTGTTTAAAGGTGTCCTCAGTTAGCAGAATGTTTAAGTATTCCTTTGCACAGCTGCTAGAGGTCTTCCTAAAGCATCCAACATAGTAATGCCATGTCATGTTTCTTGTTGTGGATTTGTAATGTTGGTTATGTTCTGATGAGCAGAAAGAAAAGCATTTCTAGCCTCAGGGAAGTCCCTGAGAATGCAGCCAGTCATTTCCAAGGGGACAGAATGTTATCCCTTCTGCCTTCCTTCTCATTTCTCCACGTTCCTGTTACCCAGGTGAGTTACTGGCGAGGGGCAGGTTTATGTGAGGAGGGGCACTGGGGCTGCTGGCACTGTTAGTCTGAGTGAGCTCTCAGCAGCATGGTGTTCTGCAGGGCAGAAGTCTCTCCACTACAAACAGCAAACACAGTCCTCGAGCTGGCTTTCAGCATCATCCCCAGGCTCTATTCCAGGAGCAGTGCTACCATCTCAGTGGGAGCACACAGTGAGCCCCGTTCAGCAAGATCCTTCCATGTGCACATACTGCTTCGTCCGCAGCTAGTGCTTTGCAGCTGGGTTAGTCCTCTGCTTCCAGTTAAGAGCTGATGTAAGTACTCCAATGGGAAAATCAGACTAAATATTCCCTGCAGCTGCACTAGAAGGAGTTATGGATGGGTGGAAAGGAACCATGAACAGCAAATATTGTGTTAGAAACTTGTGCTTCAGGTAAGGTGAAGCTACTCATTACTTCCATTACCAAGCTGGGAACTGTTGGTTATGCAGCTGCCTCTGTGGGTGGATCCGTTGGGTTACAGGGTCAGTTAGTTAAAGACAACATCTACAGTTAATATTCAGAGAAAATGTGTGGAACCTGATGAGAAATGAAGATGATTCTATGGGAATTAGCAAGAAAGCATATTGAATTGAAGAAAATGTCTATAGGCCTAGTATAAAATGCTTTTCAGTTGAAAGAGTTTATAATAGGTTTAACATACACAATTTTGCTTAGGAATTTTCCTTAATGACAATGTGCAGCTGTGGTTCAAGATGTTTTCAGGTGTAAGCACCATTTCCAGGGATATAAATATGCAGGAAAATTATTCATGCAGAGAAAAAATTAGCTTTAAACATGCACGCATAAAGAAGGTTGTATCAAAAGCACATTTCTAATGGATTTTGGGCTCCCTAGGGTAAAAATGATTAGGACTTAATCTTGTGAGCATGTATTTATTTACCTGCTAAATTTTGGTCCTTTAGTCGCTGCATTGAAGTTGAATGCATTGTCTTAAACTAGTTTCCTCTGAGGGCAATGTCCTGGCTTTAAATGAGCAAGAACTCTACCAGTTACTTACAGCATCAGATGCAAACTACACCACAATTATGAGACTTTGGATAAAAACTTATTCCATCACAAAAGACACCTGTTTGGAAATTTAATTAAGAAAAGAGAAAATAATGAGTGAAGTAAATTAATCTGTGTGATACTGAATAGAAGAAGAAGAATGTTCTTTGCAGGAGCACACAGGCACTGCATGTGTGGGGCACTGCAAGCTGCTGCTTGCGCTCCCGTTTCTGCAATTAGATCTATTTATGATAACAAATGGTGGATGCACAGGCTTGTTGCAGGACCTCAGCGTGGTTGTAAGATGAGAGAGAGACACAACCAAGAATATTCAGCACCCTCACATTGCTTTACAAACTTCTGACATCTTCCAGCAATGTAACTTCCAGGTACAAGGAACAGTGCTGTAGGAGAGCACCCAGAAAACATTTCTTAAGTTACTTTTGCCTTTATGAAGCCCTGAATCTCACTCTGAGCAAAAATTCTGCATTAATTATGAGCCTTATTAAGGAAATCTGCTCCAACTCATGCAATTGGAAGCTTTTTAAAATGGAAAAGCACGGCATATTTGTAGATGGATTATAAATCTGAGAACAGTTTTGAGATTCAGGATTAATAATTTAAGGCAGCCTACAAAGTAATCCTTCAGATAACATCTAAAATTACTACATAACTAGAATATAAAAACTAATATGTTTCCTCATTACTTTACACCACTTTCTGTACAGTTTATGTATTAGGAATAGAGTGAATTCAGTCCTAAGGTGAAAAATTAGTTTATTTTACACTTGTAAATACATACTTAAATATAAATATATGTATGCATAATCACATTTCTGCATTGCTAATTCCTTGGTCTATATGCTTGTACTTCTGGATTCTGAGTCTAGTTCTATAAATTTGGTCACATGGGGTCCAGGTCCTCTGACTAACCTGCAAATGGAGCTCAGCCTTCCAAGCTTGAGTTGCTATGTTTTGGCCAATTGCGACGTGTCCCTGTAAGTAAGTATTTGCATGAGTCTCTGAAAAGTACATAGTTTCTGGATACAATCATTGCATGTTTATTTTGTTTGGTTGGAAGTTTTTTTGTTTGTTTTATGTCATGATGGGGTAGTCATGATGTAAGATATTGAGGAATATGAGCAATGTATAGAGAATTATTTGTTAAGATAGTATCTTGAAGGACTTCAGGAACATGCTCTTGACATGCAAATGAGCATTAAAAGATAGCTTTTCTCTGGATTTTTTTGGCTATGCCTTGCAAAATTATCCCAAAGATCAGCCAACTGTTTTGTAGTATGTCCTAAGGAGATAGAAATCAAAGACATTCGTGAATGATAGAACTTAGGCTGGAGAAGAGCAGGAGAAGGTCAGAGCTTGTTTCATTTTGTTGTCACTTAGCTGTTTGTCTCAGTGCTTTCTAGGAAGAGATCTGGTGCTTTTGACCTGGGAATTCTTCCTGGTCTCAGGTGAGTACTTGAAGCTACTTGTGGTAGATGCTCTGCAGCTTTCAGGACCTTAGAGTGGGCCCGTTGGTTGCAGTGACCTGGGATGAAGATCCAGATGCGAATCTTACCAGATGTAAACATTTTTGTATTTTTTTCTTATATCTGATGGTCAACAGTAAGATATAAAGTTTAAGAAAAAGATAACAAGATTGGAACTGCAAATTGCAATAATGTAGTGATAGTCCCTACTCCAGGAGGACTCTGAAGATTTCTAGGTTTGATTTTAAAGGCCTAATTTAGAGGAACAGCTGCAAAGAGGAGAGTTTGCTTCTGGGAAGACATGGCAGTCCGCTGTCGTGCACTTTGAATGGTGTGATTGAGAAAAAGCATCTGGGTGAAATCTGGTTATTCATCTACCCCAGCATTTCTGAGCACAACTTTTATTTAAAAAAAAGCAAAAAAAAGTGTAAGTTAGAGACAGTGTAAAGAGAAAAGCAAAGAGACTTGTTAACACTCTGAAATCTGTGGTGTGACTCATAAGAGGAAAATCATTATGGATCAGAATTATAATGGAAGGAGTTCTTGTAGCATGACCAAGGAAAGCACTACATCATGACCCTTAAAGATTCTTAAACAAGTTTATAATTTTCTAATACCTAAAATAAACTAAATTAGTGAATGTGTTTTCCTATCTTATACAAACAGATTCATAACAAATGTGTAACAATATTAACCCAGCCCCTAGGTGAGAGGTTTTGGTAGGAGTTCTTGGTAGGCACTGAACAGATCACTGGAAGCAAAATTGATCTAATAAACTAAATCCCACAGTGGAAACCAAGTGAAGAAAGAATTATTTCTATTATCAAGACATTTTCCATCTCAGGAACAAACTTTTTTGGCTCTGGAAAATTTAGTTTTGTGGGAGAACTTATACCAGCATTCCATTATGTGTAGCAATGTTTTGTTACTGTCGTATGACAGAGGGCCTGGCACAGTACCAGTGCTCTGCATAGCACAGGATTGTGCAGAGTTTAAATAGATCTGCCAGCTTCAAAACTTGCAAAGATTTACCTTTAAGGAACCAGCTTTGTTCTCTTGCTCTGTGTCATGGCAACAAACATTTATACATGGCAACGCAGCAGTTGTGTCTTTTTCTTTTTCCTCCTTTTTCCTCCTTTTTCCTCCTTTTTCCTCCTTTCCTTCCTTCTTGCTTTTTCTTTTTCTGCCTGCTTTTTCTTTTTATTTTCTCATGTGCTAGCTTGAATTTTTTAGAAACACAGTGATTTGTGTTATTAAAAACAAATGTACATACTGGGAGAGAAACACGGAGGAGTGAGGATGCTGGCAGCCTGTACCCTTCAGTGGATGAGAAGTGTGGGTCTTATGCAAATATTTCAGATGCAGTCTAGATGTTTGGGGGGATGTTTGCCTGGGAAGCTGACACATCTGTTTCCGTGATTGTGTCACAAAGCAGTCTGCACTGCTTGCAGAATTACTCTCTCTGCATAGAAGAGTAGAGATGGGAAGACCAGAGAAGCAAACTTTTCTTTTTTAGTTAGTAGATGGAGGGGGAGAAAAAAGGACAAAATTAAAAAGCATCACCACCAAAACACCAGTCAATTGGATTTTCACCAATTTTAAAGATTTTAACCCTCTGATGGCATGAAGCACTGTTGAACAGTCATTCCTTGATCTACATATTTTATCAGACGTAAAAATATTAGAGTTAATTTCTGATTTTGAATTACTAAGGAGAAATCATCGATTGAGTGTGACAAAGTGGGGACAGTAGGGGAGAAAGCAGGGGACGGCAAGGGACAAAGCGTGCTGCCACTGCTCCAGCCAGCGTGCTTTGAGTAATTACTGGTCTTGTCCATCCCAGTATGCATCTTCAGTCTGTCCGTCTGTCTAAGTACCTAGCTAGCAAATTGCCAGGAGATGGCAGCCAGTGTTATGGTGTGGTGCAAGGGACTTGCAAGTCCAACAAAATTTAGGAACAGCAAATGGTTTCTGCTGTACCTCCGAAGGCAGAAGGTGCTTAGCAGATCATCCAGTCCATCCCTGCTGCAGGGTAAATGATGTTTAGAGGATTTTGGCTTTATCAGTGGGAGTTTCTGCAATTTTAACCATTCATCATAACTTAAACTTTCATAATTTTCCCAAAAATATCCTTTTTTTTTTTCCCCAAATTCTTCCACTCTTTTTGAGTAGAGCAAGATAAGAGGAACTGTAATGTAATATGCAGCTCTTTGTGAAAGAGGCTTGACCAGATGGAAGCACTTGGCTTTGAGTAGGGATGGGCATGTGGATAAGGATGGGTAAAGATAAGTTTTTAATTTTACACAATAATAATATTTTTTAAAGCAAACGGGAGACAGAACTGTCTGCTTCAGCAGCAGGAAGAGGAAGCAGAATCAGAGCTTTCTATGACCTGAAGCCTTGGCTCCTTGCTTAACCGCAGTGCATTTACCTCAGTACTGTGGGGATCACACTCAGTCAGAGCTGTTATAGCTGACGAATACCTAACTTGATTTAACTTTCCTGCTGCTGCTTTTGAGCTCGACTCTGTGTCAGCACATTATTAACACACATTACTTCCAGTGCCCCATATACTGTGTATAGGAATGTTTTTAAGCCAAATTGGAACTTAACATGCAAACGTAACAATTAAGCCAGTGAAAGTGTAATTGGCCAACAAACATTTAATTAAAAAGATCAGAAGTTCATTACCAGGCCACTGATAACTAAAACTGAAGCCACCACTGTCACTCATTGGTCATGCTGTCAGAAAAAAAAGCCCCTGTCAGAGCAATGTTTACATGCCATTTGGTCGCTGACAAACACATTCTTATGACCCTAATCACATCCACAAGTAAATGAATTGATTAAGAGGTTAAAAACTCCTTGTTTGTATGTTCAGGCTTTCAGTGGTTTTGCTAGTATGTACGGGAATTGATGTCTCCAGCAAGTTTTTGTGATTTTACTAATGTTTCACCTAAGAAGAATGCTGAAAAGAATTAACATCAGCGAGACAGTAAACAGGAAGGGTTTTCACTTATGATCATTTGCTTGGTTTAGATGGCTCTAAAAAGAAGTGCAAAAATAATTTCTCACCAAGATGTTTTCTTCAGTTATGTAATACTATCAGATCGAATACATGTTTTAAAGTAAACTAATTCCATGCCTTTTGTGAACACAGAAAATGGTAAAATGAGGAGGGGGAAAGACAATATGGCTCCTAAGCCATGAAATATCTTCTCTTAGACTTCCACAGTACTATGGATTTCATAGGCAGAGAAATTTACTCGTAACATTTTATTTTCCTGGTATAATCATACTGAATACTTTTTTTCTCTGCAATCCTGCACTCATTTGTCTAATGAATGACTTTTCCTGTCATTTTCTTCATATTTGTGAAATTCCTGATGTTGCTTTTTCCTCTCCCAGCAAAAAATTAGTTTTCATTCTGAAAAAGGTGATGTGAAAACCAAAAATTCCAACCTCCAACTTGTGTATGGAAAATTACAGATCGCGGCCTGAACAGGGGACTGGCCTGTGAGAAAGGGCTCGCGTTAGCTTGGGAACACAAGGACACTGCCTCGGCCTGTGCACCTGCAGGGAGCTAGCTGTAAACTTGTTTGTGAGAAAAGTGCCCTGTAGCTGTAAGCAAGGACCCTTGTTTTGTGTGTGACCTTGTTTACCCAGATCTGTATTTGTCCCCCACTCCTATATGAATGGCAACGATACCATGGGGGAGCCTCTTCTTGCTCCAGCTGAACCCTGCTGCTGAACCCTTGCTGGCGTGCTGCTGCTGGCACCCCTATGGGCACAGACTGCCCGGCAGCCATCCCGGTATCGTGAGTACCCCGCTATTAAACTGATGGATCTGAGCTCAACTCCGAGTGCTTTCTTTGGAATTGGTGAACCCTAAAGCAGAAGCGCTGTCGCTTTTGCACAACACCTGTCCACAGAAAAGCGACTTTCTGGGAACTAAGAAGTTCAAAGGTCATGTTATTTGCTGACTCTTCTCCCCAACCCAGCTGACTCTGCTGCCCCGTCTGATCCCAATGTTTAGTGTTCTTAAAGTAGACAAATTTCACATGGCTTTATAAAACCAATGATTTTAGAGGTGCGGTTTAAATGAGAAAGTAGTTAAAAAGCCATTCCATCCACTTGATGAAAGAGCAAGGATTATTTGGTTGGTTGGTTATTCTCATCACTTAGGCTTAAAGGTTGACTCATGAATTGAAAAGTTGAAAAGCACCAGAATTTTTACTTTTTTTAAATTGTATTAGGAAATGGAAATTTCACAATATACTTGTCTGTTAATATGTTCCAGGATTTTGACTGGACAAACAAGATGAGATCGGGGGATAGGAGAAGTACATCTCTGTTTTATGAAAGAAGGCAATATTGACCACCAAAGCTGATATCAGCCTTTTAGTCCTGGTAGCAGTATACATAAATAAACAGCAGCAACAAAAAAACAAACTAGCTTTTATGATAATAGTAACTTGCCAATGAACTATAAAACCTTTCATATTAATGCATGGCATTATGTAAATCAGCTTCCTCTTCTTTGAGTGACTAATATAGACTGCTCTGCCGGGAAAGACTGAAAAGACTCCCAAGGCAATGGTAAACATTACTGGAATTATATTACGAATGATCTAGGGCTTAAAATTGTGTCTTCTGTGCTTCTGTGAAGTGTTATCTCTGACTATTCTTCAAGCTAGAGTCACATTAAAGATGCAACAGGGATATGCAGCAGACTTCAATGAATTCTGTAGGGAAAGCGAACAGGGAACAGAATTGTCACATACAGTAGTTTAATTGGATGCCTCCAAAATTAAGAGGCAGGAGATACTTTTTCATATGAAACTTGCGCATTGAAAGCACTGTCATGGGAAGTTTTAGTAGACGACCATATAAACAAATTCAAGGAAAGAGATTAGATAAATCATTCAGAAACCAGAAACTAAGGTAGTCCAGATAAGATCTCCAGCTGCAGATGTCCCTGAAGTTTCAATTTCTGTCAGCTGAGACATCAGGAAAGGAAAGGTCCACTTTGTTCATGCCTCTTTCTTTTGAATTTCCCCTAACTGCCCCTGGGTGTGCATGTTAGAGAGACAGCTTGCTACCCACATGCCAGACAAGTGGGCAGCAAGGCAGGAGGTGCTGGGCTTATTCAGCCTGGAGAAGAGAAGGCTCCAGGGAGGCCTCGTTGTGGTTTTCCAGTAGTAGTTAAAGGGAGCTTGTAAACAGGAGGGAGAGCAACTTTTTACATGGTCTGATAGTGACAGGATAAGGGGGAAGGATTTTAAACTAAGAGGGGAGAATTGGATTAGATGTTAAGAAGGAATTTTTCACTCAGAGGGCAGTGAGGCCCTGGCCCAGGCTGCCCAGAGAGCTGTGGGTGCCCCATTCCTGGCGGTGCTCAAGGCCAGCCTGGATGGGGCCTGGCAGTCTGATCTGGTGCCACCCACGTGCCAGCAAAGCCCCAGTGAAGAACTTCATTTATTTCATTGACTGAGAGGCTGGGTGGTGGCAGCACCCAGGATCCCACTCCTCAAGCAGCGCTCCCCAACCTCAGGGCCAGGGCAGTGCAGTAAAAAATAAAGCTTTAATATCTCTACCCATATCCTTCTTTTTTCAACTGGTTTTTGACCTCCTTCCCTTTTTCATTTCTAGAGCAGCAGCATTTTGTACCTGTACACCAGCTGTGTAATGGAGTTGTTCACTCTGGCTTATTTTAAAGCTCTGTAATTTTGAATTCTGTATGGTTATATTCACTCTTAGAAACTAAATCTCCTATTTCTGTTATCTTACTGCTTTGACTTAGGTCCATAGAGCAGTTGCCTGACTCTCCATAAGTTACAGAGGCTAGCTACCATTCGCAAAGCTTCTTGAAGGCAAGAATTGCAGTTTCCATGGTTGTAAATATGGTTAATTAATGTTTGTATTGCATTTATTTTGCTTCCAGTAATCTATTTGAATTGGAGCTAAGGCAACAAGAAATGTTCTCACTCGGTAAAGCAGTGAGGTGTGGCTTCCAGTTTTGACAACCTGACCTGGCTTTCTGAATTGTACTGTTTCAGCATAAAGGCTTCATAATGTCTTCATTATTTTAATTTGTAACAGTTTTATAGAAAGTTTAATTTTGGCCAACAAGAAAATTTCAATAAAATTGAAAAGAAATCATTAACTGAGGAAAAGCTGAGGTCAGTATTTCTCTTTAGGGTCACTAACCCTCTAAACTTTTGTTTAGTGGCACAAGAAGTCTGTCAATACATGCAATTACACATTCTAGTCATCACAGGAGAATCCACCTGCTTATATTAACACATATTGTGAATTTCTTTTACACAGTACAAATCTAGAGTGTGAAACTGGGGATAGAAACGTGCAGGGGGAGGAGAAGGAAAAGGGAAGATCTTCCATGATTCTACGTGTCCAAACGGTGAAAGCACGGTCTATTTGGAATAAAGGGAAGTAGGCATGTTTTAATTTTAATGCTTAGCTACAATGCTGCAACTGCAATAACATCAGTAATATGAAGAGCACATAAATTGTCATGAACATTGCAAAATAATTTAAACTACAAAGAATCTGGTCTGTCACTTGCCAGTCACAGTGTGAATCTAGTTCATAATGACAGACCATATTCATCCACACTCTCTATGTCATTTTTTTTCAATCACTGTCTTTGTTCTGTCTCAGCATTTGGCTGTCACATCTTTAAGAAGAGTGGTCCAACTGTTTTGCCACTTGCTCTAAGAAATAAGTAGCTCTCAGCATATGGAGGTTTTCACAAACAATATGTTTCCAGTTTCCTGTGCTTTGGATTGCTCCATGGGAAATTGGTAAAGCTGATGTGAGATTAAATGAAAATGCTGCTGTCCACATAAACAGAGCCTGTAAAGACTCCTGCTGAACAGGAGCTTGTTAAGGAGGTGGATTTATTGCACATCCTGCTGTAACTGAATTTTCTATAGCTAAGCAGCAAAGGAATAAGAACAACTGTACAGGAAGTAAACACTTGATAATTAAGAGTTTGTCTTTAACAGAGCTGCATTTGTATATTTGTCCCACAAAACACACTTTAATTATCTGTTCCTCATTTCTTGGTCAGTGCACAGACTAACCACTAAATGGGGAGAAAATCCATAGATCATCAAAGGCTTTCCAGTAGCAAAGGCTTTTAAGATTCGGGCCCCTGCTCAAAACATTTCTTTGTTGCCCTGGCCACCTTTCACATAACTGTATGTCTCTTCCTTCACTTTCTCCCATTCTTGGTACCCATCCACAGCAAGGTGGTGGTTTCATATTTCTGGAAAGGCCATATGATAGGAGTCTCTGAGTCTCCAGTTCCTATGCTTTCTGGCTGAAGGCTCTCTGGTGTGCAAGGCAGAAAGCAGAGAGAATTCCAACTGCTTGCCACAGCCCTGCAACAGAGCATGGCCAGTAGGGAGCAGAGTGTGATGCCTTATCTGTGTTATAGAAGAGCAACTAGTAAAGCAAGAATATAACAACCCTCACCCAAGAGCTTTTAAAGCACAAAACCAATCAAGATAAAAGTTTAATATTTCAGCCTTAGTACCCTGGATCTTCTCTCATTCTTGTTCCCCAGCATGTCAGAAGAAACTGTTTTGTTCAGTAAGGCTACTCAGATGTTATGCTTAGGTGAGAAAATATTTAAGTATCACTTAATTTTCTAATCAAAACTTAGTTCCTCTTCTTCCTCCATCTTCAACTGAATGATACTCTTTACTCAGTGTCTCTCATGTAAACTCAGAAGGAGGGCACAGAAACCACTTCAGGTTTGGGACACAGAAGGCAGATGTGGGCAGGCACCAACCAGATTTGGGGAAGAAGAGCTCTGCAAGATTGCATGTGTTTGTTTTAGTGCTCTCAGGAGCAGAATAGTCTTAGTTTTTTTTTACATTTCCTTGTAGAATTGCTATCAGATGAAAATAAAAGGATATGAAGAGCACAGATGTTGAGCTTTACTTCAGCCCATACCTTGAGTTTTTCAAGCATAGCGAGTGCGTGCAGGTGGTGTGTGTGTAATGGTTGCTGTTTCTTATAACTACAAAGGGAACTCTTGGCAGCCAGAGAATACTTTTACAATAGAGAAGATATGTCCTTCACTGTTAAGTTCACTTTTGGCCTAGCCACCTCTAGCATAGACATTGAGTTCCTGTTTGTTTTTATGTAACAAAATGCCTTCTTTGAAGACTCATTTGAGTTCCTGCCAGTAAATCAAGATGGTCTGATTGGAGTTAACCTCGCAGATAGTTTGATTTAAATTTGCCTGAATACTACTTTGATCTCATGCTTCGCCACTCTACCCTTGCTGATCAAAGCAATATGTTTGGTTAAGTTTAATGTTGCAGATTCCTTATATATATATAAAGCAGTTTTATGTTTGTGCTTTTTAAGGAGAATGCCTTTGTTATAAAGGCTGTTAGAAAAAGTGTAGGAAAACAATAAGACTTTTCAATACAAATAAGCAGGAGATTATTTTTTTCCTTTTTAAAGAGAATTCTGAAATTATTGGCAACAGAGGCCATTACCTTGCCAGTGGTATTTACAGTTAAACAGAAAATACTCATTTACTTGAATTTGGAGACTACTAAAATGATAGTGAGCTACAGTCATGCTCAGTAACTCTGATGTGTTAAATGCCAGAATTTCAAAGGTGCATGACATTTTCTATGAATCTCAGTGTTAATAGTGAATATGTGTTATAACCACATAATTTGATACTCTCACCTGAGCATAGAATCTGAGTAGTTCACTACCTAAATCTGCTACTTCATCCAGCTCCAAAGTAGCTTTTAAGTGGGAGAAGCTTTAAAGTACTTCAACAGATGCCGTAGTTTAGGTAGACTGGACTGTGGTATCTCTTAATAATGCTATTATATACCATTTATATATTTATGTAACACCAGTTACTAGTATTCCTCTCGGATACATGACATCTCTGTCTTCTAAATCTGTCAATAACAGAACTGTAAATGGTAAATTATATTTGGAAATGTAATTAGTACATTTTTAAGGGTATGACATTTTCCATCTTCCACTATTTAAATTGATTTTTATATAAAACAATTAAGGACATTCTTTTTCCATTAAGGAAATTATATTTAACTTCTGTTGTGATAATATATGTTATATATAGATGAAAGAAGGTACTTGAGCTTCGCTTTTTTTCTCCAAGGTCATTGTCATTGGAGGAGTTGTAATTTTCGCGGTGCTCAATATTAATTATTGTATATTATAATATCCTCTTAAAAATTAATCAATCAAGACTTCAAATATAAATATTTATTTCAACATAATTACTGTCATGATTGAGAAATTATTAAACAATGTTATACCTTTGACAGGTTAATAATCAGTATGGAAAATGTAACTTGAAAACAGTAACACGAACACTGTGCTTTCTTGGCTAAAATTGTTACTTATTGCTGGTGTTTTCCATGGCATTTCATTAGGACAGTGGCAGACATGCTCCACAAACAAACATATACTTACATAGTGAAGAGCTTTTGAAAGTACCTGAATTATCCCTTTCATCACGCATCCGGCTGTTTGGCCAGTGTTGACAAAAGTACTCAAAACTTACATACGGCTTTTCATGTTCATGTTTTGTAAGTACTAAATGATGTTGGTTAACTGTAGTGATGGAAAAAAAAATAGAAGAAAATATGGAGGGCACATGACTGTTTTTCACATATACATCAGATGTCAATAGCAGATAAAGCCATGTAAACTAGAGACCAATATTGTCACAAGAGCACTAATTGGCCTCAGGTAAATTGAGACTGTAAATTGGTTTTCCAATTGTCAGAGGAATAAAACTGGTTTGCTATGTTACTATTTTAATTGTACTTGTTATCAAATGTGTTGTAACCTGAAAGATTTCAGCACTGAAACTAGACTGATCTGGTGGCCTGAACAGCAATTAGTTACAAGCACATTACCTAGGCTTCTGGTATATATCTTGTAATTTGTTTAAAACCATTGGCTCAAAGATTTCACATAGTAAACTATGTGAATTAAAACACAGTAAATTTGGTACATTTAATCTAATGGTTCATTTAAGAGCTAAACCACTACGGTAGATGGCTAGGGGATAAATTTTTATTGATCAATGATTTTCCCATAGTTTTGTATGCATCCTCATCTCTAACTTCTATATTGCCCTATCATATGATTAATTAGTGCATTTTCTTTCTCTTTTACTAGGGAAAAAGAATGGCCATTATGATGATGCTCTTCGACATCTCTCATGCACCCAGAATTCTATTTGTGTAACTAAAGAGCAGAATTGGAGTCACAGTTGCACAAAAAACCCCTGTTTTTAAAAAGTAGAATTATACATTTTTTGACTTTGTCATATTTTAGGTAACTTCATTGACACTCTAACAGTGTCCATAGCTCACTCTGTCTGACAAATACACAGGAATAATTTTCCCTGTATCAGTATAGATTAAAATATTCCAAAGTTCTCCTTAAAACAGAAAGTCCTAAACTACATCATCTGAATTAACCGTTAGGCAGGAGGGGGTCAGCTAGATGATTTTGCTGAGCTGCCTTCTATCCTGAATTATTCTGTATTCTGTGATGATACATAGTTATTGTTATGAGAAAAATGTCTGTATTCTTAATTACCCGATTGTTTTCTCAACATATTCTTTAGAGGTAGTGCATGAAGTTATGTATTTTTGAGCACCTTTTGAATGCTGTGACATTTTATCTTGGCTGAGCAGCAATGAGATCAACTTTTGAGAAGCTGAGGTCAGCAAGAACATCTTATCCCTCATCCCTCCCTTCACTTGACCTGAAGAACTCTGTTAAGCAGTCTAAGAATAACTCACAGTTAGTGAGCACCCAAGAGCACCAGAAACTATGTTAAGACTTTTTAATTCCTGTCTCAGAGGTTTTTTCCTGTATGTTGTTGTTATTTCAGAATTCACAGGATAACAGTTTCTATCACACTGGGATTGTTTTAGAGATGTGCTCTCAATGGAATTGTGTCTTATTTACAGTAATAATAATTTGCAAGGAATATCTTCGGAGATTAATCTTGATGCTGCAATGCTGTAATACGTTCTGATAACTGGGGGAAGTTTCATATCCTTGAAAGTAACTAAAAAACTCCTGGCACTCCATGTCCTGTCACACCAACTGCTATGATACACATTCAAGATAAATTTCCATGAGAAGCCAGGTTCATCAGTGGATGAACCCTGATGTAACGTGTTGTAGCCCTTTATAAAGATAAGTTTATCATGGGTGCAATACACATTTGAGTACTGTTTAGCTCATTAGACTAGGCATGCAAATTTCCACTCCATTAGGGTACATTGCACAACCTTCCTGAGGAGAAATTTATTATGAGCATGATTTAGAATGCCCTGTGACGGCCACAGAATCCCTTTCTCTCCATACAGAGTGATATGCTGGCATATTCAGCATCCTCCTTAAAAAGGTTTTGTGGTTTAATAGTGCACTTAGTTATTTTAAAATATCTGCAGACAAGAGCATCTTCTTTGAAGAAGTCAGAAGATAATATTGGATTATCTTCTTGATAATAGTGCCAGTGCCTCAATTATGTTGGTAGATGTTTTTCTTTACTCTCCTTAATTGATCAATTTTTTTTCAGCCTCCTACTCAGCCACGGAGGCAGATGGAAGGTTGTTTTCTTTTTATGTGATTGTACCACCCTTCAGTCTCATGTTTTTGGAGAAGGCTGAATTATCATTAACGAACTTTAATTTTAGCTGTGTTGGGAATAATGTATCTAGCTCTATACTATTGGCATTTTATCTGGAGAAAAACAAGTGTTTTGTTAAGGTCTCAGACCTCTCCTCTTCTAATAGTAGGACATAAACATCAACCATTTCTAGAAGGTAGGCATTGGCATTGTTACTGTATTTAATAACAGTAATCAAATTAATTCATGAAATTCTATTCTCTTAAAAAAATTTTACATGCTGATGAATGATATTAAATTTTAACATAACGCCTGCTTTAATCTTCAAAGCTTTTCATAGAAGTGTGTATTTAAGTTTGATGAATTCAGTGAAGTGGAACTGGACTTTTAAACATTCCGCTACTCATGTCTGTGATCACATATATTGATAATTAATTATCAAAAAACTTCTGCAAGTTAGACAAGTCATTTGATTTAGTATTATAAATGCCATTTATTAAATGTCTGTGCTGTTGTTTTTCAAACTTGTTTGGCGTGGGTGGTCTAGATGACAAGAAACAGGAAAGTTCACATGGGTGAGAAAGGAGTTCAGTTTAGAACAGGAAAAATAAAATACGTTTTTATTAAACTGTTTTGTTTCTGAGGGGAAAAATGACAAGCTTGAGAAGGCAGTCAAAAAAGTAGATGAATAATTGAAGTATTCAGAGTGAACCTAATACTAAGAAAAATGTAGTGATATTGAAACTTCGTTTTAACCAGTAGAGATTTTTGTAGCTGGAGAAATGGAGGAAAATCATTGTTTCCTGTCTGGGTGCTTCTCTTTTGCTCTCTAGTGTTGGGTGTTGGTGGAAATGGTGAAGTAGATAGGCCTGGCTTCAACCTAGTATGACAATGTTTCTGTTCCTAACCAAAGTCTTTTCTTGGAAAAAGAAAGAGGTGGCCTAGTTATGGTAAAGATTGAGGATTAAACATGAACAGGGACGTAATGGTATCACTCAACACAGAGCTTAAGCCTGCCTCTGCCCTAGAACATCTAAATAGGCCATATGGCTTTTTACATTTTTATAGGTTGGGAAATGAACAAGCAGAACTGGTCTGAAAATACCTCAGCAGAGTTGTGGTTGTTCAGCTTTGGACATGCAAAATTAGGTAGATAATTCAGTTGGTTTTCTTGCTGCTCCATTCATAGCAGAGATATAACCTATTTTCCTTCTAGTATACAGTGCCAGAGTACATCTTTGTCATAAGCAAAAGATGCGTAGATATAAGCATAAGATGTTCTCCCTGCACTTCGTATGATAATTGTGCATCTTTAGTGGAAGAACACGTTGTAGCAGCAAAACATTGATAAAAAATGGAAATGAAAGCTTACATCTTGAAAAAATGCAAAATACTGTCTCAGCTTAGTGTCACATCATTCTTCGTGGAGGCTGTTCTCTATTTTGAATTAACAGGACTGCTGTTCTGACTAGACAGATGAAGAATGAGAGTTACAGATGTCTTTGATTTAATCACAGAGGCACTGACTTTTGGCGGTATATTAGCATATGGAACACTGTGTTTGTTAATTTATTTCAGTAGGGAGGAACATGTAGTTTGGATTATTTCTGATACTGCTCCTACTTGTCCCAAGCAGCTACCAAAGATTCTTCTACATGTAAAAAAATACGAAAAAAGGAATGGGCCTTCAATCCAATTGAACTTCAAAATATGTAAATCAAAAATCCACAACTTGAGAGCGGTATCATTTGGCATTAGTATTTGCAGAAAATTATTTCTGTAGAAATTCCTGTTTTTTCCCTATTCTTGAGAAAGAGAGACTGCTGATAATTTAAGTAAGCTTCATCATTTGTTGTTGTCTCTAAAATAACTGGATGAAGTCTCATTTCCTTGGATTATTCAGTAGGCGAAGATGTCATAAGTTTCCAATACGGTAATGTAACATGACTGATTTGTGACTACTGAACTATCCAAACAAACATTTTTAAAAGTCTGTGCAAGATATAAAATAACAATTTCACCCTAGTGCAAAATCAAAATGCCAATTAGGATTGCTGAACTGGAAGAGGGTTTGTTGTTTATTTTTTTGTTGTTGTTCAGCAATTTAAAGTTGCAGTGATTTCTATTAATGTTAGTTTAGTGTCATGAAAATATGAAATCAATTAACTTGGGATTCTTTTAATTCAACAAGATAGCTGAAGGCATGTATCCACTGTGTGGTGATTAGGAAAAGAATAAAACAGATTTAGCAAAAGAGTGAAAACGCTTCACTGCTTCCTTATGCTTCAATTTACGAAGCTCCTCTGCCCAGCAGAGCTGAACTTTCTCTGTGGGGCTGACCTTCCATATTACCTTGTCAACAAACTTGAAGACACTCAAATTTTCTCCGTGAAGAACAACAAAAAGCCCCAAAATCCCAAGGTCAAGTTTAAACGAGTTTTGGAGATCAGAGACAAGTCAAAAGCTTTTGCTTCCTCAGCTCTCATTTTAAATAAGATATAAATCAACTATTTGGTGACTCAGCTGGCCTGCAGCTAATCATCATTGTCATTAGTGCATATTAGAAAATTACTAGGTTGATTAGTCCTTCTGGTGTCAGCTACAATGAGATTTTTTTTTCCTTTCTGAACAGAAGGATAAAATTAACTTTTCTGAAAACCACGCAGTTATAACTTTTTTACAGAACGTTGTACCTTGCTGAAATGAACTCAAAGTCTAAATACTGGTGGGAACTGCACAGTCTGCTGTACCTGTGGGTGTGCAAAATCCCTGAACTGAAATTCCTGTATGCACTGATGTCTGTAGCTGATGGCAAATTCCTCTGTGCTGGGGACCACAGCTGTTGTGTTGTGTTTTTTGGGGGGTTGTTTTACTAAAATTTAGCTGTATTGAACCAATTAAGCCAATTAAACCAATTCAAGGTGTTTCTTATTACTTCCGTTTCTGACAAACATTTTTAATCTATAGAAATGATCCCAGTTAAGACAGTGAAATCTTTCTGTTTGCAACAACTAGGCCAAAGCTCTACATTTTCAAAACACTGCTTCAGATGTTTGACATTCTCTTCCATCAGTCTTCTCTCATAGATTCAAAAAAAATTATGTAGTGGAGGCTGAGTGGTTAGCCTAATATGCCGCTGATAACAGAAGAAAGGAGATAAAAATCTGCAAGATGTATTATGAGACATTCAAATAGCTATTAAAAATATTGAGCAAAGATAAGCAGATAAATAATTCGTGGCAAGTTTTCAGACTGATGGAAGAAGCTTCAAATATTATTGATTTTTGATTAAAGTTTCATCAACCCTTTCAAAATGGATCTTAAATAGTCTCCACTCTTACGTACAGAAAGAAACATCTTGGACTTATTATAGCCATTACCATCTCTCCTGTTGAATCCTCTGGCCCAGAATGTCATCCCAAATTTTCATGAAATGCACAGCCCTGGTAGCAGAAAAATCCAAACCTGCAGAATATCTGATAGTAAATAATTTTTTTGCCACTAGCACACGTAAATAGTTCATTATGGTAATTGAACAAGGAAGAATTTCACAGTATATTAAAAATTGTCAAAACTCATTGGACCACAGACAAGAGAGGCAAAATGGAAAAATGTGCTTATAGACTAGCAGTTATGGTACTCAGCTGGGACATGGGAGAGGCCAGTCCAAGAAATCACTTATTTGCAGCACCATAACTCAAGCAGGAGTCAGCAACAGAAACTCAGTCCAAACTATCTCATAGCTTCATGGTCATAACCATAGTTCACATGAAATCTAGTTATATAAGTTGCTGCTTTGAGCCAGGCAGGATATTAATTTAAAAGGATATCTTCACCATCAGAGTTAACACAGATGTACCATTCCCTTTCCTTGTCCTGGCTGTCTGGTACCCAATAGATATAACACCCACTAGGACGGAGATGCTGATTTGGGATTAGCTGACTGGCTCCAACAAAGAGACAGATATTAGAAGGCTGTATGGTATGAAGACTTAGGTGACTATATTTTTTATTGGTTACTGAAGACCTACACAGACAGATGAATGCAAGAAAAACTACTAAATCACTGTACATAAATATGAAAAATTGTATAATGTGCTTGTTAGCAACCAGTAACTCTTTTTTAGCCTGGAGTTCACTGATGGTGGGCTGGAAAAAGGATGGTGAGTGGAGCTCCTTTAGGCAGTAGATATTCCATGTCATGAGAATACAAGCCAAGAAAAATAGAGTGGGTTAAACTTGTAGCAAAAAAAGTAAAAAAAAGTCCCGTTTTGCAAAATTTTAGGGCATGATCCTTAAATAAGAGCAACTGCTTGCCGGCTTGAAGGAAATGTTATTTAAATTCTGTCCCTAATTATGCCAACTTATTTCCAATTGTTTTACACATTGAAAAACACATTGAAAAACAATGAGCAAAAGCAGCAGAATTATCTAGCAACAAAACACCACAAATTTGAGAATTTACTTACACATAAGTGTTTCTGTAGACGTATATCTGCATGAAGCTTTTACTGTTCTGATTAGTCAGGAAAATTTATTTAGCTTTGTGGTTTTGTTGTATATTCATGAATACTAAGGTGCAATTTTAGATTGTCTTTTATTTTGTAACTGTTGAAATATTTCCCTCCTATCTTAGTTTCCACTCTTACTGAAGAATAATAACAGACTGTAGTAAATCAGATTATGTACAGCTGTCTTTCTTATATCCACAGTTTACTCATTTGCCTCTCATATCAGAATGTAGAAAAACCTAGCTGTCAGTGAGCCCTAGGAGGGAAAGTGCAGTCTGATATAGCTTTGGAAAACACCCTAGTCCCTTAGTCAATCTAACATTTTAGACTAGGGTAAAAGTTTTGTACTAAAATCTGTACTTTGAAAGAATTCTTAACTACTAGTGTATAAGAGAAATATGTTACAAAAATCATGAAGTTTTAAGTTTCTGACAGTGCCTTCATAATAAATCTTCTCTTCCCCATTTATTAAAAAATATTACACATTTTCAATTTGCAAATTACAAAATTACATGTAATAGGATGTAATTAATTGTTATTTTCTTTTAGAAATGATCAAGATGTATGTGTAAGACAGTTATCCTTTTCTGAAGGAGGTTTTCCTACTGAATATTTGAATTCTGTGTTGTTAGGTAGATGGCTAATCGCATGAATTGCTTACCCTGTTGCACTGGAAAGTATGCAAAGCATTTCACAGGACTATGTAAACCCTCATTCTCTAAGCAGTTACTCATGAAAGTCGTCTCAAAGAATTCAGATATGAGCATTTTTGTAAGCTTGGAGTCATGAGTTGGAAGAGAACTTATTGTATCAGCAGACTTTCAATATCTAAATTAACCTCTATATTCAAAGGCAATAAGTTTCTATAAATCTTTATAAACAGCACGTGAATATTGATACAGACAGTGTGTTACATATTCCCAAACAATTAAAAAGTTTTCAAATCTGGAGGCTTAATACAGTTCAAGTAGCAGTTGACTATACACAACATCCACCTCCTTGTCATGCTTAGAACAGAAATGGGAATCTGCTTATCTAAGAATATGACTTTTCAGTGTAGATTTTCTCAAAATTCTCCGCTGGAAACCTTGCCTCTGAGATTTCAAAACTCATTTCAGGAGTCAGGAGCCAGGTCTAGGGTCTTGCTTGCCAGTCTGACTTCTTTGGCTGAATTTCTAACTGACTTGTGGTCTGGTTCATAGTGCTGCAGGCTGTCCTTGATTTGATCTCATGCAAGCTTGTGTATTCGGTTTATAATAACCAAAGCTTCTGTGAATTTTGCACACATTGGGACATGCCATCCTCATGAAAAAAAATTAGGTAGTGCTTGTGTTTGAGAATCAGATTGTACATCTCCACCAAATGCACCCTAGGAAAACCAGGTAGCTCTGTCTGAAGAAATTCAAAAAGTGAATTCTGTGGATCCCTTCCACTAAGCCATGGCTACTTTTTCAATATCAGCTTTTTGTTCCCTCTTTCTGACTCTGTGTGTGCATGCACATTTGTAGAAAGGCTTGGAGTGGGAGCCAGTACTATAATTACCATTCTGTTCAGTGTTGTGCTGCTTGTTTTCCCAGCGTACAACAGCGGATGTAGGCCTGCTGATGTAATAAATGGGTACAAAAGGTTAAATCCTGTTCAGCATATGGGGAGAAATTTTAGATAGGAGGAGGGTGCAGCCCCTTTGCCAAAAATCTGATTCATGCAAGAAAAGGGGGGAGGAGGGAGAGAGGAGAGAAAGGCTGCTGTTATTCTTGAACAAAAGACACTAGAAGCACAATCAGTAGATTCTGTCTTGCCTGGAATTACATTGTTTTGAGCACATAATTGTTGGAAAAAATTGTCTGGAAGCAGCTAATGCTTGCTTTCCCAAAGCATCTGTAGTCAGTTGCATTTCATGCTAGCAATCTTAACCTTTTAAAAACCCGACAAATTCACTTTATGCTTTTAAAATGAAGCAATTAAACAAGAGAGCTTGAAAATATGGGAATTTGCCTTTTTCTGGCAATTAACTTTGGGTGTGATTTTCTTGGTCAGTTGTTAAATGACTGACACTTTGACAGGTTGTATTATGCAGCTCCTCCTGGGGTTTTAGTGAGTTCAGTGATATTTGAGTTTAGCTCATACCTAAATCCCAGAACCCTTTATATCTTTGACTGACTGATTTAGTTCCCTCTGTGCAGAGCACAGAAAGGCATGAGATCACTAACACTCAGCATCTCGGGCATATCGCTCAAATTTAGAGAATGAAAGAAACAGGATTAGACAAGTGCCAGGAAAATTTCCTTTATAGAGCTGAAACGGTGCCTTTGTCTTACTAAACTTATTTTCACATGAAAATACGATATTTTTCGCATAAAATCAATATGTTTACCCCTGATTACACCAGCGTGGATTAGAATGCTAACTTAGAAAGGAAAGTCAGGCTGCACTCATAGAAAAAAAGCAAAAGCAGTGCTGAACTTAGGTACAGAATCTGCTGTTGCATGGTGTGGCTCAGCAAAGGCCATCTGATAAAAAGAAACCTGAGGGCTAAAATCTGGAAAGAAAAGGTAAACCTAGGAAATAGCAATAAGGATGGTGAGAAATATAACTATCGGTGGAGGGAAGAGGACAATGGGGGAGAAACAACAGAAAACCTTAGCGTAAGTGCAGCTGCAAATTGAAGCGACTAAGGAACATAGAAGAGGCAGAGAAGTTGGATCCCTCAGCAGTAGGTGACTTAGCAATCGCATGAGTGGATGCAGCGAGCTCTGTAGGACACGGCGTTTAGTTGTCATTCAAGAGGAACTGCCATTTAATGCAAAGTGAGAGCAACAGAAAGAGACAGTTCAGGGAATTTGCCCTGGAGAGATTAAAATGGAAAGTTCAGTGCAAGCGACTGTGATGCTGTGTTAGATCCCTAACAAAGTCACATTTTGTCTGTTTTTAGGTTTGATAGGGAGACGATATTATCAAAAGGCATAGAGGGAAATATTTTCAAAAGTTCCTATTTCAAAAGGTGCTTAGACTTAAAGTGAGGTACCTAGCAGAGGTGTCCAGAGGCAAATTCTATCATGGGAAGAGAGAGTGAGAGGAGAGAGAATTGCCCACAAGGACAAGCCTCCCACTGCCTCCTTTCATTGACGTCTGGACAGTTCCCATAGACCAGGCAGTTTCATGCTGGTAAATGCAGGTAAAATCAACTGCACTGTTGGGCACTTCAGATTCCATATTTTGTTGCTATAGATTGGTGTAATGTTTGCTGTCAGGTATTTCTGATAGTTCTAAGATCAGTGTGGAGCAACACTGGAAGCTATCAGACTTGGTATTATTTGGACTGTCTGTTCTGCAGACACTTTTAACCTTTCAGTAACTGTTTGCCTAAAAAAATGGAAGGCAAAAACTAATTTCTGAAAGAAAAGGAAGTGGGAAAAAAATCAATTTGGAAATACTGAAGTATATATTTTCTACAAGAAGTGAATGTTCTGTTATTCATAAAATCTAAATCATTAGTGATGCTGATTAACCCAAGACATTTCATTTAAATTACTCCTAGCAATAAGTAGGTTTCTGCACCTTTATCATAATACAATTAACACTTGATGAAAATGTAGATCTAGTTAAGGTTTTCCTTCATGATCTAACAGGATCCTATTTCTTTTAATGCATCTGTGACACAAAGTTCCATGAAACATAGCAGAACTTTGCTGTAAGGAAAACAGTGCAGTACTTCATGGAAAACATGTCTTCTGATCCCTCTGTCAAGCTAAAAAAAAGGGAGGCAGAATTACAGTGCACATAAAGAGAAATATCATAACAAAATAGTGTTTCATGCTTGGTTAATCTGAGTGAAGTGAGACATTTTGAGGCAGCTAGGTTGTCAGAATGTCCTAATCAATTAGACTCTCAATAAAACATTACACTTTCATTCATCCCTGGTGGACAATCAGTATTTTTCTGGAGAATTTTTATTCCTTCAAAAATTGAATTTTATGTCAGAAAATCGTTGTGATAGAAGATTCCTAAATAATAATAATACTCAGATTCTGATATGATCTGCCAGCTGTTCCTAGAACTGCTTCATAACTGTCTTAAAATTTATGACGTTTGTTCTTCCTTTGGAAACAGAATATATTGAATGCTTCTTTTATTCTGGTAAGACAGCATGACCAATAAAGAAATGCATTATCCATTATCGTACCAGTCCAAATTTAATTAAGCTCATGTTTATTTTCACCTTTTGGTCATCTGTCAGTTGTTCAGTGATAATAATTCATTTTGGTTGGCTTAATACAAGGTAAATTTACACAAAGTGAATTTGGCTGAACGTCAGCTGTATATGCCAGATAACATTTTAATGTGTATCTATCTTTATTGTGGAGTGAGTTCTGTGGAATCTGTCTGTTGTACATTCAGACATCCTTAACACTAACCACCTGAAACACTGTGTTCAGCTTTGGGGTCCCAACTCAAGATAGACACAGACCTGTTAGAGGGGGTCCAGAGGAGGGCCACAAAGTTTTCTGGAGCAGCTCTTCTATGGAGATCTGCTGAGAGAGGTGAAGTGGTTTAGCCTAGAGAAGGAAAAGATTCAAAGAAACCTTAGTGATCTTCTGGTACTCAGAGGAAGGATGAGGAGGGACTCTATCAAGGAGTGTAGTGATAGGACAAGGAGTAATGGCTTTAAATTAAAAGAGGGCAGTATTAGATTGGATATTAGGAACAAATTCTTCATTCTGAGGGTGATGAGGAACTGGAAGAGGTTTCCTAGAGAAGCTGTGGAAGCTCCATTTCTGGAAGTGTTCAAGGACAGGCTAGGTGAGGCTTTGGGCAACCTGGTCTGGTGGAAGGTGTCCCTTCCCGTGTCAGGGAAGTTGGAACTTGATGATCTTTAAGGTCCCATCCAAAACAAAATATGCTATGATTCTATAAAGACAGTGAATGGACTGATGAGCATTATAGAAAATAAAACGTCAGTGAATTTAGGAATCAGAAACTGAAGACAGATATGGTGAACTCCTCCGAAGAACGTTAGGTAAATTTGTTCAAAAGAAGAATAACATGTTTTATAATCCAAGGGGATGTGGTGGGATTTTTTTATGAAGCTGTTAAGAGTTATCAAAACTTACCTGTTTTTCACATGATGTTTTGACACTAATTGCTGTCCGTATGGCTAAGTTTTATGAATCAGTTGCCACGGAGTGTACTATTACATTCAGTATACAAACCAGGTAGTGACAAGAAGGAAATATCAGGTAGGGCAGCTGTGAACCGTGAAGCTCTGGCTGTTTGGAGAGTGACGGCTTGCTTTTTTTCTTGCCATAGCTTATTTTGGTGCATATGTGGTGTGAGATTAGGATGAGGCAAGGGAGTTCTACGTACATGTGGTTATACATGTGGTCTGAGAATCACTTTGGGGGACTAGAACTTGAGAACTTTGTAAAAAATGTAGTAACAGAGACTACAGATGAAAATAACTGACTTGTTGTTCTCTGTGACAGCAATCAGAAGCTGTGCATGCAGGACAGTTGTTCTGCTGAAGGTCTCTGGAGGAGAATAGGATACAAAGAGCAAATCACAGCTTCAGAGAGGAACTAGAAATCCTTTTTATTTTTCCCCCATATGGCAAACTTTCTTATTTTGTGTCTATACATTTCCTCAGAAGCAGTATATTGGAATTTTTTTGCAGAAAATATATTTTAGTTTAAAAACCATTTCATACAAAACTACGTCTTTGTTCTAACCCCAGAGAACTTTTATATAAAGCTTAAAATTTCATACTAAAATATTTTTGTCCCTTTAAATGTGTTGTGTTTCATACATGCTCAGCTTTTCCTACATTTCAGAATTGATGATCATACGGGAAATGTTTTTTCTGCGTAAACTAGTATTACTACATCACACATTGAGGATATGAAGATTAATTTAGTTTTTATTTACTGATATCTCTCACTAAATATCATAACAAATCAACCTAAATTTGTTCATAGAATCATAGAACAGCTTAGTTTGGAAGATCAGCCAGCCCCACTCCTGCCACGGGCTGGGTGCCCCCAGCTCAGCTGCCCAGGGCCCACCCATGGCCTTGGGCACTGCCAGGGATGGGCACCCGCAGCTTTAACCAGCCTGTGCTACGGCCTCACCGCCCTCTGAATGAATAATTTTTGCCTAACATCTAACCTAAATCTCTACTCTTTTAGCTTACAGCCATTCCCCCTTGGCCTGTCACTGTCTGCCTGTGTAAAAAGTCAGTCCCCTCCTGTTTATAAGCTCCCCTCAGGCACTGGAAGGCCGCAGTGAGGTCTCCCCGCAGCCTTCTCTTCCCCAGTCTGAACACCCCCAGCTCCCTCAGTCTGTCCTCATAGGAGAGCTGCTCCAACCCTCCGAGCATCTTCGTAGCCCCCTTAGTTATTCTCTTACTTCAAAGTTTACTCTGAAAAATTTAGAAATAGTTTTCAGTGTTGCTTTGCTTTGCTAAATGCCACCTAGATTGTCAAGTATAAGAACCTGGAAACAAACCTTTCCACACCACACAATCTTTTTTGTGTTCAGTAAATCTATATTCCCTTTCTTTCTCCTTGCTAGTCCAGCCAATCTTCACATTAGCTGAGATATATTTGTTTTGTAATTGAGTTTCAGTTTAATGAATTACTGGAAATTACTTTCCAAAAAAATGGTTAGAGAAGAGGCCTCAGTACCACTTTCCCAATCTGAAAAATAACTTCCCCTGCATATGCACTATCCAGATTTATTAGCTCTGTCTTTGTAATGCAGAACACGTTTCTGAAAAAAAACAAAACAAATAAGTTAACCTCTTTGGCCAGAGAAAAGATTCAACTTTCACTCTTTTTTGAGTTTGTTTTTTTCTTCTGCTTCTGTCAAAACAGTTGAAAATGACAAAATTTAAGGAACGTGTTTTGTCCATGTATTTCAGTACACAACAGTTGATACTATCAGGTCATTTGGCAGCAATAAAGATATCTGGAACGTAACTGTTCAGTTGTTTCTGTTCCTTCTATTATGAGTACAGTATCATCTTTTTGTCTCTAAATGCCATCACCTTCTAGCTGGCTATGAAATATAATCTTATTTTCATCTTGGAGTCATTGTAATGCCATTTGTGGAAAGGATTTAAAATCTGCAAGGGTAATATTGATAGCAATGCCAGTTAGGCACTGTCTTGTTTTTGCTTCTCATTTAATGACATGTCTATGCACTTAATATTTACATGTTAATCTGAAAAGCATTTTCTATGCAGCATTTTTAATTGGAGCAAGCCATATTCCTCAGTTATCTGTTTCTATGCCAAGTTATTTCCATTAAGAAAAAAAAGCAATAGTCCATTACTCAAGCAAAGTAACTCCATTACTCATATTCATAATTAAACAATCACAGCTGAAATATACTTGTGAAATTTCTGGAGAATGGGGAAAAAACACATTAATATCTCTGTGCTGGGATTTAGCATACAGAAATGTCAAGTTAGCAAATAGCATATAGGAAGCAGAACACATTCTCTGATTAAGAAATAATTGAACATGCAGGTTAGGGGAAAAGTGAGTAGTAGCACAAGAAGTTGCCTTGCTGACGGTATAAAGGAAGTCTCTGGTTAGAAGCTGAGTCCTAGTTTTTGAAATATATGGATTATTATTATTATTTTTTACTACAACTTCTTTATGATTCATTATTTTATTGCATTAGATTGAATCTGGAGGGGAACCATTGCAGTTTTTGTATTTTGGGTGTTTACCTTAGGGACAATTCTCTTAAGACATGCACGTACTTCACTTTAACAGTAATGCCATGCCAGAGGCCATGGGGTCAGAGTGCCCCTCTGCTGCCATCTGTCACACGGCCACAGCATGGGACGGGAGATGGGGGGGAAGGTTCAGCTCTGCTGCCATCCCACCAACATCCGCCTCTGATGTGGGCCAACAGCATAACATAGGAGGCATTACTTTTGGATCAGCCTTCATATAATACAATGGAGTGCACAGAAGAATAAATTCCAGCCCGTGGCTCTTGAGGTTTATTTTATTTTGGCATAAGCATGAAAATGAGATTTTGTTTATGGAGAACTAATTCACTCTATGGAATTTTCTCTTGGATAGCTACTAAGTTAAACCACGAACCTTTGCAAATTTAGGAAATTAGTTTAGGTATGACAATTGTAAACTTTTTGTTATCTAAAAAAAAGAATCCCAGACATCCAGTAATATATCTCAAGAGATGCAGTTAAAGCAAGGGGAATTTGAAGGTGATAGATCATTAACTATTAGATAATAAATGTATTTCCCTTTTCATTCAGCTTAAGGCAAAAAGGTGAAAAGAGTTCTTATCATGCTGATAGCTGAAAGTAACACTGCCTGTTTGCCCAATGAATAAAGACCAAGATGCTTCAGAGAAGAGAGAAAAAACCACTGGCTAGTGGAGGTTTATGTATGTTCTTATAAGAGAGCTCCTGACTGGCTGTTTTGCTGGCCATAGACTTCCTTAAGCTCAGTGAATAGATCACCGTTACTGTATCCCTGTGGACTTATTCCATGAAGGAAGGCTATGAAATGGGTGGCTAGCTTTCCAGGGATCATTTCCAGGAGCCAGTTTGTATCTGCTGTGGAGTCTATGAGTTTTCTGAATTTTCTAGTGCTATTCTTTGCATTAGGCATCAGCATATTTCCAGGCGTGTTCAGTTCATTAGTATAGATATACCACTGGAATCCTTCCTAACCATATTTTCTATTATTTGTGACCTTTCATTACAATTTGTGGGGTTTGGAAAAGGTAGAACACTACTGACAAGATTTATTAACCCTGAGGAAAAAAAATAGCAGTTATTATTGTTACATTCAAGGCAATGCCTTCAGTGAACTCCTTGTTTTCTCAAAAAAACTGATATCATAGGAAAAAAATGTTCTGAAAACATTCCTTCTCCATATTTTTTCCTGGAAAACCAGTCACATCACATCAGGTTACTGAAAATTTAATTAAATTTCTTATTTAGACAAATATTTCCTGAGACTTAAAACTTGTTTGCATAACTCCAGTGCTTTGTTACCTATAACTTTTGTATTAATCTCTAACGAAAGCAGAAGTCTTGATTACTGACTCAGATCCTCCTTGGAATTCCTCCTTGGAATCCTAAATTCCAGTTGGGCTTTAATTTGGATAGGTAAATGGATAAAACAGTATCTTGGGAGCTTTTTATTTACAGGTGTTTATTACTAACTGAAAGCAAAATACATCAGAAGAAAAACACCTATTGTTAAATAACATTGAGTACGATGGTTAAATATTAGGTAGAAAGCAGTGCAGGTTTTGATTTGTGATCAACTACAGTGTACGTTGCTCCTTAGGGTAGAACCCTGTAGGTACTACAGGATGGAAAGTATTGCTGTGTGTATGAGACATATTAATGGTATGTGTATCAAAGTAGGAGACATTTGTTGAAGGTTAGTTACTCTCTCCTCTCTCCAACCCTGAATACTCATATCAAAAAGAGGAGGGTTATCTTTCCAGGTGTTTTGTCAGACAGGATGGCCTTGATTGCGTTTCCGATCTTGAATTTACCAAGTTTAATTTTTTTAAATGAAGAACTGAAAGAAATCAGAATTTTTCTTCCTACATATGCTTAAATTGAATATATAAGTAAATATAAATGGGAATTGTCCTTTCTCTAGCTGTCACTGTCGGTCTTTTAAAGGCTGTATGTAGAATGACTGTGACCGAGGAAGCAAGAAAAACATTTTCCTTAACCATAAATGATGGAAAACAAATTATTATTCATTTTAAAAAAAAATTCTGTAGTGGTGAATGAATGTACGCTCTCAAATGGCTTCCACGTGATTAACTTCATGAATTACAACTCCATTCAACTATTTCTAATCCTGTCATTATGTATGAATGCTATGTACAAAGTAATTTGAATTACAGTGCAGGAAAGCCTGGTTAGATGCAGTAGTTGTCTCATACTGTGTGGAGTTTAAGGAGCAGCAAAATAGATGATTTGCATCATCTAATCTGCATTCTGGTAATATTGTAGATTATTTAAATTAATCCTGTTAAACCAATAATACCTGAGTGATGAGATCAGATTCAAGAAAGCCAGAAGAATCCACTGCTTCCTTTATCCCTCGCTGTTCTAAACCAAACCAAAAATGTTTTGTGGTTGAATTCAAACTGAAATTTGTCTAGCTTCAGCTTCTAGTCACTGGTTCTAATTTTGTCTTCCATGAGACTGAGGAGCCCCTAAAGCCAGTATTTACTCCCAATCTAATCAAGGCTCAGCTGTTTTGATAAACAGGTCAGGCATTTTGCTATGTGACGTTTCTCCTCTCATTAAAGAGTGAGGTCTGATTTCTGTGCATTTTTCCTTTTTTTTTTTCTTCTAATGCAACAGAGAGGATTGTGACAGATACTCGCTAATTACTTTGCTTAGGGAGCCTGATGTTTGGTGATTTATTTAGGTAATATTCAAAGTTTCTTCAAGCTTTCATGAAGAGAAGAGCAACGCATAAGCAGATTATTGTAAATATTATTTTTTCACTTGGAAGATCGTAATCAGAATGAGAGACCAGGAATTTCTGTGGCCAGATTCTCCATCCCATCACTGCTGGAATGCAAAACAATATAAAAAAAATAATTAAAAAAATCTAAATATAGTATCAGAAGCCCAGTGGGGAATATGAATAAGGAAAATGTGCCTATTTGGCAGCATAAACAGACTTACAGGTGAGTCCACTATTCAGGTAATTTTTAATAAGACCCCAGTGAGACATCGTAGTAGAACATCCTCCTGCTTAAGACTTGAACTTGATGGTGCAAGCTTCTCTTTCATTTCCTTGGGTGTAGAATACATTACCTACTCTACTGACAGATATTAAGCATGTGGGTCAGTGGATGGAAGTCAGATGATCTGAACTGTATTTCCAAGTCAGCTAATCAGCTACTGTATGTCCGGGGAAAGTTGCTGCTCCTTCAGCAGTTTTGTAATCAGCAGGTGAAAACAGGCATGTACAGGATGCAATGAATAATTCCTGAGATTGAGCTTGATCCCATTCACTACTAGAAGAACTAAAGATGGGTAAAGATAAATCTGTTGACAAAAGAACCTGCCTCTGATGATGGAGACTAAAAATTTATACACCAGCAATTTGTGAAAGGAGTGATGAACTAATTAAGAATAATCTTCATAAATTCAGAATAGCTCAATTAATCACATCTAATAAGCTAAGAAAATCAGCCTGATTCTCCTTCTGTCTGCTAAATTGCTTATGGAATCAGAAGCTGTGTGAGTGCTGTTTACATATATGCCATATTGACAACTGTGCTTATAATGGCATTACAGAAGTCACTGGCTTGCAGGTATCTTTAAAACACCATGAATCTTGTATTCTGTGTTACATCAACACTTTTGAACTCATGAAGCTGATGGCAGATCTCCTAATAATGTCAGTGAGGGCAAGGTTTTATTATTTAGGTATTTTAGATTAGAGTACTAATCAAAGATGCTTATCAGACAGGTGCAGTGTCACATAAAGGAGAGCAAGAATTTATTTCATTAGCAAGTATTTATTTCATTTTATGGCTTCAGTGCATTAGTAGACTGGAAATAGTAATTAGCTCAGAAAATTTCAGTGAATCCAAGTTGAAGGCCCAAGACCAACATGAGCTGGTCAGCTAAAAAGGATTAGAGTGGTTTCAAGTACTACATCCACTTTTTAATCTCCTGCCACTTGGTAGCTTTATAAATCTGTTTCTCCAAAAAGTTGTTTCTCTTCTATTGCTGTTGTGGAGAGCTGTGGAAGCTGAAGGGCTGGTGAACTGCCCTTGGGAGCCATTGTGAGTACCTGAACAATAGCAGATAGGAAGAGAAGAGATTGAAGTGTGATTTTTCTCTCTCTCCTTTTTTTCTTCCTAAAGTATTCCATCTCATAAAATCTATTTCTGAGTATGGCACCTCACTGGAGAAGACTATGATTAAAATTCTTTTCTCCTTTCATACGTTACTGAAACACCAGAGGCTTTACAGTTACCTTATAGCTGAAAAATCAATAGGTTGGTGGCTTTAACTGGCCTCCACTGGATGGAAAATGTATGTTATTTCCTCAGCACCACTGTACTTTTTGGAAAGAAGGGAACAAGCTGACAAACCAAAATGTATTTTCTTATAACAAGTTTAGAAAGAGGAAGTCTGTCTTTTTGGAATAGACAAGTAATAAAAAAACAAGAAAACAGAGAGGTGAGAGAGGGAAAAAAACATCCTAGCAGTGTTTGAAGAACACTTGAAAGCTATTTTTGGTTGTTTTGCTAAAATGTCCATGGACATATTTTTATCTCTTCCATCTCTGGCTTCAGAAGAGTGTTTTACATATAACAGTAAAGGCATCCTCCTCCTAGCAACCACTGATGTGTCTATTAGAGCAAATGCATCTATGTTTTCCATTTTTTTCCTACTTTTTATTATCAGTGACCCTACCTGTATTTCCCCTCACTCATTTCCTGTACTATAATTACAGAAAAAAGGAAATCTTTGTGTGAATCTGACTTATTACTCTTAAATAGTTTATAATCGTAGCTTAAAGTAATTGCTTTTCCTGGAAAATATTATTAACCTGGCACAACAGTTTCTCTAATGGCTCATGCTTAGGATTATTCTAGGTAACAGCAAAAATTCTAACCTTTAGTACAAGTGTCATGGCACAGTTGTGTTAAGGGAATTGGCCAAGTCCTCAAAACACGTTACTTAAAAATGTGCAAATATTTGCATTTTAAGAGATACACATGTAGCATGGATAAAACTGAGGGAAACCATTCTTAACCCAAAGTTTTCAATGCATTAATTGTTACATACAAGCCTGCATGCATGTGCATGGTTGTAGATATGAAAGTAATGCCTCCTATTCATTTCCATAATAAAAGNCCAACATCCGCCTCTGACGGTGTGAGCCAACATCATAGAACAGGAGGCATTACTTTCAGAGCAGCCCTCATACAATGTTAGTGCAAGAACAACTTACATTTGCATAGCAAAGCTACTATCAGTGCTATTAGGAACAAAGCAAGAGTCTTGGAGATTATAAAATTGATCCTTACATTGGGGTAGCTGCCATAATTTTTAGATTTATTGCCTAGATTCTTCCTACTTAACTGTAGTTTCCAACTGATGCTCCTGAACGGCTCACTTTAGGCTGCCTGTGCAGACTGAAGGCATCTGTGGAGGGTGACTCATGCCAAACATGACCTGGAATGCAATCTGGAGCACTGCTTCCTCCCACAGACTCTCTCTCTCTCTCTCTCTCACTCTCTCTGTGTCTACATATATATATATAGATGGAGATGACTGACTGAGACAGGTCTGCTAGATGCCCAAACCCGAGTGTAACTGGAACTAGAAGTGTAACTAGACTGAAGTCCCATTTATGGATTTTATCATTAATAACATTTGTCATAACAACTCAGAGAACTGCTTGATCTCTCCTTTATGATGATTGCTCTTTATCATTAATGATGCCTTCCCCAGCCAACCATTATGGAAATGGAAATTTGTTACCATCTGCAAAACATGTATGTGTGCAGAGTTTAAATTCCCACAACCATTGCAATTAAACAAACATTACTCTTTCATTTTATCTGTGAGGAAATTGCAGTGCAGAAAAAAATGAGCTTCCTTGCCTGAAAGGTACCCTATGGCTCAACAGATTAAGTAATATGAGATTTCACTGACTCTAATTCTGCTCTGGGATTTCCGTTTGTTCATTTGCTTTGTTTGGCAGAGGTTTGAAGTTTTGATGCTCTTTTGCTCAGTTTTGCTAAAAGCAGTTTTTATGTTACCTCTGATTCTGAATGCTTCAGGGTAGCTTCAAAATTATGGTTCAGTCAGAGTAGGAAAATATTCTGTATATTGGATCAGGTGCTTCAAATCCAGAAAAGCTGCTTTAGCCAGTGAACAACTGCTTATCACACCTCTTCCATCGTCTCCTCTAGGCTGCTTGCCTTCAACATTTTCAGTGTCCTGGAGTTACTGGGAAATGCCAGAGCAGCCTTTCACTTGAAGTGTCACAGCTCTGTTGTCTCTGGCTTGCTGGCCACAGGCCTTGAGTTTCCTTCTTGTTCTCAGTCTAAGCTTCAATTGAGCCATCAAAACTTACTGGGACGATTAACACATTTTTTTCAATGAATTATTTTAATACTTACATTATGGCAAGAAAACCAAATTGAATAGGATAATAATTTTACCAATTTCTGAACTTCCTACATTTCAGCTACTTTCTGAGCTGTAATTATTAACTATGAATTGTTCACAATAACGCTTTCTAGATGAGTTTATAACAGAAATTCTTCAATTTGAGAATTTATTCCAATGTATGCATGTATACTCTTATTTTGGGTACACTTACATGAGTAGTTGCATGCTGTTCTCATTAATTTGCTTCTTAATTTTTATGGAAAGGAAATTTATAGATTTGGGCCTTTTTTTAGTGTTTTTAATTCTTTAATATTCTTTACATTTGTAAAATTGTAATTATTTTTTTTCCTTTTCTCATCTGTCTTGCATAATTTATTCTGAATTGAGTCAGAGCCTAACATCAAATTGCACTGGTTCTGTCCAGTAATGAATAGCTCTGAAGACAGAGACGAGGATTTTCTGAATTACTCATTACTGATTTATCCATGCTTCTATCAAATTCAAAGGAGATTTTAAAGGTATTTAAAGAAAGAAACCCCCACCAAAGGTTCACAGAATTTGAATTTACAATGATCAGAAGAACAACGTACTGACATAGAAATACCAGAAATAATGAAAAATAATCTGAAATAACTATAGCAATTTTGATATAAATGCAGACAGAGAATATCAATTTATTTACTTTTTCTAATTTATGTTGCTTGTGTTACATCTACAGAAAAACAGGCTGTTCTTTACCTGCCCTGCAGGAGAAATACAGTGAATTAGATAAGTCATTCTTTCTACTTCCTTCTTAGGGAGTTAGATAAAAATCTCTGTTTTGATTTGGAAACTGAATGTGTTGCATCTCTGTAAGTGAATATATACAAAGAGAAATATCCTAAGGAGATTACAGCTATTTACAGGACAAAGAATATATACGATTTTTTTCTCATATAATTACATTACGTTGTCTAGTATTGTATTATTGCATTCTAATTTTCCTTTTTTTCTTGTATTTGAATCTACTTGACTGGGTATTTGCTCTTCACCTTATGAAAAAAGAACTGTATGGTAATGAATTATATGCTTAGAAAGGACAAATTAAATTTGAACAATTAGAGAAATACACATAAAAAGATATGACAATAAAAACAACCTAAACAGAATTTCTGAAAGCACTTATCTGTTGATTTGTCCTTGTAGGACCTTGTAATGGTCCTTTAACAGGACCCTTTCAGTTCATTGCCCTAGACCAGGACTAAGATCCATGGCAGTAATAACAGAGGAAGAGTACGGTCAAATCATAACTACCCAGAGAAAGTTTACAGTGGTCACCTTATTTTAACTTAATTTTATTTATATTTTCATGTTCAGCAACTAATAGATCTGGAATGAGCAATGCCGTGCAGAAAATGAAAGGCTTTACTGAAGAAGGGAAATATGTTTCTGTAGATTTAGTACTTGTATTTATCATCTCTCTCAGTTGTATTTTAAGACAAATTTCAATGATGTACTTTTCCCAATATATTTAGCTCATGGGAGGGAGCCACTCAAACTTTGCTGACATACAGAATGTACTAACAATCATAGTAAAGTCTCATGGTCTTGCTAGATTGAAAGAGTCCAAGGAACATTAGTCCAAGTTTCAAGTAGCCAGTGAGACCATTACCAATTTCTGTAATACATACTTGTTCTAAAGAAGAATTTTTGTCTCTATAGCTCTAATGCTCTTCACATCCAACTGAGATCTGAGTGGATTAAAGGAATGTTCTGTGATCACTTAAAGAGAAAGGAATTACAGTTTCCTTTTATTACTCACCTGCTTCAGAAAAGCACTAGGTTTCATGGTGTAGACAGTTTCAAGAAACATAGAAATGCTTACAGAAAGATTTTTTCCATTCTTAAGGATTTTGTACCTATGCTCATAAAAATAGCATTGCTTTATTTGTTTTCTCAGAGAGAATATTTATATACCATTAGGAATTCAAGCTGCTTCTTCCCTCTGGTAAGACTGTATGTCTGATTTCCAAAACAAGCCGCATACCTTAGGGTTTTGTTGTTTGTTGTTTGGTTGGTTTTAGCTGTCATTCTAAACGCAGCTTGGTATTTCCATGAAAAAGATCTCTTGATCTTCTTCAACTCAAAAAAGTTGTCAAATGTTCCAATATTTACTTTTATTCTTCTACTCAAAGGGAGCAACTTGAATAGAACGGATGCAGCAGAGGATGATGCCCTCACAGTAATATCATCAAAGGACTACTGAGTTCTCCCAGTGGAATTGGTGCTGCTTTCTGGGGAAGGGTGCTACGTAATGGAAACTGTGCAGAATACGATAGCACAGAGAAGGGAGCTCAGCTGGTCGCACTGACCCAAGGTAAGGTAGGAGGAAGCTGTGATGAGATGAACCAGAGCTAAACACAATGGAGGGGGAGGAATAGGAAGGAAATACAATGTGGAGGTGGAGAAGAAAAGAACAGGAAGGGACAACTCTGGCTGTGCACATAGACTGGAGAATGTGACGCTGGACAATAGCCCTGCTGAACAGGATCTGGGAGTCTTGGTCAACAAGTCAAGTCAGCAGTGTGGCCAGGCAGCCAGGAAGGTCAACCATATCCTAGAGTGCATCAAGCATGGCACTGCCAGCTGGGCAATGGAAGGGATTGTTCCGCTCTCACAGTGCACTGGTATGGCCTCATCTTGAGTATTGTGTGCAATTTTGGATGCCACAGCATAAAAATTATTAGAGTGTGTCCAAAGGAGGACCATAAAGATGGTGAAGGGTCTAGAGGGGAAGACGTAGTATGAGTAGCTGAGGTCCCTTGGTTTGTTCAGCCCAGAGCAGAGAAGGCTGAGGGGAGGCCTCATGGCGGCTGCAGCCCCTCACAGGGAGTGGAGAGGCAGCACTGAGCTCTGCTCTGGGGACAGTGACAGGGCCAGAGGGAACGGCATGGAGCTGTGTCAGGGCAGGGTCAGGTTGGATATCAGGGAAAGGTTCTTCAGCAGAGGGTCGTCAGGCCCAGTGAACAGGCTTCCCAGTGCAGCGGTCATGGAACCGAGCTTGCTGGAGTTCAAGAAGTATCTGGACAATGCTCTCAAACATAGGGTTTGGATATTGGGTGGTCCTGTATGGAGCCAGGGGTTGGACTCAATCCTTATTGGGCCCCTTCCAACTCAGGACATGCTGTGATTCTAGGAGTCTTAGAAGATCTAGAAGAGTGTTGAGAGAAACGTGAAGGTCTGTTTTTGTGCATCATTACATCCGAGAAAAATTAAATACTGGTTAACATTTCTCCTCCCCTCAGAAACAGGGGCATGAATCTAAGGAAGAGAATGAGGTGGGTGGCCCAGGACTGGGAGGGAGAAACCAGCAGCAAGGCCCCCAGGGCTGGAGAGCCTGAAAGGCAACCCAGAAGGGCTGGAGGAGGTGGCAGATAGGGCAGAAGAGTGCCAGGGAAGAAGCCTGAGCTACTACTGTTTGGAAAACATTAACCTCAAATGTAGTAGGTATGAATGATATAGATACACCCTAAAAGGCAGATTGGTCAAAGTCTAAAGAAAAAGAAAGCTTTAATTTCTGAAAACAAATGTGAATATCAGAATTTACATCAGATTCTTTAATTTCTTTTGTTCTGTTTGAAAAACCTGGCAAAATGACTTGCTCATCTATTCCTCTGACTTAGTGATATTTTGAGGTGAACGAATATTTCAATGAACTCATTTCATTTTAAATCATTAAATATATTCATGCTTGATAATATACATCAGTTCTTTCTGTGGGGAGGTGAGTATTACTTGAAATGGTGCAGTGCATTAGAATTGCATTAAAATGTAGATTTAGGCCGTATTTAATTTCCTCCTGAGCTCCATGTTGTGCAAGAAGTGTACAAAACTGATGTAGTCGAAGGTAAAAGTTGACAGAATCAGCTTGTGCCTGCAGGGGTCAGCAAAGAAGCTGTTCAAATTCTGCCCCTCTCAATGTGCTCCGATTTCATTTGCTCTGTAGAGCACAGTATGCTCTGATGGAACCAGCATACACGTTTTGAATTAATCTGTCATCCCAGCATTAATAATGCAGTGCAAATTATAATAAGCTGATCTGCAAATGTACCTTTGAAAGTCAGTGGTAGAGCTCTCCTTCACACTCAGGCTGCAAAATCTGAATCTTCCTGGAAAGGGATTGTAAGTCCCCAATAACCATGCTGTTATCTCAGACTAAAACTCATATTGTGACCTCTTCTGTTTTAATGAGCCAGTGGGACTGTGAAAAGAGGATAAAGAATAGGATTTTTTTTTTTTAAAAAAAGATGTCTGGTAGTGTTGGGTTGTCTGAGATTCACGTGGGATAGTCTGCGTGCATGAGAATTTAAAGATAGACCTTTAGATCTGGAAGATAAGTAACATTAGTCATGATGTAAGATTTTTTCCTCGAAGAGAAGAATCCGTGGATCTGTGATATCATCTCAAATACTTTCTCACTACTAAATGGGTTTTCTTCTAGCTCCAGAGGTTTCTACAAAAGAAAAATCTATGTCAGTTAAATTCACTGTCAGGAAATAATTTATTTCTGATCGACCTTAGCTTTTGTCTGAGCCAAAAATAAGTAATGGGAACTGAAATCTGGCCAAAGAGGGACATGGTTTTGTGGTTCCCACTGGACAGCAAAGTGGCTCAAATAGGCCAGCTCAGCTAATGTCTGGCTGAAATTAAACACTTCCAGTCAATAATTGGAATAAAGTGTTTCACTATTTTCACATGCAATTTTAATGCTATTTCATGCATAAAATGGATACAGCAGTAACAGTTATTTTGTGTTTTATTAAAAACAGAACAAATTCCAGGATGACATGACAGAAGATTCCTTTTTGGTCACTTTTATAATAAATATGAAGCAATAATTCAGAAGGTGAATCATTTCTAACATTCAGAAATATAGTTAGCAATGGCATTTTGTAGAAAAGTATAAACGTTCTGGACATCTTCAAAATAAATAGAATATCTGTTCTGAAGAATAAGACGATTACACTAGGAGCAATTATCCTTATCTTTCCTGAAGCATGGGTCTCAAAATGAACCACAGCTGATACTGTGGTCCCAGCCTGTGAAGTGGGAGGATTTTGCCCTATGTCCAACAGACAATTTGTCCTTTTATGCATCCCTCTTTCTTTTTTCAATCGCTTGGAGTTGTTTCAATTTGTGAAACTTTATTTCCTAGATTTCATTCAACGTTACCGTTGTCTAGTGAATTATTCCCTATCCAGTATATTTGCAGTTTATTTTTCTTGTCCAAGTGTCAAACTTTACATCTGTCTTTGTTGATTGATATCTTATTCAAATTTACCTTTTTCCTGGAGTATTTTCTCTATTTGTGAAAAACATTTTGAATTGCAAACTTGTTTTCCAACATGCTTGTGGTCCTCCCCTGCTCAGTGTCCCTTATGATTTTAGTAAACATACTTTGTATGCCATTGTGCAGTTTGGTAAGGGTTTTTATAATCAAGGAGCATGTCCAAATAATTTATCATAGTTTGTTATTAAAAAAAGAAAAAAAAATCAGTCAGGGCATTGTTATTAGTTCGACAATAACACATTCAGATGGCCAGCAACACCTATTTTAACCTGAGAAATAATTTTTCATACAGGACTCTCAACTCTTTTTAAGACTTTTAATTGTTGTGTAGTCTAGTGCAATGGAGAATAGAGAACTCCCACGTTGCTGCACTGATCATCATTTGCAACATTGACAAAGGCCCAGTCTTTGTTCCACTGCTGTATTTGGTAATGAAGAGAATTTGTAGCTTTATTAGCAACTAAACTTTCTAAAAGTTTATTTTGCTTGACTTCCATTCCTGAAATAGAGATATTTGTTTGCCTGAGCCACACAATTTCTGATCACTAAGATTGAATCTGAGAAATTAAAGTCTTTTGACCCAGATTCTAATGCCCTAAATTTTACTAAAGGCTCTGTACCTAATGTGATTTACATTTGGCATGCTTAACCAAAGGGAATTAGAAGACTTAATGGATCCAAAACCAATACACAATCAATGCCAGAGCACATTTCTTCCTCTCCTAGGAGAGACTCATTGAGAGGGAGCCAAGATAACTGGTGTAAAAAAAGTGGGTGGTCATAGCTAGCTGAAATAAATTGCACTACACCATGTCTCTCTGCACATTTTCTTGCTATGATGTATTCCTATTCCATTGGTACCTAGATCTACCACTAGATAGCATACAGCAATGGTTTTCAAGCCTCATTTCTTTTGGTACTAATGGGGAAGTAGGTAGAGAGTATAGCAAATAAATTACGCTAATTATGGAGGAGGCAGTGGAATCTGACTCCATGCATTGGGTTCTTATTGTTCATGACAATGCATGTGGATCATTCACGTATCTGAGCTGCTTTCTGGTGGATGTACTCCTATGAGAGTTCAGTTCAAAAAACTACATACAATGTATATATTTGTGTAAATCTAATGTAGAAAACATTATCAACTACCACAGAAGTCCTGGATTATATTTTTACAGTGTTGTTATCATTCACTGAATTTATAATGCCTCTGGACAGGGACTGTCTTTTTTTTTAATGGAAATTTTGTGATTGTAAGAACTGTAATCATAGATGCTAGTCTTTGTTTTCACACTATAGGTAGGAAATAGCTATGAAAGGAAAATCTTAACAGCAAAATAGTAAAAGGGGGTTTCACATACTTAAAGCAAGTCTCTACACAAAGCAAAAAGCACAGAAAAAAAAGATGTATGAATTTTAAGAATTAAAAATTAAATATCATGAGTTGGAATTTAAACCTCTCATAGCCGCCAGTGGTGATCTCAGACAAAAAGTATACATCTTAACTGCCCCAATAATCATCGCTTTCTGTGAGACCTGAAGGATTTGTTGCACTGCTTTTGGCTTTGCAGGAGCAGTGTCTCTGTGTTAACAGCTGATTGTTCTTCTACATAAACCCAGTGAGGAGACCAGCAAACAGTAATCCCACTGTAAAACCCAGATTTCTGTGAGCAAGACCGTGTTTCCATGTTTCTTTTTACAATGACACCTGTGTTTTCAGAGCTTTCAAAAGCCAGGCAACGATCTGATGTAAATCTGCTTACTTTAACTTGTTCACACCAGAAACAAAGTGCCTTAGTGCTGCCATTCCTGGGCTTCGTTGTGTCTCTATCTCTAATATTGCTACCACATATTGAATGTAAGCTGAACACTCAGTAATACACTATATTTAGACTCCAGCCTAGCAGACCTCTTTGATTTGGGATTTTTTTCCTTTGTGAAATGCTTCCATCACTCATGGATCATCCTGCACACTTCTGGCATAGAATTCTGACCTGGAGCAGGCTCCTCGGATGCCTTTTGGTCTCACAGACTGCCTAAGTCCTTTGGTGCTTACAGCTTTTCTCTTACAGACCAGACATTATTTGAAAAAACAAAGATGTCAGAACTCCAAAAAAAAGATTGTTCTTTACATCAGTTATCTCAAGATAAATACAAAGATGGGTAAAATACCATAAACTCTATAAACAGAGTTGCATACAATTTTCTGAGCTGGTTTTCTTATCATTCAAATATTATTTGGAAAGAATCTTCCTGACCTGGCTGTGACTACTCTCCTGGATTAGGGAGGTACATCCATGTCTCTATCCCTTTCTTTGGGAACCATTTTCTTCTAGGGTTTCTCAGCTGAGATTGTTTCAGTCTTTCTCACTGCTTCTGCTAGGAAAAAATGAATTCCATAACTTTTTTTTTGGGGGGAGAGGGGAAGTTGAGAGGGGGGTGACGAGAGGGGGAGGGAGGAGGGATTTCAGAATACCTTACATCCTTAAATCTCATCTATCTCGTCATCCTAATAAGTTTTCAATTTGATAGGCACTTTTCATCCTCTGTTGTTCCCACACTGGGAAAAAGCCAACATTGCTCTGCTGGCAGTGTTTTTTTTGTACGTGCACACTGTTGTATTCAAAACACAGCTAATCATTTTTAAATTATACACGTAATTGTTTCTCAAACAGTCACTTGCTGCAAAGACCCAAGAAGTAGGTGAAGGCACTGTAAGCCTCTGAAAGACTGGCAAAGAAATAATTTAATAATCTCCTTTTGCAAAACTGCTTTCAGGTAAGCTTTTCCTGAAAGTATTTTCTGAGCTGATAAAGATTACTTCTTGGTTGCTAATGCACTGTGGTAAGGTTCAGGCAGCATAAAGCCTCTAAACATTTCTCTGGTTACTAAAAGTCATCCCTAATATTTATAATGTAACAAATTATTATCTTGTTTAATATATAAATGGAGTGGTATTTTAAGCAGTAATTATCAACGAAGTAATTTAAATTCTGTTAGGAGATACCATTTCTCACCCATCTGTGTGCGTTGCTCTAAATCAGAAGCAATTTGTAGATCTATAATCATTTTTCTGCAGTGCTTTCAATTGTTCAATTTTTGAACTACCAACACATTTTCTGCTAGCTACACAGATTCACAGTTCTTTCTTTGTTGATACTCCTCTAACTCTAAAGTGCAATTATGTTGTATTTCCTTGCTGTTTGCAAGTGTAGAACGTCTTTATTGACCTTAGTGTGATAGAAACCGATCTTTGGTATAGTATCCCATAAATCTTGGAGTTGAAATATGTCTGCTTTAATCTTCACTGTAATAAATTAAGCTTTGAGGTTGAAACTGCTAAGATTTAACTCAGCTGGGTGTTTGTAGAAGTCTCTGAACTGCCTTTTCTGAGGAATTGATTGTAATATTAGGATACATTAGTAAAAGAGTAAATCTATCCTCGTGATCTAAATTTGGGCACAGCTATGAAATAATGGTTGAAGTATACCTTTGGATAAAGTGTTATGTCTGATTTTTTGAGCAAAAGTCAATAATTTATAAGGCTTAAGGATGTAAGCGATTTTTAGTTTGCACAGAAAAATGTGTATACATGTATTACTAAAATTCCACACAACTTGTTTTTTTATGACTCATGCATTAGTAAGACTGTTGATGTGAAGGGTCATTTCCAAGTGCTATGTAGTTAGAGTCCATGCTACTACTTCTCCTGGTGTCATTCTTTTTTTTTTTTTTTCCCCCTAGATTCAGCTGTGTGTTCCCTCACTGCCTGGCACTCCTTCAGAAATAGCAATTGAACAACAGGTGCAGTTCAGCTATCAAGATACTTCATCTGATAGCCTCAAAGAAACATGAAACATTTCTTCAGAATGGCAAATGTGATGATATCATCCTTGATTTGACCGTTCCAGAGAAGGACACATGAACTATATCGCACTGTGAACTTCCAAGAAGCCCAGGGCCCACAGAATGTATTCCTCCGAAGGTCCTTATCAAACACTGCTGGAGGAGGCAGGAGGCATTAGCCAAAATGGCGGCAAGACTCTGCTCCTCCAAGGCCTTAGTGCAATACCGTCAGTCATCCCCAAGCAAGCTCCCTGCCTGCAACTCATACTGGGGATATGCGGAGTGGCTGTGACAGGAACTCTATCATCAGCCTTGAGTGTCATCCACCTTCCTTCTCTGCATACTTTGCAGTTCCTCTTCAGTCCCATCCTCCCTTTTCCAGCACAGGCCCTGGCTGTTCTGAGGCCGTACTGTCTTCCATCATACAGTCCATATGTGCTCTCCAAGCTGACCTGTGTATAGCAGTATGGGTACAAAAATTTTGTCTTGATAAGCCAGTTGATCCCTCACAGATTTCCCATCTCTGTTTCAAAACTAGAATAAGAAGAGTCCTTTTCTTGTCCTCTCCATTTGCTTTTTTTCAGCCTTGGTTCCTCCAAAAAAGAACAGAAGGTGCTGCTGGTGAGGGGGAATGAGTTCCTCTTTCCTTGTGAAATACGAAAACACTTCAGGTGTTCATTTTTTCCACCTTCTATACAAGCCAGGCTTGGTCAAACCTGAGCAACAAACAGTATCTCACATTTTTTTAGTACGGGGTGGTATTTCTCCTGACTGAGTGGCTTTTCGTCAGAAAGCAAAAATTCATTTAAACTGAAAAGCTTTTGATGAAACTAAAAGATCACTAGTGGAGAACATTGAGAAACCCAGCAGGGCCCATCCTTTTCCCAGGCAGGAGAGAACAGGGGAGAACAGGGCTAGGGCACCTTCTTACCTTGCTGAAAGTGCAGGTCCAGCTTTGTGCTTTGCCTAATTTGGTGGAAAGACTGAAAGTGAACTCTTCCAATGTGCTGGGTGCTTGACCTTAGAATCAGACTGCTCAGAACGTTTTTCAGAGCTCTGTAGGATTTTTCTAAGACCTTGTAAAGGTCCTAGTTTTAGCTTGAACATTTCTGCAAGACACAAAAATATTTTCTTTATTTTTATTTTATTTTTATTTTATTTTTATTTTATTTTTATTTTATTTTTATTTGTCTTGTATCTGATCAGGAAGAGATTCAAAAGAATGGAAAGCTCTGAGAACTGTGAATTTCTGCAAAATACAAGCTCACAGGTTGATTTTCTTACACATTTTCTTAATTGTCATTTTTACAGATAGAAACTCCGGAAAAGGCACAAAGTATGAAGAGAATTAAAATGTGGAAGAAATAGTTTATGAGGTAGAAAACTACACTGCAATCTTCCAAAGTGCTCGAACTGTGAGGTGGTGCCTCTTCTTTCCCACTCTACCCTAATCCTGGATCTCTACTGGCAAAAGTAAGCACCTTCCTCTATGTAACTTTTAGGGTTTTTTTTTTTCTGTTGTTTTTGATTTTGTTTGCCTGGTTTTCTGCAGCAAACAGAGTCACTTTTCTGTTGGATCATTTCCTCAGCCTAGTTTATCATTCAGCTTGCATGCTTGAGCCAGTTTTCTAACGTCAGAAATGTGCAAATAACTTAGGAGGAGTTGCTGGACCTTCCTTTCAGCCATGATATTGTGCATATGAGCTGAGAGTGAACACAAAACAACAGCAGAAAGCTCTAGAGGAGATCTGTTACCACTTAAATCATTCACCTGCTGAGTACAGAGTTTTACAATGACTCATGGTGGTTGATTGAAGTCCTGGCTCTAGTGAGGAGATCAGCGGGCTCAAAATGAATTTCAGTAGAGCCAAGGATTCAGTCATTGCTTTGAAGAGTCTTCCCTGAAGAAGCCTTCTTTCTGCCTAGAGCTGTTCCTGTGTGTGGTGTTAGAGATATTTCAGGCAGGAAGCCTGTACCAATCAATAGACATGCAGAAATCAACAGAGCNGATGCTGTGCGGGACAGTGTCAAGACAACATCACACAAGTGTGACAACATCACACAAGAACTAGAAACCAGAGTGTCCTGAGTAGGGACTGCTAAGGTTGCACTGCTGCCTCCTGCTGTTTTTCAGCTGTGCACCTGTTTGGTTCAGTTTATAGAACACGCCGTAGTGTCATCTTGCTGACTTCTGCTGACTTTGTGTAATACTAATAGAGATATGCATTAATCAGGAGTGCCTCTTATATAGAAGGCATAGAAAAGCCCATTTCATTGTGAAATCACTTTTTAAAGGTATAGCATTGAAGACGCTAAAAAGCCTCATTAATAAAATCCACTAGAATTTTGAGATGAAGGAACATTGGCTTGTTCTCTTAGGAAATCTCTAAAGTCCTTGCTAACTTTTCTTAGTGTGTAGAGGAAAGAACTACTTTAAATTACAAAGAAGCCTTCAGGATGTTCAGGCCTGCTTATACACAGCTGTATACACGAGATGAGTTCTGTAAGACAATTCAAAGTCAACCCCACCTTGTAATTTGACTGTCTTCTCATAATACCACTCCAAAAACCTGCTTCTTCTTTTTATTATTATTTCTTTCCTTTCTAAAGCATCACAGAACCAATCTGAACTTTTTAAAGTCTGGCTTATTCCATTGTTTTTAAGAGGGTTTGAAGCCAACCACATTTATCACTGTGAATTGTCTATCAATTCTAATTTTCAAGGATATGTATGTATATATCCCATTTTTGACACCTACTGGTAGCTGGCTCTTCTCATTTCAGTGCATGATTATAAAAACACAAAACTAGCACACTTCCTAGCTAGATAGACAAGTTACTATTTATGGGGAGTTAGTCATGTATATTTATGAGCTTCTAAAACAGTATACACAATTTCTTGTGTCCAAATTTCATGAATTATAAAATAAACGCTTTAATATGCATGATTATTAACAGTACATAAGAAAAATTACAAGTAATATTGTGACTAATTTCCTGTGGGGAGTGATAAATTGCTTGTATCTTTATTTCTTGTTGGAAACTCTGACCTCATAATTTTGTAAGAGTCTCGAGTAGAATGTCTGTACCTTTCAAAATAAGGCAAAACATATTTTGGCATCCATTTACTTGCCATTTAGAGAGCTTGGTGTATATTAACAACAAAAAAACAACAATGAAAAAACAACAACAAAACAAAGCAAAACCAAAAAAACAACATTTGTTTTGTAGCAAACAAGGTAATTGACCTGTCACTAAAAAAAATATAGGAACCTCTTGGGTACTGTTTCCACACCTTTCTTGTTTTCATTTATGGACTGATTTGTATGACTCGCTGTACCCTGGAGGGGACAAGAAGGGGACTTAAAATGGACTTGCAGCATGGGAGATGTGGATGCAATGACTTTCAGGAGTGAGGCAGGAACACGAGGGAGAGCCGTCCTGGGGGAAAAGGGAATGGAGAGGGATGGATGTGGAGCTGTGCTCAGGGCTACATTTGGGGGGTTAGATGTTGTAAAATGGGTAGAAACTTTCAGGGTATGAAGAAAATACAGTCAGAGTGAGAATTATTACACAGAGCATTACAATAGCAGGAACCTCAGGTAAGTGGTAGATAAAGAGGATTTGCTTTTTTCTTCCAAAAAGTTTTAAAAGAACTATTAACTTTCCAATATCTTATTTACACTCATAATTCACAACAAAAAATTTACTTGTATCTCACTTTGCTGAAAGCCTGGAAATGTCTCAACACTGATACCCAAAAGTAGGACAATGCAGGAAATGGTTAGAAGACTTTCTCGTTCCACAAAAAAAGTCAAGATCATTCTTAGTCTTTAAAAACAAACAAAAGAACAACCACACAAAATGCAAAGAACCTCCCTGGTCAGCCAGCAAGTCACAGCAATTATTTGGGCTTTGAAAACCCATTTCTTCTCCCAGATTAGAAACTGAGTCTTTTACCTAGCCTGTGCTCATAGCACTGGACTAGCAGCTTGCTAGAGGTGGGAAACCTCTCTGTGGCAAGAAAAAGCCCTTTCCCACCTGCCTGAGGAATTTCATCCCTTGTTTTGAATGTCCAGTAAACGCTGCGCCTGCTGTCTCACATTGGATAAGTGTAACCTATAGCCCGTTACAAAACAAACTGTGCAGAGCACTTCGGAAACCTCCAGTTCCAGAATCTGTGAATTTTTATTTCTTGATTTCTAGCATTTCTTGCCAGGATATCATCTTCTTCCACATCAATGTCACTGGTACTTTTTTTTGCAGAATGGGAGGTGAAAGTGGAATTTCAAGCAAGGCATTCTCTGGTATATGTGATAGATAGAATCACATAGATCTCACAGAGATCACTCCCTGTGAGTTTCCAGTCCAGAAATCTCTATATTATCAGCCAAAATATTCCAAGGAACATCAATAATTAAAATATTCTCAAGCTTTTTGTGTGAAGACAGTTCTGGTAAACACAGACTTGGATAAACTGCTAAGACCAAGTCTTGCTTGCACTTCACTAAAAAAGTTCTACCTTTGAAATGCTAAATCATTTTTACGTGTTACAGAACATTTAAAAGTTTCAGGCAATTTGATTTAAAAGAATTCCTGGTAAGAGCAGCTTGCAAAGCACTTTTTAATTAAAATTTGGACTGGTTATATTGTGTACAATTGTGTATAAGTACAAGTAAACACAATTTACCTGTACACAACAAGCACATCATTGAAATGAGAACAACATATGGTAATTGAGTTCATCTTCTTTGTGTTGATCTTTGCACTGCTGCATTTGCCCATAAACTATGATACCCTGGTTAGTAGCAATGTAACGATGCTAGAGTAACAGCTAGGGATTCCCAAAAAACTGCTTGTAGAAATGCCTCATATTAGTAATAATGATGGAAAAAAAACTGCAGTGAGTTTTAAGGTTATTTAATTGTATCCAAATGGAGTGAGGAGAAAATAGCATTTTAAACAGGCAATTTTTGTGATATTGTGCATATGTGGGAAAGGTTTTAGCAGCCTAAGCTTGCAAGTGAAGAAATGATTGTGTGAGCAGTGACAGCTGCAAATAGGAATACTTACCTTGCCAGCATCCTGTCTTTACTGAAGAACATGTTTTAAGGATATATGCAGTTGACTGAGAACCTGAGCTGTGGCAAGCAATTGCTCTTACTGAAACACTCTACAGCAAAATATATGTTGAATAAATGGTAGGCTTGGGTTAGTGTGAAAGCAGAGTGGAAATGTTAAGGTTTAGAGCTCTGTTAAAATCCTAGCAAAAATTTATATTTTATTTTTGTTTATATTATTTTATATTTTATATAGAGACTTGTCGTCTTTGGTAATCGTTAAACAAAGTAACCCAGCATCACTCATGGCTGATCTCCGGCAGTGGCGGATCCCTGCTGGAGCTGGCTCTGCTCTGACACGGGGCAGTGCTGGACTCTGCTCACAGAGCCACCCCTGCAGCCCCCCAGTACCACAACCTTGCTGGTAAACCCAACACACTGGATAGATTGGAGACCTTTAAGTTATGCTGTAGTCTCTTTTCTTCCACAAACATAATCACTGCTTCAATGTCAACTGGAAGAGAATGACTGGTTGCTAAGGCATTAATGAATTGAGTCTGACATGGAGGGAGTACGTGCAAGGAAAGGCTTTAATTAGGCTCATCCTTTGTTTCTGTGTGACTGACACTGCAGTTTTATGATATAATTGGGTTGATTTTCAATCTTATTTTGAGACTAATGTTATTAGAGGTTAAAATTTAAAATCATCAACCTAGACAATTATTAAATGGAGAAATGCATTTAACCTTGCCAGAAATGTGTTTCATTGTCTGAATGACATAGGTAGAATCTGGTCCCATAGTTATACCAGAAACCTTTCGTTTCCCAAAGAAAGCAGCTGCGATGATGGAGCCAGTGAAGGAGTCTCAAACTGGAAGAGAAGCTGATGCTTAAAATAAAAATCTGTCAGCTAAGCACCATCACATCCATTCACTTTGTATCATTTGTAAGATGTAAAGGTCAGTTTTTCCCTTGGTGTCATTCCCTTGGCCATTCTGTAATCCACAACGCTAACCACCAGCTGCAAGCACGCAGAATGTGTCACTATGAGAGGAGGATGTCTCCCTGTCACCCTACCTGTAGTTACAGAGCTGGTGATGTATCTCCTTAAAATGCATATGTTGAGGCACTGTCACCGTACATCAGGAAGGTTAAAATGTTTTAGAGGAAGTAATGGTGGGTAAAGAGTCACATGTGCTAAAAATTATAAAATGTACAAATAACACCAAGGGAGAGACAAACCAACAAAACTGGATCCTGTCTCAAGAACCTTCATCTCACACATATGCCTATACAACTCACTATTTAATCAATTAAAGCTGCCATAACAGAATGACAGTAGGGATATGATACTGAAATTACTGGAGAGCCATTGTGAAAGTCTTCTGTTGCCAATGGTGTTCTTAAAAAAATAAGAAACCTCCATGAAATGACATAAGTTGCTTTGTCGGGGGACACTAAAAACAGACCTACTCAGAAAATGTGATAAAAGTGCTGGTTCACCTCATTCAGTTGTTAGACATCTCGGCACCAAACCTGCTATGGTACTGATGTCAAGACATTCTGAGAGACAGCAGAGGTTCTTGCCTTCCTCTAAGTGCGAGAAAGGTCAGAGCTGCATACCTTAAGGGCAGAGACTGTTGGAGCTGCAGGCTGCATGGGCAGTCACAAACTGAGTAATTCAGCTGTTGCTTCATCCTATCTGTATGAGGCAGTACCTGAGGAGAGGGCTGGGTCAGCTGGCCTGAGAAGTCCTGTAACAGGAGAGGATGATACAATTACCAGGGGAATAAAACTTTCCCGTCTTTGTTTCTTCTGGCCAAGTTCAAATCTGGAATGCCTGACTCCTTTTTATATCTTCCTATGTGACCTTTTGCTTGTTTGTTTTCACAGGCTGAAATCTGGAAACCATTGCAGGATTATTTTCAGTACCAACTGGACTGAATTTGGGAAGCCTAGCTGCACAGCCTCATTCTAAGAACCCTTCTTCCAGGTCACAGCCTGCAGCCACAGGGCATCTTGGCTGTCGCTCCCAAAGAGGCTTGCTAGTACTGTGTATGTGGCTGTGACCTTTGGTGTTTATGCTCCAGAACTCATCAGAACCTGTCCCAGAGTAAATGACTTGAACAACACTTGTCATGTTCACCGTGTGAGGATCAGGTAGGGTGACTCTTCAAAGGTCAGCAGAGAGCACAAGTAATACAAGTAGAGCAAATTTTCATTGATTTGTATTTTCAAATAGGAATTTGTCTTATTTCTGGCATCTATAAGAAATCTCTTTATAGGAAACTTTTTTGCACTCTTAAAAGAAAAACCCAAATTTTCCTACTAGTTTTATTTTCTGGTGGATACAACTTATAATTTGCACAGCAGTCACATGGCATACTGCCATGTCAACTGAGCTTTTTGGAATGAGATTTGATTTAAACACTGGTTGCTTAAATCTATGCGGGCATGCACATCTACAGTTTCAATGAAATGAGTAGCTGTCAAAAGAACAAAACGTGTTCCTTACACTGACTTGAGCAATAATGAATACCATTACAAAGGAAGACTAGCAGATTTGACAGATTTTGTGGGGCTTTTTGTTGTTGTTTTTTATTGTTTAATCACTGGATATGAATTAAAACACTGTAGTGTGTGTTGAGAGGGAACCAGATGTTCTTAAAAAAAGAAATTGGAAGGAGAGTTTTGTAGGAATAGGAAGCATCTTTATATGTCCAACTAGCTGCTAACTAGCTAATTCACCTTCTGTTACCTGAAAAAGAGGTTTATGCCTCTGAAAGTGTACCTCAAAGTTGTTCATTTTTTCCTATTGCACCATTTCTTCCAAGAAACTATATTAGCTCTTCTCTGCAAACCTTGTTTCACTTCTAGTCTCATGGGCAACAGCTGCTGGAACAACCCTAAATAACAACCTAAATAAACTGTACATTTGGTCATTTGCAGTTGTATTTTGTCAGCATATGTCAGCAGTGATGTGCCTGAGAGAACTACTGGTGAAGCTATCTCCAGCTCTGGCAGGAGGGCAGGGTAAGGACTGTATTGGGTAAAAGCAGTTGTGTGAGCATTCTACATGTGGAAGACAAATAATGGATGTATTTGTTAGTCACTGGTAGGCAACCATTGGTAATTTGGTAAATGCCTTCCATGTGTTCACCTCTCTGTTGCCTCCCCATTCAGTTGCAGTACGCACTTGCTGCCTGACCTGCCATATGTGTGCTGTCGGAAGAGGTGATGTTTTATTTGTTGAGGTCATGACAGCTCCCACATTTACAACTAGGGACATTGGTTCTACTCCTGAAAACAACCCATCTCATTCAGCATACTTGAACTTAGCCTTTATACCGGTTGTAATGCACTGTCCCTTCTGTCCTTGGCTTCCTGACACCTGTATAGATTGAAAAGCACACTGTTTAAATATATATTTATATATATTTAGCAGCCCGTATTACAACTACAATCAGCTTTTGGCTACAGGGCTCACCATGTTACATTGTATGTATATCCTGGATGAGGCCATCAGAACTCTTGAAGGAACGAACCTAATGAGCCTTGGGAATGAAACTTCCATTGAAAGTGGATATTGAGGGTTTTCCAGGTACTGTCTCCCTCGATTACTTGACTTCTCAACATGCTACAGAGAAATTAAAAATAATAATAATAATAAATATATAAAAGAGGACTACCTGCAGAGATTTTCTAAAAGCTCAAAATCCATGTTTAGACAAGGAGGTAGTATAGTCCATGCATCCCTTGCTTGATTGGAATGTAAGATACAAAGGCAAAGTTGAATATAAACGCCTTTTATTCTTCACTTTTTGCATACTCTGACCATAGATGTTTTCTCCTTTCCTTCCTGCCTGCCAACTTCCTGCTTCTTTTCCTTGCTCTGGCTTCATAATAAATCTTACAGAAATATTCAGTATGAATTGATCATTAAACTGTCTTGCTAAGTTCTGTCTAACAAGCACTTGGAGGGCTCTTGTTTCTGAAAAGGTCCATGTTTCCTGGTTCATTTATTTTCTTATTAAGTTTGGATAGGGGATGAAGGATGCTAGTCTTTTAAAGTAAATGAATTCAAGGACACAACTGGAAGGGCTAAAGCATTACGGTTGTTAGTTCATCTTATCCAGTCAAGGCATTAACATTTTTTTTAAGTTCTTAACTCCTCAGAGCTTTAATTCAGCTGCTACAGGTGTTTCTCTTTTTCCTCCTTATCAGATCAGTTTCAAATATAAGTGCTACTGCCATGTTTGATGCTATCTCATATTTTTGGGGGGGTTATTTTTAGTGGTTTATCTTTTTGTAGAAATCTTCAGAGAGTTAAGAACCAGTACAAAGAGAAATTATTTTGGGCACCTGGGCTTGACATGCATGAAGCAGATATAAAGCTCAGTGCGATTTGGGTGGAAAAAAGATTCATTTGTGTCTAACCAAGATCCTTGTTCATATGTTAAGTCATTTGCATCTCACAATCTGGCTCTCATCACTGTGTGCAGTGATTTATTAAAGTGGTAGTTCACTTCAACTGGATGCTTCAAAATTCAGTACAAAAACAGAACAATAACAACATCTTATTGAAAACCAATAATCTACCTATTAATACCTTGGACTGAATCAAGAAAACAAGTTCAGTCAGGTCCTCCTTCCTCTATTTCTTTCAATGATTTCTGAACTAAATGTTAAACAGTTCTGGACAACATCCTGAGATTAATTACCGACCAATCCCATATATTCATGATGAAACTTTTCTCACTTTGAGTCCCTTCTGGCAGGGATGGCCCCTGACATATAATTCAACTCAATCAAGTGAAGTTCATATCTTGAAAAGATCACACCTGTAAACATGCTGACTGCACTGCCAGTTGTTCTACTGAATGATATCAAGCTAAACTCCTCTAATTTTCTCTACTGTTGAGAGTGCTTACACCTTCCTTAAAATTGTGTTGAAATATGTGAATATTTAATTATGAACTCATTAATATTATGCCAAGTTTGAACTCTGGGTAACTTGTCTGGAAAGATGTCATGAATATGAACTGATGACAAGCTTAATTAACATCAGTGCAAAATGCAAAAGATGCAAAAAAGGAATATAGGCCAGTAACATTAAAGAATAACTAAAATAAAAACATCCTGTCAGACCATTTCACACGAACTAGTTTTAGCTGAAGCACTCTGGATCTGCTAATCTGAATAACTGAAAATTGTTGCTACTAGCTGCCAACTAACAAGGGATCCTGCTGGCTCTTGCAGTGCAGCCTCTATATGTGTTGAGCACAAATCACATGTGCTTTCCTCCTCTTTTTTTTCCTCTGAAGTATATGTCCTTTATTCCACTGTGCTAGGGATTCATTTCTGAAGCTCGGTGAGGGAGGTTTTCGCCAAGCATATCAGAAATAGGTCTTCTTTGGTCAGGTCATTCAGTTTTGCTCTAACATTTCTGTCTATCCTGATTGCCAATGACATGACATCATGAAGCACTTCAATGCTTTCACTCTACTGAAATCCTTTCCAAAAGGCAGAAAATGAAAGGAAATACCCTGAAATGTCTACTTTGGAAACAAAACCATGCTTCAGTTTAATAGGACCTACTGACAATATTATTTGAAAATTTCAGAGATGTAAACAATAGAAGTTAAGACTAAAAATATATATAAAATAAAAATCCCTGTTAGACCTTTCATAGTACTTTACAAGTGACTACGAGGGAGAGCTAGAAATCTTCAATCATTTTTAGGAATAATACAGATCCTTCCTTATCCTACCTTTTGCAACTGCATAGGTTTTGCTTCTGGGGCACTCCCAAGGGAGTAGTAGGGCTTTCCTTCTGTAGGTGGAATCTGAGTTCTGATTTTTATGTATGTATGTATTTATTTATTGATGTTCTTCCATATACTCTCTTTGTGATATTCCTTATAAGCTTTCAAGAAATGGTCGTGTATTCCGCATGTTATGCGCTAATACCACACCACTGATTTATCCTTACTCTGTTCTTTACATTCATCAAAGATTATTTATTTGTTAACAGTCTCAAGAGAAGTATGATGAAGAGAAAGGCCTATATTTTTGTGATTTCATTATTACAGAATTGGTAGTACTGTGCATATACTTTTACTCCATATATAACACCTTCAGCATACCTTGCCATATCAGTACAAAGTCTCATACAACAAAGTATGGACAATAATAAATGAAGCATACCTAGAAATTGAGTTTAACTGTAATTTGCTAAGTTGGACGAAACTGTCAGTCTTATTAAGAGCCCTGCATTACAGGGTATTGTAATAAATCAAAGTCTGTCAAGAAAAAAATAGCCTACTTATTGCAGAGAGTTGCTTTGAAGCTAATTCTTCTTTCACTTCTCATGAAGGGATTAGCTCAGGGTCTTGGAAGCGCAAAAGAATCCGATCTGTCAACATAAAAGTCTTTCTCTCTGTGCAAATAAATAGATGAATTTCCTTAAGAAGTCACTGTGTCACCTCCAGGTGATGGATTTCACATTTTCCTCTATCCCCCTGTGAGTGGTAGATACATGTCTTTTTTGACATTTCTTTTCCAAACAGAACTCCTCTTACAATTACCTGCTCAATATTGGAACAAGGAGTCTGCCATCCATTAAAAGAAAAATAATACTCTGGGTTTTCTACTTATTTAAGATATTTAAGGCTTGATTTCAGAGAAGGGTTTCCAATAAGCCGTAGTCTGATTTATCTGTGAAAAGGTTTCACAAAGAATCGTGATACTTGTTTATTTATTTGTTTAGTATCATGAATGAAAAGGTTCCCGAGTGACTATGAAAATATATTTTTACATATAGAGTATTTTTCTGCTGAGGGAATGTCATATGAAGTAAGGTACCTACAGATGGTGGTATGTCCTTATAAGAAATCACAACATCTGTGATATGACACAGCTACTTGACATTTATCATTTCAGAGGCTGGTGTGAGTTTGTATACAAATTATATGACTTAAAACAGTTATATTTGTATAACATTCTGCAAAGTCAAGGATTAAATCCACATCTTCAGTAGTTAGCAGTTTTGAACAATTCTCAGCCTTAGCATTTGACTTTTCCCAACAGAATATGTCTAGTAAAACACCTGTTTAATTTCACATCTGAGATCTGTGCCTCCAATTGTATAAAGATTTTTATATAGATATGACTTTTTTTTTTGAAAGTAAAGGCAGAAATCATTTAATAGGACCTCTCTCCTCCCCACTGTATTTGTGCTGTATATCCAGATTCAAGCTTCTGAACAAGCAGGAGTCATTTTGATGCTTGGTACTCAAAGTAGTAAACACAGAGATTTTGTTCAGTAAAGTTGTCCTGAAGTTCACATTGAGATGGATCTCAACTCGTATTGCTGGGGTAGAGGGAAGTCAAGATTAATGCACTTAAAATGATTCATTTTAAAAGATTCCCTCACGCGCAATAAGGAAGCTTGTGTAAAGGAATGCCGAATGGAAGTTCAGAGCTTTATTTCATTTGTTTCTATGCCTGTAAGAATTAAATGCCTGCACAGTTGAAAACTAGTAGAACAGATGATAAGATCACATACTTAAACAGATGAGAACAATGTAAAGCATGCTGCAGGATTGATGAAAATTATGAGTGTGGGCTTCTCTATACTGGCAGGTTGTTCTCATTTCATCTCCATCCATTAATAGTGGCTTCATTTCCATGGCATTTTAGAACACTGTATTTTCTTTCCAAGTCTCTTAAGTCATCACTACAAAAAATATTTATTTTTGTCTCTGCATTAATTACTGAGAAATAAGAAAAAGACAGAGAAAAACCTGAGAGACAAGACAATGCATTTACTATAATAGTCCTGGTTTATCCATCTATCAGTACCATGTGGGGTAACAGGAAATAACAAATGGTTTTTAGAGCTCCCAACATGTCAGCAAATGCTCTCTGAAGTGCCAAGAATCCTAACATACTGTCATGAATGTATTATCATGCTTCATTCAAAGTAGTAGACCACGGTGTCTGGCTCTTTCAGGGGTCCCTAAGTGCCTTCAATGCCTCCCAAGCATGGTGAGCATTAGCACCTAACAATGCTGGGTTTGCTCTGGAACATGATTCCTGCAGAAGAACACAGAGAATGGAGTTCAACCTAAATGCAGTGGTGGTCTTCCCAGCGTATACGTTCAATTAAGAAAGAGATGTTGTTCTTTTGTCAAAATGATTAAGGTTAAATTTTCAAGAGAAGAAGACAGTGGAAGATGGAGATGCTTTGAGGAGAGTATTTCTGAGAGGAAGATAAAGAAAAACCACTATGTAATGTTAGAAAATGTAGAACATGAGAAAATATGTCATATCAAAGGCCTAAGGGGTTTTGATCTACTGGATCAAGAGGCAAATAGAAACTGAGCAAGACTATCTTGTAATCAGAGTATAACTAGGTGTAAACCAAATCAAGGAAGGGCAGAGGACGATGAGAGGCCGTGATTGTATAAAAATAAGAAATTTGGCTGAGAAATTCTTCAGCTAGGATTATGAGAGTAGAAAATAGAGCAGAAATTTCTGAGGGCATTGCCAAAAGTTATTGGTATAAAGCTGGTGAAAATCAGTGGGTTTGGGAACACTTCAAGTGCACACTATGTTTCAAGTAGGAAGGGATCTAGTAGTAAGAAAAGGAATTCACAGACTTGTACATTAGTTCTGCCTTTCCCAGCATGACTGTAGGCAAATTGCCTCTTAAATCAAAAGCCACTTGTCTCAGCGCCTCTTCAAGTGTGCTGCTTAAATGCAATGTTCCTTAATTCTTGTAAAGTTCTAAGTACATTTTAAGTATAAAATCTTATAATGTATTTAAGGCTTGGTCTGAAAAAAAAAGAGTCTACTTGTTTATGTGCCAATATTCCTGTCTATTAACTTTGATTCATTCACTTATTTTCTGCTTTTTCAACATTCCTGAAATACCCAGTTAAGCCATATCTACTACATTATTATCTGCTGTATAAAATGATAGATCTTAATCTCCAGGACTGAAGGGAGTTAGTTTTATTTTTCCTTCCTCCCCTCCTTCCATCCAGACATTAATTGCTGCTTCTTTTTACACTACTGTCATTCTTTGTGCAACTGTTCCATCTACGGTAGAATACCTGGCTTCAGGCTGCGACAAGTTTTATTTGTTATTCACTGCTGAGTGTTAATCATTCCATTAATATTGCAGTTCTTCATGGTGGGTGTTGACACGATGCTAATGCCTCCTGTAACTTTTTGATGACTAGGGAGCATTTCTAGTGATAAAGGAACATCTGGAAAGTGAAAACAGTATGGTACATGAAACACATAAAAACTTCCAAACATATTGGAAACAACTTGCTAAGAAATTTATTAAGTATTACAACCTTTGAGTTATTCTATTTTGAAGTCTTTTTTTTCTTTCTTTCTTTCAGGACTTCATACTGTTTGAGCTACATGGAAGGAAATTGCTCACTACTGAAAACACCCATGCAACAAACATTTGTTTTAGTGCATATCTGGAGTTGTCTCATGTTTCAGTCAAGCTGGTGAGCAGGCTGCAAATCACCTGTAAGGAGAGAGCAGCACAAAAGGGACTCATGAAGGACACACCTGCCTTTCACTGAAAATGTTGCTCTGATTTATTCACAGATAGAACAGAAATATTTTGAACATGTCTGAGTCCTAGAAAGACCTTGTCAGTTCTGTAATCAATCAGTGTCCTCAGAACAGCGATGAAGATCATCATACACCCGGCTCCTGTATTATGTGCAGGAAGGCATCTAAGAGATGATGGGTACAACTTCATCACACTGGGTCCTTTGCCTTACATGGTGAATTGAATTCCCTTTTGGTTCCAAGTCTTGTATTTTGTATTCTCTGAACTTCAGGAAACAAAATTGTCCGTTGCTTCCTGGAACACATTTCTCAGATTTGTGTTTAAATTTTCTTTTGTTTCACTCTTCTCTCTGCTTTAAAGACTGAGATAAGTGGGTGCTATGAACTGGCATTCTTACTGTGTCGCTTATAATAATGCCATTGGCATTGCTGGGTGGGCCTGGTAAAACACAGAAGAGATGCAGAGTGGGGAATAGCTGGGTTCATGCTGTCTGCATACCTTAGGACAAATCACTGAACATTTTTGAGCGTGGCAAATTCTGAATTTATTTTCTGTCAAATGTAAAATCAGTGAGTAAACACCTGCAGGGAAGGTATTTGTTCGCGTGTGTGCCTCCTTCTAGCAATAAAACGATCTCTCTATAATAGGATGAGCTTGGCTGCCCTGTGACACTAGCTCTGATTTTCACCACCTAGTAATTTTGTTTTTATGCAGTTAATTTTTTTTATTTTCACCTATAGATAGCTTTGACTCAAAATTAGGAAAAGATGTGCTGTCAGTCCTTTTTTTTTTCCTTTAAACCCCTTCAATTGCAGTTTACTTAAGAAAATTGATTTTCTTTTCTTTATTTTCCCTTACTTCGTTTCTAGTTTCCTTATATATTTTAAGGAGTCAATGCAGCAGCTAATGGACATGCATCTGATGAGTCTGATTTATGGCATTTTGAGCAAAATTTCATTGTCAGGTTTGTGTGCAATATTTCATGTTTTAGTTTAGAACACCAGGGCTGAAATATTCTCCAGTGTGCATTGCAGTTATTTACTGTTTGTTTTCAGATAGATATGAACATTATCCTATAAACAGAGAGAAAATGAAGTTGCCTTAGTTCAGATGCCTGAATATCTTGAACTAAATCCAGCGTGTCTGAAATGCTTTATTTTTTAACAGTGTATTCAAGGGAAGGATAACATATTTTTAGATGCTCTTGGAGCTTCCAAAATCACAAAAGGATATATTTTCCCCCCTGTTACTTCTACATATATACTCTGTTTAATGCAGAGTGAGCTCTACATTAGCATCAGGGGGAGAATTTCACAGCAGCAGCTGAGGTGCAGCAAGCCTGAGTGGGTGGTGAGGAGGAGAGAATAAACAATGGCTTTCCAGTGGGAGTTTGAAAAGGCTGATGAGTCTGTCTGGAGAAAGACATCTCATCTCTTCTGCTGTACCAGACTCCTTGACTAGACACCTAAGATACTGCACATCATCAGAAGACCGCTGAAGGACCCAGTGCTGCCCTTATCTACTGCACAGAAGATACAGATTGATTTTTGTAGGGAGAAGAATTTTTCAGACTTAAAATTCAAAGCGGTACTCAGTCTGGGGGACTGAGCAAGGGAACTCCAACAGCCAGTGAAGACAAAGAGAAACAGGAGAAAATAATTTGGTCAGAGAGTGCAGTATTTGAGGCTTGGAGGGCAAGAAGGAGCTGAAAACGTAGAGCAGAAATATTTGGAAATGTGTTTTTACTGTCTAGAAGAACTCTCTGACATTCTTCCCTACTTTTTACCTCCTGTTTTTGGCTCTGTTTTTTTTTTTTTGTTTGTTTGTTTGCATGTTTTTTTTTTTTCCACACTATTTGGAACTTTTTGAAAACATGAAATGGCTGTGCAAAATTTCCAGCTTTAATGAAAAGCAATGAGTGACTAAGGATTGTGAGATACAGAGGAGGAATAAAGGAGGAAACTGAAAAAGAGTAAAGGATGTACTCAGAAATCTTGACACTGATTACATGTGGAAATGTTTTAGCTCTGATTAATTGCTGATAATTGTTGATAAGAAGGCAGCATTTGTAGAGAGGCAGATAGACTTAAACCTGGAAGGCTGCCCATGCTCACTCTAGCTGTGAGTGTCCATCCAGGCATGCAGAGAGACAAGGAAGTGTCCCTGTTCCTGTATTTACCTTGGATGGGCTTTGGAAGACCCTGCAAGAAGTAATGTAGCCGTAGTCCAAGAAGCAGATTTTAATCTAAGTAGTTAGCAGTACAGTCCAGAGCCTTTGTAAAAAAAAAAAAATTGATATATTCCTTTCAACATTATTCACAGGGCTTTAACATTCAGTCCTTTAGATAGGAAAATAGAAAATAAAATAATTTTTCTTTCTAACATTACACAGTGTTCTTCACCAACATATAAATTCATTTAAATAAGATGCAGAAATGAAGATCTTTGATTTCAGACAGGAAAGCCAAGGAACATAAAAGTGAAATAGCTTATTCTAGTTTATGTGGAAACCTGAGTGATCCCTGGTGATCATTAGTCAGAATTCAACCTATTCTTGCCTAACGAGGCCCAAATATTAGATGTTCTGGATGTAGCTGAGACAGATTCAGAAATAGTATGTTAAACTGCAAAGTTTACGATGTATTTCACTATGTTCCATCCAACGGTGTGGCAGAACAACAACAAGAAAAATAATCCTTAATTTAGGAATATTAATTAGAATAGGACTGTGCATTGTTTTCAATAAATGATTGCTATAAAAAATTGTTAGAAATTGTTAGAAAAAAATTGCAGTCATTTTACAATCGGCCTAATTTAATGGTACAACCTTAAGGTTAGACAAAAGTCTAGGCTGATTTATTGTACAGTTGTTTAATTAATGGAGAGGGTTGTTTTTTAAAGTATTTCAATGATCTCCATATTTGAATTTCATGGAATTAGTAGAGGATTCCATTAGGCTGTGACTTTACTAATGTGATTTGATGGCTCAACATCTCAGTGTGCCTAGTTTTCACTGTTTGTTCTGCTTTAAGTTTTGACATGATCAGTCAGATCTGAGAATTATAATTATGCAGCCTAGAAATAGACTTCAAGATTTCTAGTCCCCATAGAAAAAGCCAATGGGTATGTAATTAAGAACAGGAAAAATGCTTGACCTACTTTTTCTGTTGAGTCTAAACTTCCGATTGATACATCTTTATTTCTTTCTGTTGATCTACTTATCTGCTTATCCAGTTAGTCACTAATAATGTTGACCTTATTTTACATTGACTGATCATTTAAACTAATTTCCAAACTGAATGCTGGTAATTTAATAATATGAGCCAATTAGGAGTTAGATAGAATCAATAAAGCGTTCTGTGACATCACTGGGAAAAACACTGGAGTACCACTGTCTCATTATCCCCTTCAGCATTTTGTATTAATATTTTTAGAGCTGGAGTCAACCGAATATACTATGGAAACTAGGAACATCGTGCATAGCATGATATTACATTTTATCTCTCAAATTTTTCCAGCTTCAGATAATAGAAGCTGGCAAAAGCTCTTATTTGTTCAACCTCAGCTTCGTTTAATCAACACCTGATATGGGAAAAAGATGGGCTTTACTTCTCACTCCCACTTTCATCATGTCTGTAGTCCTTGTTTTGCCTGTTCTGCCCTTCACCTCTACTTTAGCAATAAGAAAAGAGCTTAGTGTTTTCTTAGCCAACCATTCCACACCTCGGATCAGTATAATTCAGTGAGAAATCACCATTTCACTGAGAGACTGAAAAGTCTCTAACAGAAAATTGGCAAAAAAAATATCAGAGATAAGGAGTTGGTTGTAAGACAATAAAACAGATTATTCATGATAACTGCACATTATCAAATGCTTCCTTCAGTTGAGGTATGGTTGTCATCATAGTGTCATCTCACAAGTACATACAAATATTTGATTTTTTAAGAATCCAAATGGAGATGATCTTGTAATTATATACCATCACCTAGTTCTCTTGCCTTTGTAAGATTTTGGCTTTCAGAGGGCGACTGACAGTTACTCCATATTTTGGGCACCATTTGCCAATCTCTGGTTCTTCCAACAAGTAAAAAAACCAAACACCCAGCAAACAGTTTATATCCTGAAAGAAGCAGGATTGCAAGATGTGTTTGGGGATATCTGTAAGTACCTTCTCCTAAGGGCACCCTCCTACAGGGTAGGTTTTGGTGTTGCTTGCAAAGAGATATGTCCCCCTTCCTTACTGAATACCTTTGTGGAAAAGTTATTTTCTTACCTATTTCCTGTGTATTTAACTGAGCAAGCAAATATGCAAGGACCTCAGAAAATCTAGAAGAATCTGAGATCTCTTAGCTTTTCTCTTGCAGTTTTTATCTCCCTTTTATTCGTAGATAATAAGGTTTTTTGATTTATCCATTGCTTGTGTTAGATGAATTGTAACTACGGTTTCCTGCAGGTCTGTGTGCAATTTGTCATTCCCATCTCTGGATGGTGAAAGACACATTCTGCTAGCCATAAAGAACTGGACCACATGTAATGCTAATAGCATACATATGCACTTCATGTAAGCTTCATGTTTACCTTCATGTCAGCCCTATCAGATGGTGCTCTTCTGTTTTGGAGTATATTTTCCTTCATTTTGTTAATCCTTTCCCTAAAATCTTTGTAATTCTTTGTAATCCTCTCCCTAAATTCTGCTATTCCAAAAGCATAGACAATATAGTGGTACTGGCCTGCCCCTCATCAGGATGTGATTTAGGGTTTTTAGCTCTGTTCTGCATGTGTCCCCTCTCTGTGCCAGAACAGATTGGCTCTACTGGCTGCTATGCAAATCCAGATGTTTGCCACATGGATAATTCTTAGTCAGTCTAAAAGCCCGAGACATGGCAGAGGAAGGATAGCACATGCCAAAGAAATGCCTTCTGGAATCCATCTTGCCAATTACTTTGTTTTGGGGGAAGCAGGTAATGTGCAGCAGCCAGGCCCACAGATAATTTGCACATCAACGCTCACATCATTGTCTGCATGACACAACCACCTCCCGACTTCCATTCTCTTACATTGGCTCTTTTTTAAGTTTCAGCTGTCTAAATTGTGGATGGGATGAACAGAACATGCAAGAGGTTCAGCAGCAGCATAGCAGTCTGAGCCAAAGTATTACACGCCTTTCCAAGAACAAAACAAAAAACCATGCACACACAAGAAAAACAACAACCAGAAAAACCAACCCACAAGCCAAAACCAAGCAACCACCCTAACAAAAACCAACAGCAAGCAGTTAAGGTAATATTTTAATAGGAATCTGCACTGAAAATGGTAATGACAGCTCTAAACCGCACGCGGGAATGAGAGGAGCAATACAGGGATATTACAATTCTACTACAGAACCAAATGATGTGTCTTCATTCTTTATTATAGGTACTTAATATATTTTTTAAATCTGTTGTAAAGTCAAAAAAAAAGGAACTTCTATCAAGAGGACAATAAAATGTTCATTGATATTAGGAAGAATTGCAACAGAAGAAGTATAGGTTGACTGAGGGTTTGCTCAAAAGCTGTGTGAGAACGCCATGAGGACTAGAAGCACAGTCCAACCATCCTCTTCTTTTCCTAGCACAATGACAAAAAGGAAGGGGGCTTTTCAAACAAGACAGGAACATTCCTCTCACCCCTCCCCATCTGTGCAGTTTATAAATACTCAACTGCAGTGTATCTGGGAAAACAGACTTATTCTTTCAAGAGTGTTGTCATTTACGTGCCAGAACCACATGTAGTACTTCTGGCAGCCAGCCCTCTGGGACACAGTGATCCTTACCAGGTTGGTCTCGAGGAAATTAGACTGCATGAAGTAGTGTTTGACACTCTTTTCTGAAGCTTCTGGATTTATAGTTTTACAGTTCTCTCCCATTGTGAAAATTGCTTTCCATGGTGTCCTATGGGCCTGCCACATAGAATCTGGAGGAAATACTAATCCTGATTGACAAGCAAGCTCATTGGTGAGAAACACCAACATCAAGGAGATTCAATATTGTTGAGATAATTTTTTGTGATAAAACCTATCAAATGAATAATGCCTCTGCTATCCTCTCTGCACACTTCTGCCTTCTTAAGCTGTCTTGAATGACAGAATGGTCCCTGTTCACCATCTGAGGAAAGAGCACCAGTAAGCCCCAGTTCTCAGAGACTGTGTTGCATAGTCAGCAGAGCTTACCCACAAAAATTTTGTTTCCTATTTTATGCAGTGTTCTCTAACACTCAACCATCCTGCAAAGTGTCCCAGATCAGGATTCATAACAAGAAAAGTTGCTACAGAGTGGAAAAGGGAAGTGGATAAAATGTTCTGGAGGTGCAGGGAAACTGTTGGTCACCTGATTGAGCACCTGTAGGGCTGTGGCTGCCTGGGAGCATGGGCAAATTGTTTGCACCTGTGCTCCCCACGTGATGGGAAGGGGGGGACTCAGGGCAGGGTTGCTTTGGGCTCATTTAAGGGCCAGCAGCCAAGGGGAGTGCATCTCTCTGTGAGAGCTGCTGCTTGCTGCAGGAAGTGCTGTTTGGATGGTAGATTGCTACCAGTGGTCGTATGAGTTGGAATTTTTTGTGAAACCTTTTGTGTATGTCTATTTTTAAGCCCTCTAGTAGTTTACCTGGAATCACAAAGAACTTGCCTGGAGCAATTTTGCTTCTTTGTTTGCAAAACAGGGGAGAGTACAAATTTTGAAGATGAAAAGCTTGGAAAAGTACAGTCATGGAGTAACAGTAATTAGATGATTGTTCTCCTACCACAGGCAGGAGAAAGAGGGAGCAAAAAACCAATTTTAAATTAGTCAAGCATAACTTATTTATTTTTTTGTTTTTTTATCACAAGCTATTCCATAAATAAAAAACCAATGCACCCCAAAATAAGCCCTATTTGCAGATCTATATATTCATATTTTTCTGCTGGCTTTAAAAGCTAGCTCATTGAAATGGATTTCCTTGAAGAGGAAATAAGGGTTGTGCACTTCCCTTCTTCCCAGCTCAGTTATTATGGTTGTTCTTTTAATTTCTTCTTAATGTAAGCTGCTTTTTGTGTTATTTCTAAACCTTGTTATGAGTAGATTTGCAAAAAGTGAAACAAAGTATCTGGAGACTCTACTAATTTTTTCCCTTCATTAATGATGAAAAGCATTGGATAAAGACTTTAACAAATGTGGAGTTTTCTAAGAATATTCAAAACATGTTCTAGGCTTTCTTTTTCTTGACTTGTATTTTTTTGTATATAAATTCCAGTTCAGGAAAACGTTTCTTGATGTCACTGCTCCATAATTCTTTTTGTCCTTTATTTTGAACTTCAGTTTTCTCTATGCCAAACTTACAAAAAAACCCCCCAAACCTACATGTATTTAACTGCCAGCTCTTCATTGCTTTAGAGACCAAATTGCCTTGGAAACCAGAGGTTTAAGTAAGGATAATGGATTTGTTATTTGACAACTGAGCTATCTAATTATGTAGTGACAGATACAGTTCTGGTTACATTTAGAATTATGATTGGTTAAATTTTCATTTTACAAGAATAGATTAATGATTAAACATCACATTTTCTGTAGATTTTTGTATTTTGATACATTCATCATTCCACAGATTCAAATAATAAAAATGAAAAGAGTTGCAAAAGGTTGTTTTAAAAATTAACATAAAATTACATATTGAACACCAATCCTGAATTTTGCATGGGACACATTTAAGCTGGGTTATAAAATATTACGTATTTAGTCTCTCAGAGATAAAGCTGCTGGTGGATATATCCGTGTTATGCAAGATCAGTGTTCAAAGTGGATATAAATTATTTGGAGTACTTGTGTCAACTAAAAGGGTAATATAGCTCCTTTATGCAGCATGGGCACAATCACTGTTATCAGCTTTGTTTAGAAATTTAATGTTCTCTGTCCTCTAAGCCAATGCTTTGTGGAGGATCTGTTGGCCTCCCCAGGCTGTATGTGCTGAGGTAGATCAGTGGTGCATCTAAGAAATCCATTTTCCCTCCTGCAAAGTCAGAGCACTCCTCTTGACAGCTGCTGTCAGGAGGAACACGATGGGCTGGTTTCATGCTGTAAAGATGCAATTCCTTCATGATATCCAGGGAAAGAAGCCACAGGACTGCTAAGCTAGCAACCTAAGCTGGGAACCCTGGAAAGCAAAGAGCAAAACGCTTGTTGCTAACATACAAACAATAAATGGGCTAAACAAATAGGCAATTCCTAAACACGATTTGTTTTTTCACGTGTTCAGTTTGATCTTATCTAACCTGACCAAGCCTAGAGTCCTTCTTAAAGGAATACATATGACTGAAGAAGCAGCTTGTGCCCAAGTCTAACACAGACTTTGCATTTTAAAATTTTCCATCATGCTGTACAGATTTTAAAATTTATTGGCCTTGCCAATGGACACTTCCTCCTAGATGGAGCAGTTACCAAAAATATTGGGGCAGTGATGCTCCTTGTGAATTTATGCTCTCAACATGCAGTTGAAGCACCTGTGCTGAGGATTATGTGAGGAGTTAAGTTTTTGATAAAGTTTTAACGTAGCATAAAACCTCCAGGCCATGTTTAGATACACTTTGTTTCTTTCTATTCCTACCCACTCTCTCTTTCCTCAGTTGTCTTTGAGTGTCAGTTTATTTTTCTTTTTTTTGCTTCAATGTGGTACTGTCAATGTTGTATGTGTTGACTAAGAAGTGAATATTGTGTAAGGAGGATATCTTGGAAAGTATTTTCTTTAGTTGATATCACTTGCACACTACTCTAGTCCCTTCCAATATCAGTTCAATTTAGTTTTTTCGAATATTCAGAGGAGCTCTTTCCAAGCTCTAAAACCAGACTCTGGGATCCATCAGCCTTATCTCAGTAATGCATTTGACTGGGGATTTTTATTTTTGTGATCATGAAGAGCACTGTCAGGTTAGTGCAGGTTTCTAAATAGTAAGAAGCAGTCATAGAAATGAACACCAGAATTTGTGCATTTTATGTTCTTTCATAAATCAGAGACCTGAAGGCGTTTTGCTCCAAGTGTGCCAGAGATGTCAGCTCCAAATAGAAACAAACATCGATAATTTAAAAATAAAAGTTCTACTTATGAAATCTTGAGCAGGGAATTCCAAGTTTTGTTCATGAGAGGACACTTGAACACGAGGAATCACTTTAGGAGGGTTGTATAACAAAATTCACTTTCAAGCAATGCTTAAATTAAATGTCTCAAATAAGGACTTCCTTTGAAAGTTTTCTACAAATTCTTTACACCTTTGGGGCCCTCTGGGAAGCCCTGGCTTGGAGCATGCAGGTAACTGATACTACATGGTTTTGCTGTACTACCTGTTGTTTCCAATGAAGTTGAAGATGTGGCAATAGCATAGCCAAGACAAAGGAAAGCTCTTAACAAATTCCCTTGTCAATATACTTTTCTTGGCTAAAATTCACAATGGCAAATGATGTGGAAGAAATTAGCCCAGTTGCACTGTCAGATAAACTTGATGCAGGCTGTGTGTGTGCTGGCTGGAATGAAAATGAGATGTTCTTCATTCACTGTCTGCAGAGGAAAACTCTGGTTTCCCCATACTTGGATAATGTCTTATTTTGGATGTTTCACGCATCTATCATTTGGAGGTTACATGTAGTAAAGAAGAAATACTTCAGCATTCAAGTAACATGCCAGCATAGAAGCCTATCTTCAGATTCAGCTTTGTCTGTCCTACTTCCCTGGCTCCTGCAGCCATGTTATGCACTGGGAGGTAGATGTTATCACAAAACTGGTAGGGCTAAATATACTCTGCAGGCCCTTGCTCATGATTCTCATCTAATACTGGGTAGCTGGAGAGTTTGAGGCCAATATCAAGGAATTTTAGCATGCAGCACCAACACATGATCCTCATTTTTCTTATGAAAACTCACTCAAGTCAGGCTGATTCTAAGGAGATCTCCTTGTACGCTGTTGCATCTCTGTAGCATCTCTGTAGAAAGCACAACTCTTCAAAGTAAGAACAACTAAAATGACAGAAAATGATCTTAAGTAAAACTGAAAGGCTCATACAAATTAGGAAAGTGAGCTGGATGTGCTTTTTGGACTTCATTTACCCAGTTGATCTTGGGCATCGTGATTTTTGCTGAAAACTGCATCATCTACCCTGCTTCAGTAGAGAAGCTTAATTGGGTGAGTGCACGGAATGCAGATGTCTCTGGGCTTTTGGGTTTAAATCAGCCATTTGTACCACCTTTAATCTTATTAACACTTATACATTTCTTTATAGCTGGGAACTTTATGTACTGTGTTTTGTAGCTGAGAGTTTGCTCTATCAAATTGTGTTATTGTGCTCTTTACTGTAGTTTCCATGGTAATAATAGGAGGCATTACTTCCGGAGCAACCCCTGTATGTTCTGAGGGAGGCGATTTTAGTTGGAAAATGATTAGTGGTGGATGGTTGTTGCTTCTTTCTTGAAAACACTGAAAAACAAGTGAGTGTTACAGGCTGTTACGTGCCTCAAGTAGCAGTTCATGTCCTGTGCTGTGAGTGAACTGCTGCTGCACACAGATGAAGTTCAGGGTCATCTTAACTACACACTCCGTACAAACTGTGTGTTTTCAAAGCTGTATGCTGCAGTGAGTCAGCTAATACAGAACAAGGTTTAAAGAGTTAATGCACCTGAGAATGAAGCAGACCCTAATTCAGTTTGAACTGACAGTAATACTAAGTTCAATGTGAAATATGGACTACAATGGGAGCACAGCTGGATAGTCCTTGGACCAGGATCTGGAGCCAGAGAGGTTAAGCTGGCCTAATAGCAATGATTCTCTTGGCAGGGTGTGTGTGTGTGTGTGTGTGTGTGGATTATTCAGTGGAATTACTTTGTTTTCCCTGGAGTACAGGGTGTCTGCCTGGCTCCAGTGCCGTTGGCTAAATGGGGTTTCGGAAGGGAAGAGAACAGCATAGCACTGCTCCCTGCTATGGGCTCTCTGTAAGTCTCAACAGATCAAGCATCTCAGGCAGTTGCTATGAAACACAGGCAATAATCACTGTGCATCCATCCCGCATTTGGCAAATAGTGTTAAAACCATCTATTTTCACAGGAATATACTCAGATACATTGTGAGGAACATATTACAGATGAGGTAAGCAAGGAAAAAGTATCAAATGTGCAAAGACAGAAAAGCAAAATGACTCCTATACTTAGCTGTATCACAGATTTAAAAAACAAAACAAAACAAAAACAACAAAAAAACCCCACAACAACAAAGATTAGCTTCCATAAGCTTTCAAATTCTCTTACAAAGATGACTGAAAAGCTCTCCTCTAGAGTTGCTTATGTGACATCAATAAATCAAAAACAAAGCTTCAATTTTGCCCAAAGTTCTTTTAAGTTAAGGTTATAGCTGCATCTCCCCATATCAGATGAATGGAGCACGTAGCAGCATTCTCTAATCCTTTAGGTTTTACAGAGACAGTGTTTCACTCTGAGAGCCTCTGGTGGCTGTGTGATAAATGTGACATCCTGTGAAATAATGAGGTAAATACTCTTGAAGATGTTTGAAAATAGAGATTTTTTTTTTCTTTCCCTAAGTGTTTTCTTCTCAGAAAATGCAAACTTAAATGTTTGTGTTGGGGATTGCAATCAGTATACTGCTTATTTTGTGGAGAAGTCTTATAACAGCTAAATATTCAAAAATAAGTGATAGATCAGAATATGCCCAACTTTTATCAGTTTGTATTTTACAAAGTGAGCTGCCTTAACTACTACAGACCACGCTTTTTTTTTTTACCCCCATAAAGTAGTGAGCTTTCTAATGGTGCATCTCATGCTTCACAGCACTGACAGATGCAGCTTCAGTTTTGGGGAAGGGTGGGAAGGCTGGGTAGTTTCATGAATGTGAAAACAAACCACATGCACTGACTCTGCTGTGTGGTCTTGTGTTCTGATAATCCTTATCTCGTTCCTCTCTAGTCTCAGCTTTTTCTTCTGGAGTAGACTGTGCAGTGTTTATTTGTGGCTAAACCTATACAAGTATTCAGATAACTTAAAAATGAGAATAGTTGTAATTACAAAAATGTTTGTAATTATGCAAATCCTTCTAAAGGTTTTGATAAAAGTTTCTCGATAATTTTGGCCAATACCACTTTTATGAGGCCTTCTTGGGTGCTTTTGTAGATACTGTACTGTGGCTTCTTTGTAAATATTACTCATGGCCTTACGGCATGTTAGGGTGTTGTGGATGTGGAATGTAGGAATTGTGGCACATCCGTTCATAACCAACATACTGCACCATAGGTTCATTCACCATTAATAACCATGAAGTGCTCAAGCTTGAGTACATCCATTTTTGTTTGCTTGCCCCTTTCAGAATAAAGCAGCTTGAACTTCTCACAATTGAAACCCAGATTTCTCTATTGGATCAGAAAATTTTAAAAGGCAATATTTTCCTTTTTATGTAATTCTGTTACTCCCTGTGTAATAGATATAAACAATTGAAATATGCTTGCTTTATCTTTAGATTTTCAGTGGAGTAGAAAATAAACATCCAGGAGCTATTCTGTGACATTGGCTCTTTGGAGAAAAAGAGATACTGGATTTTTTTTTTTTCCTTGCTGTTCTGCAGTAGATGCCCAAGTAATTTGTCCAGGTCATTTTATACAGTCAGCATAGCCTCCTGACACATGTGTTCCTTTCTCCCCAGGGCAGGGGACACAATAACTCATTACTACTGTAGGGCTCTTCCTTAGTGATTTAGTCAAGTTACTGTCTGACTCCCTGATTAATTCACACAACTTCTCCACAAACTCTTACTTAATAAAGTGACAGAGCTCTGGCTCGGCAGGTTCCCACTCCCTAGCAGAATAATCATGTGCTTTCTGCAGCATTCACACTGCTGGAAAACCTTCTGGGTCTGGACAAGCTGCTTGAAAAGTGACTTGGCTGCAAGACAAAGCCCTGCTGGCTGAACCTCGTGGTGGTTTCACTTGGATCGGCTGCTAACCCACCACAGTTGTTCTCTCACTCTTCTTCCTCCAAGGAAGATGGGGATAAAGTATGATTTAAAGGGCTCAAGGGTTGAGATGAGAACAAGATGATCGTTCACCAATTACTGTCATGGGCAAAACAGATTAAATGTGGGGAGATTCATTTAATTTATTGCCTATTACAAATAGTCTAAAGCAGTGAGAACTGAAAGCAGACTAAAACAACTTTCCCCCTCATCCACCTTCTTCTACCTCTTACCCCATGCAGGGTAACAGGGAATGGAGGCTGTGGTCAGTACATAATGCTTTGTCTCTGCTGCTCCTCCATGGTCGCCCTCTGCCCCTGCTCCGCCCAGGCTCCCCCCATGGATATCATCCTTCCCAAACTGATCCTGTCTGAGCTTCCCCCAGGCTGCAGCTCTCCAAGCACTGCTCCAACACGGCTCCGTACCATAGGGCCCACCCTTCAGGCCCTGCTCCAGCACAGGGCCCACAGGCAGCATCTCCCCCAGAGCTCCTGCCTCACTGCAGGTTCCTCTCCACAGCTGCAGCTCTGGCCTGGGGCTGCTCCTGTGGGGCTCTCCATGGCTGCATGTAGAGATCTGCTCTGTGTGGTGCCCATGGGCTGCAGGGAGACAGCCTCCTCCTCCATGGGCCTCTCCTGGGCTGCAGGGAACTTCTGCTCCTGGAACACCTCCTGCGCTGACCTTGGTGTTTGCAGGGCTGCTTCTCTCTACAAGTTCCCATTCCTCTCTCCCAGCTGCTGTCGCTGAGCAGTTTTTCTTAAATCTGCTCTCCCAGAGATGCAACCAGCATTGTTTATATCCCAGCTCTGCCCATCAGTGGGTTCCTGTTGGAGCTGGCTGTGATGTGACATGGGGCAGTGCTGGGCTCTGCTCACAGAGCCGCCCCTGCAGCTGCCCCACCGCCAAAACATTGCTATGTAAATCCAGAACAACATCTGTGCTATTTCCCAGTGAGACTGCTGTAGATGTGCAGATAGCCTACTAACGACTTTTTCCATGTGCTTCTGTCTCACGGGACAGCAAAAATATCTGCATAAAGACCAATATGAAGCCTGTCAAACTGAAAGGGTCTGTTAGAACATCCCAAGCCATGTATCAATGGCCAAGTGCATGGAGCAGCCACTCGTCCATGTCTCTGTGCTCTTGCACCTCAGTTTCATCTCCCCTGGGGTCCTCAAGTCACTGAATCATTTCATGTGATAGCTAGCCCACGTTACCATTTGCCTCTCCCCTCCTTGTTCTAGATTATGTATTTTGTAGATTTATGCTGAGTTGTCAGTTATTGTCTCAGCAGATATCTTGGAATTTTCTGTTCTTCTCTTCTCAGAATGGAATGTTCTCTTCTTCTCAGAAGCCTTCTCCCTCATACTCAATTTTTCTTTTTCATTATGATAGTGGAAAGTGGATATATTGGTAAAAAAGCTAATTAAGAACTTTGAGTCTCAGAAGAACCAAGTTCTGTTGCTGGATTAAAAAAAAAAAACCTACATTGTCTCCTAAAAATAACTCAGCCAATATTTTGACTTTCATAGCATCTTAGATCAGAGTATAGAAAGAACCTGTTTCCTATAAATACAACAGGGTCATTCTTAGAGGGGTTGGACAAGATGACCTCCAGTGGTCTCTCCCAACTTCAACTGTTTTGTAACTTTTATCCGTCTGACCAAGAACAAATCTCAGGATCTCATATCTTGCTACTATAATAACTCCAACAATGTCATCTCTGGTGTTTTATGCACGTAGCAATTATATATGAGAGAAGGTAAATCAGAAAGATTGTGTTCCAGAAAATGATCAAACTCAGCTGGAACTTGTGAGGTACGACTGGGAAAGCTGTCATATAAACAGAATGCAGTAGGCAGAGTGTGAACCTGTTTATTAACTCATTCTGAAGGAAACTTTTTACATGCATATTTGTGGTACAAACTCATAGTATTTGTTTTATGCACATTATCTGTAGAAGAGGAGTTAAGGGAGTGGCTTGTAGTTTGGAAATGGCCATTTCAGAGGGAAATTGTTTAACAGTATCCTTCAGATAATCTTTTCAATAGCTGTGATCAGCAATTGAGAACTCGAGAGTCCTTTTCTTACAATTAGTTGAATTATTTCTATTGTATAATCATGGACAGGTATGGGCAGGGATCATGTCTGGTTTTCAGAACATCTATACTTACAGGAGGAAAAACATTGCCTTAATTTCTAGCTATATAAAGCATAAGAAATAGACTAAACAACAAACTCGAATTCAAGGTAGCAATGCTTGTAGTTAAAGAGCACACTTGTTCTTTATGGACTTGTCAGCTCAGTGGTTGATCCAAAACATTATGGGAACAATCTTTTGGAAGTGTTCTCTCAAAGTGCTTTGGTCAAAATCAAATTTAATTTCATTTCCTGTTTGGGGTGTTTTTAAACTCAATTTGTAATTAAAAATAATTCCATTTTCTAATTGAAGCAGTTCTAAAATTAAAGGTTGATATGCTCTATTTATAACACTATCAGCAAGTGATTGCAATTCTCTGATGGCAGTCTACCCTTGACTATTACTGCTTTAAGCATAATTTCAATCAAACATTTTATAGACAGTATGGTATTAGAGTATTTAACACTTTTCTAAACTGTTTTCTCTTCCATGTGCTTCTTGCAGGAAGAATATCAGATGACACTTAATAATCTGAGCCAGCCAAAAGATCTGTCTTCTCTTCATTCGTACATCTACCCCATCACGGCACTTCCTACATTTTAACGGTCTCCCTGATGATGAATAAGGAAACAATGTATAGTGTCAGAATAAAAAAAGGAAGGCAATGTAAAACAATTGGGGCTTTTGTGAAGATTTGATCTGTATGATTTATACTTTAATTATAATAAATGTAGATTAGAGAGGATGGAATGGGATTGCTTACTCTGCAGGCTTCTATCTGGAGCCTACAGAGTCAGTTTTGAAATAGAGTGGAGAGAAAAATAAAAATACAGCCAACTTTAAAATTATTTATGTATTCTCTTTATAGTTATCCTCAGCATTCTCCTGAGCTCTGATTCTGAACAGGTTTTTGTTTGGATTTGGTTTTATACTTTGTGTTGCCACCCTGAGTTGCTGTCCTGATTTCAGCAGTTCAGGTACATCTAAATAACCTCAGGTCTTTCTGAGGCAGAAGCTAGGCTTCTCTAGCTGGATATTTGTTTCTAAAGGCTTTGAATGAGAGCACAGAATACCTTGGATAGTGTAGCAAGCTCTGCAGAACATTCATACTTCATTTATATTACATATGAAATTTAACTTTCTAGAGTTGAGATGCTAGCGGCTGTAGGCAGAAGTATTTTTATGTCTGATATGACCAAAAAGAACCTAGGTATCTAGGTATATAGGTAAATATATCTGTTAATATATAGAACTGTGGAGTTATAGAACGCATATTGCAATTCAAGCTGAAGACATGAAGATTTGTGAGGAACTGAGTTTCAGGGAGAACTGGAGAATTTCTCACTTCAGATTTCCTTCTGTTCCCATGTTCCTTTGCAAATGGCTGCAGTTTACTAGCTGTAACACCATGTTGTTCCGTAAAGAGCCTGAAAAGATTCGAGGATCTAGAAAAGCAATGCAGCCCACCCAAAATAAGGACCATTTAAACTCAACTGAAGATCTGTGGGAAGTAAGCAGGAAGGATGATTTTCATCTTTTGTGTTAACATTTGATTTCTTCCTCCTGTACTTTAAGACAAGAGTGTCAATCTTCTGTTGCATATGGATTTTAGTGGCAGGATCTAGCCTGAAGCTGCATTCAGCTGCATGTTGACCACACTCTTGTATCAATCCTTTACTTAGCTTCCCCAGCTACTTATGAGGTATGATATTGGACGTTATTTGTCTGGAGCCAAAGTAGGTCAGCCACACTTTGAGAAACTTTGTCTAGGAAGTTGGCTCCAGTCATATAATTTAACTGAGTTTCTGAAGTAAATACATGGATAATAAATAAGTTCAGATCTGGGCCCAAGTCTGAAAAATCTTTATTCAACATATTTTTGAGCTAAAATGCTAGTAAATATCACAAAATGTTAGACTGAAATGTCACCTGTTTGTTCATTACTGTCACCATTTTGTGTCAGGTTGTGTTGACTTTCTTATCTCAGTAATAACGCAGATGCCATTCTCTTTTGTGTCTGAGGCAAGAGAGAAAAGGAGACAGAAGCAAAACAGGCAAAAGCATGTTCACTGCATAGAGCAGGGCAAAGAACTAACCAGAAAGTTTTAAAAAGGAATTTTAAAAGGAAAAGACTGATCTTTATTTCATGGACATGTATTTTTCCTAAAGAAAAGCAGAACAGTGACTGGTGGTAGAAGGAAGATCTAATGTATCAGACAATGTACATACGATTTCATACAATTATTTTTTCCTATTGATCAAAATTTTTTCTTGCTTTTGTTTTGCAATGTAAAGCTCATTTAATTTCATCTTTTTGTATTTTTTCTGATGAGATAGAATTGGAGTTTATCTTTTTCAGGTAATCAGCTCCTTCAGCACAGAGGTATTTTATGAAAGAAACTGATATCATAAAATATTAAACAATTGCAGATAGTTTGGAGGGGTAAAAGAAAACAGGGTGATTTAGTTCTGCTTATTCAGTAGTTTAACCCTGTTCATTGCAGTGAAGTTGATTGCTTAACATTAAGGCACATGCATTTGCTTCTTTTAGGATTAGATAGTTATTATTACGAATTAAAATTAATGAAGTACACAAAATGTATGTATATGCCCATCTTGTGGGCATACATTCACATACATACAAAAGAGTATGAAAGTGTGTTCAATATCAAGCAAGATCATTCTCTTGCAATGTCAGAAGCTGAAAATCAGAAATAGAAAGATAAAATTCCTTCTGCTTAAAAATATTTCAAACACAAATCTTCCAGCTTTGTCTCAGCACTTTTTCCAACTTATTTTCAAAATGCAAAGAATGGGACAAATTAGTTCAACAGCCTCTTTGAGGTACGAACTGGAATTGATCATAAGTCAGATGACTCCTGTGATCCCTTCTCTCTATATCCTTCTGTATTTTCTTTCCTTACACCAGTGTCACGAGCTCTGCTGGGCCATGAAGTAGGTGTTCTCTGTGACTAGACCTGTTGTTTTTCTGATACTGTACCATACACAGTAAAATATTTTGCTTATTACAAGGCAAAAACATGCTTTTCCTCCTTTACCCAGCACTACCCAGTTGCCAGCAGACAACTCCCCAAATCCATGGAAGAGGAAACATTCCTGGAGCAGTCTTCCCTACCCACGTGATTGTTAGAAAACAGATAAAGACAGATAGGCAGCACTGTGATACTCTTGAGGGAGAGACCAAAAGGTGAATCCAGCTGAAGGAATAGATCTCAAAACTTAAGGTATGGCTTAGGAGGGAAGACATCCTCCTTCAAGCTACCTGTGTGTAAAAGTATAAGTAAAGGAAGTTCTCAGGAGATCGTGTAATTCACAGGGCATTAGGACCTCTGCAAACCCAGAAGAAAGAAATCAAATTAAAATAAGATTAAATATAAAGATATTAAGAAAAAAAGAACAGACATGACCAGTACAAAGTATTTATTCTGAAAGAAGCCTACAGGCCTGTATGGGCATTAAATCTCAAGAGACTTGTTAATGAATTCTTTTCCTTCGATGTTTTAGCCTAATTGGTTGCGTATTTTTCAGCATGTGCAGTCCAGCATTATGCTCCATGGGAATCAAATGCTGAGACTGCTTAAAAAAAGCAACAGACATCTTCAAGTGACGAAACTCACCATGAGCAATCACTCTGCAATAGTAGCTCTGTTGCGTTTAATCTCCCCATATTACAGTGGTGCAATCTAAGTATTATTGTAATTAAAATAAAGGAATGGATGTGTCCTTCCTCCATTATCTTTTTAGGCAGCTGAAACAGTTTCCAGCTTTTTTCATCAGTGACCCTGAAATCAGGGAGCGTAATGCAATCAAAACTGTGTGGTTGGGAATGCATGATTAAAAAGAGGCAAAACAGTAGACGAAGGCAATGAGGACAGAAAATGCTGATGATAGGGACAGCCTTAGTTCACTCTTGGGAATAACTGAACAATAAAAACATGATAAACATGGTAGAGAAAATGGCTTAGGATTGAATTTAACACTGGATGCCACAGAGTGGCAAAGAGCCATTAAGATGATTAAGGGATTGGAACATCTCATAGGATAGACTGAGGGAGTTGGGACTGTTCAGCCTTCAGAAGAGGATGCTCAGGGAATCTTTTCTATGTGAATGAATATGAAGGGAGTGTGTAAATAATGAAGGGAGAGAAAAAGGAGCCAGACTCTTCTCAGTGGTGCACAGTAAGATGAGACAGCAGGCACAAACTGAAATACAGGAAATTCCATTTAAACATTTAAAAAGGAAAAAGACAAAACTCTTCTTCTTCTTTGAGGACATGCATGCGCTGGAACAGGTTGTCCAGAGATGGTGTGGGGTCTTCCTTCATATATCCCTCTGTCATAATGAAGGTTCTACTGAATATGAACATAAATAATTATTTCTAAAATCTTAATAAGACAAGCTATAACATTTGATTTGTCGGGGACTTAATAGGAGCAAGCTATAACATCTTCATTCTTCTACTTCATGGGAAAAAGGAAGAAGCCCCTACTCCTACAATTCTTAGCCTGAGTGAAGGCACTGGGTTTCTTAGAACCTTTCTTCTGCTGTTTTCTTTGCTGCTCTGCCCTCCACGTAGCTTCCAGGTTTTCCTGCAATGGTTCTCCTTCTTGTGTATTACTGTGGATGCAACTAGCCATTGGGGCAATGAGAGAGAACCTTCCTCCTCTTCCACGTGAACTGACTGAAGAGAAATATGTGGTTGAGCCAAACACTCTTCATACTCCTTACAAGAATTCGTCATAGAATCATAGAATCCTTGGAGTTGGAAGGGACCTTTAAAGGTCATCTAGTCCAACTCCCCTGCAATGCACAGGGACATCTACAGCTAGATCAGGTTGCTCAGAGCTTGGTCCAGCCTGACCTTGAATGTCTTCAGGGTCAGGGCTTCCACCACCTCTCTGGGCAACCTGTTCCAGTGCTTCACCACCCTCACTGTAAAAAATCTTTTCCTTAAATCTAACCTAAATTTCCTCTCTTTCAGTTTAAAGCCATTCCCCCTTGTCCTATCCCAACAGACCTTGCTAAAGAGTCTGTCTCCCTCTTTCTTATAGCTCCCCTTTAGGTATTGATAGGTCAACTGTTGCTCACGGACATATGGACAGAATAGGAGAGTGGGAGACTGAATCAAAGACTTGTATTACTTGTGGAGCTTGGATTACAGTGACATTAAAGAATAATCAGTCTTCATGCACTACTTCCATGTGCAAGTTTGAGTAAAGAGTGCAACTCATTTACTGCTCTCTGAGGGGATGGGCGGGTATTTCTTATAAGGGGGTAAAAAACTATCTTAAACACAGGTGAATTAAGTGCTCAGAAGTTATGGAAATGGAAAAAACAAAAAACCCAATAGCAGCACTTAAGATTTGCTTGACAAACTGGCCTTACCTAACAACTTTTTTTTGGCTGGATTTAGCACTGTGTATCTTGCTTCCAGGGATCTGCAATAGTCTATTCAGAAACACCTGTAGCAGCTGTGAAAATATACACTAAAAATGTTCTATGACTCGTTTGACTTCTATAGATTTTGGTGCAATAACAGCAAACTGATGTGAAATTCAACCTTATTGATCATCCCGCTCTAATTCTTTTTTTTAACTTGACTGGCCCATAGATTTTTTTTTGTTAGATTCACTGAAGAAGGATGAATTTTAGTTGCAGTGATTAAAAACCAGCATGGCTATGAAATTTCCATGTGTACTTTGCCAGTGCAAGGCAAGCATTATAGTGAAATTGCTTTGGAGATTCTCAATCCTGTCAGCAGAAAGTAATAAGTATACCTGATCGGTTGTGCTCTACTACATACCTGTGAAAGTAGGCACATTCCATCAATTTGTTAGTAGGTGGTATAATTTAATATTCCATCTGAGGGGACCTGAGTACTGCAGAAAATTAAATACTGAATTTGTATGTGAATCAATACTTAAAACATTGCTGTCATGGTTATTAAGTACTAGCTAATGTGAATTAGGAAACGATGGCCAAAGGTAGCTAAGTACTTGGGGTTAGGACCTGTGCTATGTGTTCTCTCTCTGAAATGTATAGCACACTTAAATCAGACTTAAAGTTCCCTTAAGGGACAGCACAGAAGAGCTCATTAGCATGAACTTTCCATTTCCAGTAGGCTTTCTGCAGCAGACATCCACCGTGGTGAATATCAATATCATCCAATGTGCTTTCAGTTGTATTACCCAGTGAGGGACCAGAGAGAGCTCTGCAGAGCACCATGAATTGTTTCCGATGGAATGAGCTCTAGGAATATGAAGAGCTGCCGATGGAAAGGGGCATGAATGAAGACTCAGAAGCCTGGATACTTTCTACGACTTTCGTCATTATAGTGGAGTGCATGGGCACTTGTTATTTGTATTTGTTTGACTGATTTTCTTTATGATGGAAAAATATTGTACTAAATAAAAGATATTAAAGTGCTGGATAGGAAGCAAACAGAGCCAGTAGGAAAGCAGAATTAGTATCTGGGTGCTACTATTTCATCCTCTAGAAGATCTATGCTTGGCTGACATCTACAGGATTTAAATAGTGTGGATTACAATCCTTTGGAAAAGATGAAAACTGATGGATTTGTGTTCTGGCACAAGTGCATATGTTCTCTCTTTGACCCATTGTCCTCCACCAAGAGGAGGGTGGGCATGAATTCTAATGTCCTGCAGGAAATAATATCAACACTGCTAAGTGTCTATAAAGTTTTCTGGGCAGAATGCATTGTTTGCACTTCCAAGTAATGACAGTCTTGACACTGAGGCTAGATTAGCAAAAACTGTGGAAGATACAGGAACATCGTGGGTACGAGGACCTGGTTTTGTTGTTACTCCCAGAATAATGGCTATCCTGTGGCTCCAGAAGCACATATGGCTCACAAAAAGATGAATTGTGGCTCTCAGACTCTGCCTACAAATTTTCCAGGAGTTCACTCACCCCTCAGGTGTGTGATCTATAGCCAGTGGTTTTCAGCTATATTGTGTATGCGGTCTGCAGCATTAACCAACTGCTGTGCCCCTTTAATTTCTGTGATGCAGTTTCCCATGTAGTAGCCATGGAGCCTGAATTCAGAGAACATTAATATACATCAGCCTCCCTAACAGCTGTGTGCAATACACAGTTCTCTGGCTGATAAAATCTTGCATCTGTCTGTGAATAGTATCCAGGAGACTGGAATTTGTAGGTAATAGGACTAGCTTACACCTAGATTCCACTTGAGTGCCCTTGAAATGGGAGAAAAGTTTTGTTCAATCAAGTTGAACCTTTCAGACCAAAGACGTAAACTACTACTACTAATGATTTATCCGATGAAAATATGTCAGTTTTGATAGCTAATGTCTCTGTAGAAAATAGAGAAGCTGATCTCTAGAATAAGAGCTGAAGACGCAGAAACTGGGCTTTGAATCTAATTGTTATGCTCCTTGCTTTTAATACTTACTATTTTCCAATAAAACATATTTTAGAAACAGATTTAACAGGCCTTCCCAGTGCTTGCCTAGAGTGGTTTATAACAGTCTAAAAATTTGCTTGAAGATGATCTTTTCTTTGAGAGTTACTCTGCCTCAGTATGACATATGATGCGAGCGGTGGCAAGAAAGGCTCAGCAGCAAGCCTTTGACTGTGTTACCACGTTTATTTCACAAGATGAATATAGCCCCTGCTACCAATAGAAGTTTAGATTCTGCCTAGCAGTAGTGATTCATCATGGAGATGAGTTTTGTGTTGCATTTCTAAGTGGGCATACATATGTCCCCAATGATTTTAGAGAATGCTACTTATTTTTATCAAATGTAACTTGTTTTCTTCTCATTACTTTTCTCATTACTTTTTTCTGAGAAGTCTGGACTGAAGAAGCTGCATACTTCTATCTCATCAAGCTATTCAAAATATTTGCATTTTACATGGAGATATTTTTACCAGCTCATCTGCCTTTCTTATAGGAAGGTGAATTTTTGAAGTAACTGACTTGGAGGTTTGGGAACCAGGGAATTTGATTAAACTCTTGCTTTAATTTATGATTGCCTGCTCCCTGATTACCCCAAAGCAGAACCTTGTGAAAGAGCAACAATCTTGTCTCTGATCCAATTACTTTTATGCAACTGCCAGTTTAATGATGAGAATAGCATTTTACAATTTTGGTGAGATGTTAGAACCTTGCCACAGATGTAAGAGCATTTTAGAAAAAGTCGAAGGCCTCTCTTTCTGTTTATCCACTTAGCCATGACCTTAGTTCAAGAAGGCACCTCTAGGAGACAATCTGTAAGGATGTGCTCAACGTTAACTGTGTTGCTGAAATCATACTGATACCAGAGATTTCCAACAGAAGAGGCAAATTGCTCCCTTTTAAGAAGCTGCAGGGAGTGGAAGTTTCTGCACTTCTACCTTTTCCTAATTCAAGCTAGATTCAGGATTATGAGTTCAAATATTTACCTTTTATCTTTTAACACTGAAGAATGTCCGTTATGCCCCCTAAAAGCCCCCAGAATGGATTCTTTAACATCTGTGCCCCCTGGTCTGATGGCAGGGTTTTTATATTGCCTGTTGTAAGTAATCTCATCAGTGATCTAGGGCAATTATATATGGCTTAACTTTCAGTCAAAAAAGTGAAAAGTAAAATTATATTTGATAATGACTTTACCTGGAAGATATTGTGGAAGGTGGCTTAATTCAATCCATCAGTACAGCAGCTAAGCTATAATGAAATGTGGGGAAAATTGAATTTGCCAATTTTGGTTACATGCAGTTTAATTATAATTGATTTAGTGCTAATGCTGTATGTCTCATGCAGAAAGCTGGTTGAATAAGAGATTTCATAAAATTCACTGAAGTTCTCTTTGTTTTGTATATAATACACTGTTAAACTCACTGATTCTTGTAGCTGTGCCATGAGCACTGTCCAAGCATCACTTGAAATAGTCTTATCTCTACAGATCTCCCTCCTTCCCTCTCTACTGTCAAAGCTGGCCAGGTAACTGGGACAATTAAGGTGCCCCTGAGATATAATTATCCTTTATAATTTCTTTATATGTTTAAGAAAAAATTGGCTCACGCAAACAAGTTCCCTATGGTACAATGAGAAAGAGGATACTGCAAACGAACAAATCAGCTTTCATCTCTTGTACTTTAATAGTCCCTAAAATAATTTAAACCCAAACTCTTCCTTCTGCACCAGTAACTTTACACCACAAAGCAACACTCTGAGTACATGTAGCTAAATAAATGAGGAACATCCCTGTTCAGAGGATCCTTTGGTGTATTAGGATCCTGGTAATGATTCCCAGTTGCCGGCATGAGGAAGATAAACCTGACAGCTGTTTTCCCATGCCCCACTGCTTTGCTATTTATCTGGCTAAGTATGTAGATGGTCCTCCAGTGAAAGCATCCCTGCAGCTCCTCTATGACTGAGCAATCTTATTCTCCCTTCTATAGAGGAAGAACTCACGTAGACAAACAGAATGTCTTTCTCTTGTTATAGGGGCACTTGATGAGAGAGCATCTTGATGTTGACCCCCAACCCCGTGTCACTGCCAGAGCAGCACCACTCACAAGGCCATGCAGGACCCTGAAAGCACCAGTGTTCGTAGCAGCTCACAGAGCTGGCTCTTGATGTTGTGGCTCCTTGGGCTTGTCACTGTCCAGGCCAGAAGTTTTATTCTTACTGGGTCTCTATCTGATTATATAAATTATAAAATGGAAATCAAAAATTTAACTTTATGAAGAAAATTCTAGCTGAATAGCATTCAGCATTGTTATTGCTTTGGTTAAATGAAAAGCTAGTTGCAAAATGCTTTATAACATCAGTGCACTGACACTGCTTGGCTCCAGACTTAGGAGTACAAATAGAAGAGTAAGGAGTAAATATTTCCCTCAGACAATCAAAGTTCACCATTCACTTTAGTTCCCAAAGAATGCATACATTTAGAAAGATAAATACGAAACAATGATAGAGGAATAGGTGCATTCATGAGAAAAATGTTTATACCACATTTCCCCCTCAGGCAAGAGCATATTCTCCATCTCCAGACCTAAACTGTATGTTTCTACAGACCCACTTGCTCAAACTTTTGCATTGCCAAGGAAAAAAAGGAACAGAGATTGCATTAAATTCATCTCCTTTCAGCCCGGAATGTTTTTTATGCATTTCAATGGCTACTGAATCATTGAATTCTCTGACATGAAATGAAATCCTATTTAAAACACATAGCCCTATAGAGAAAGTCCTCTCTTATAGGACATAGGTTGGAAATAATCAGTAAAACAGAAATCAGACTTTGAGAGACTGTTAAATGCAGTCTCCAAACAGGCAATTTTCCTTCTTTGAGGGATGCTCAGAAAGCAATGCCTGCTACATTATGCTGTTGGCACACACTGTCAGAGGCAATAGCAGCAGTGGGCACCTCCAGTGGGGCAGGTTGTTACGAGTGTGGCATGCAGCTCTTGTTCATCACTGGTGAAAATGCAGAGCTCGTGGTGGTGGCTGTGTTGAAAAAGGTTTAATAGCTGATAATTTGTTCAGTCAAACAGTGTTATTGTGCACTTTGTGGCTGTTTTGTAGTTTCCATGAAAAATTTATAACCATTACCCCCTGACCTGTCACTACCTATCCTTGTAAGAAGCCCCTCCCCAGCTTTCCTGGAGGCCCCTTCAGGTACTGGAAGGCTGCTATCAGGTCCCCCCGCAGCCTTCTCTTCTCCAGGCTGAAGAGTCCTAACTCTCTCAGCCTGTCCTCGTAGGGGAGGTGCTCCAGCCCTCTGAGCATCCTCGTGGCCTCCTCTGGACCCGCTCCAACAGCTCCACATCCTTCTTGTGTTGGGGGCCCCAGAACTGGACACGACTCCAGGTGAGGTCTCACAAGAGCAGAGCAGAGGGGCAGAATCACCGCAGAATGTATCTTAGTAACACAGTAGTCATACAGAGTGGCAGAACTGGAACCTATTCCTTTTGCTAAATGCCTAGATCCCCAGTCAATTCAGTACAAAGCAGTTAACTATTTTCTTTTTGTTTAGACCTTTAGATGTTTCATATATTGGAGTATTTTTGAATGGCAGGAGGGAAAAGAAAAGATAAAATTACCTCATTGTTATAAAACTTCAACTGAAAGCATTTCCTTGGAACCAGCCTGATAATTGACTTCAGTACCTGAAAGGCTGCTAGGTACTCACTGTATTATTTAAAAACTCAGGTCATCTTTCTGTAATTTTAATCAGCATGTTTTTCACCATGTCATAGTTTTCACATTCTAAGCGTTACATGGCCAGTGCTGCCAAGCACAGAAGAGAGCACTTCATATTGTCTGAGTGCCATTAAAATGTACAATGAAAAAGTTGCGTGCTGACAAATTGTCTTTCAAAATAATTTTTAAAGCAACACCCTCAGCTTTAATGCCCCACAAATAACGTATTCCAGATTCCTACTCTGTCTTAATTTCGTCTGCACAGGTACTGAGAAATACAGGATATTCATATAAGATTTTTTTTTATTTTGTGGTATTTCTTAGAATAAACTAACACAGGGTGTGTTACAGGCTACGATTCTGAAATGTCAGTTATGTACTGAATCAAATGTACACTACCAAAATCTAGTGAACAATGGTATGCATTTGCTATATTTTGTGGGTTCCCCCTCCCCCCTACACATTTAGTCATCGTAGGAAACCTGTGCTGGTCTTCAAGATATTTATATGAATGTTGATCTTGGTAGTTACTGGGAACAACAATTAATTCTATTGATTATGCATAGAGTATTATATATGTAATGAACTTCTACCCTGATGAATAATACAGCTGAAGTCTCAAGTGTGCATAAAAATGCTACATCATTTCTATAATTCTACCTTGGAAAAAAAATCTCTGCAACTGAAAATAGATTTGTTCCTCACCTCTGCTAGTCAGGCTTGAATAGCCCAGAAATAAGAGCTAATCTGAGCTTGTAAAAATTTTATGCAAGTATTTGGTTGTATGTACTTAAAGTCTCATAGACTTTGATAACTAGCACAATGCAAAGGAAATATGACCATCTTTGGAAACTGAGGAGCAAACACAACATCCAACAAATGTGTAAGAGTAGCACTATTTCAGTAGAAACTGCTGGAAACTACCTCAAATATACAGCGATGTATGCTTAACTTTTTGAGTTAAGGATGATTCCAAAGAACTGGCTTAAGTCTAGACTTTCTGTGATTTTGTCCTTGATAGTCCTTATAACATGGATGAAAACATCCAGTCCATTTCTCTGGGATATGCAAAAGGTAACAGGTTGTGTTCTCACTTGGCTGAATGGGTTGGTTTGAAATCTAATAATGGAAGTGTCTGCAAGGCAGAAGTGTCTTTCAGGAGTTTGGGAGATCTTCAGCAGATCTGGAAAGCACACTCAGCGAAAAGGCCTGCACAGCCTTTAAATGTGCTATATGAATATGAAAGTCAGGCTTTCTTGGAAAGCCAGTTTAGGTACTAACAAAGTCTCTTTTCCCCTACTTGTTCAATATGTGTACAAACCACTGAAAAGCCTGTAGGTGATAAAAGTATTCTGTGAAATCTTCTCAAACAGAATGTAGCCACAAGGTAAAATCCTTCCAAGAGCAAAAATTGGTCATGTACGATCACTTTCTAACGCACAAAACATATAGCTCAGAGTTTACGTTGTCATTAAATAAATGGGAACTAACAAGAAGTCTTTTTTTTCTTCCTCTGTCCTTATTACTGCAAAATATGTTTTGACAATGTTTTCTGAGTTAATTTGGACCCGACTCAACATTGCTCTTATTCTGTATAATGATTTACTTAATGTAGAGATGATACATAATGCTGTGTTTTGAATTTCATAGCTTTTTATTCCCACTTTGGTAGTTGTGTACTGGACAAGTGAATGAGTGGCCAAGATGAGCCCTTCTGCAATAACATGGAAGGAATGCTGTACTGCATCCTGGTCCTCACTTCTAGATCTGTCCCTGCTGGACCAAATAAGCTTGTCACAAATTCTAGAGGTCTTAACTCCTTATTATCAAAAAGAGCAAACTGCCCTGTTTTATTATGAGCAACATCCTGCTAAAGTTAACAGAACAGAGTAGTTCAGTTGGAAGGGATCCACAAAGATCAAATCCAGCTACTTGACCACTCCAGGGCTAAGAACTGAAGCATGTTATTGAGGGCATTATCCAACAGCTCCTTAAACAGCCACGTCCAGGGTGCATCAACCACCTCTCAAGCCTGTTCCATTCTTTGACCACCCTCAAGGTAAAGAAACATTTCCCAATATCCAATATCAAAGGCCTAACTAAAATACAGAAAGATTATGTCCACTGCCTTCTTTTCATCCCCCAAGTGGGTGACCTCGGTGGATGAAAGGACAGAAGGAAAAAAAAATTGGTAAGGCCCATGTTAACTATGTTTGATAATTGCTTTGTTATTAAACCGTCTTGCAATATATTTTGAATAGACCTTGGTCTCACATACAGCCAGTGAAGCTCATTGCAGAATGTCATCTGATGGGATTGAGGATTTCTGAATTGTCTCCTTTTCAGGATGCCATTTCTGAGGGCAGGCAACTCTGGCTGCTGCTCACTAGAGTATATATTCCAGGGTTCTCGCCTACAAAGTCTTTGGAGAAATGGCAGCTAATGTGGCCTCTGGTGCTCCTGTTGCTCCTTTCAGTCCTGTTACTGCAACCCCATGATATCATTGTATGAACACCAGCAAACAGGCGCGTGTTACATAAAAGCCCTGAAAATGTTGATGAAGACGTGGCTCTTTATTTGTCTTACTGAAGTCATCAGCACAGATTTTTTAAGTGAGTCAGTGAGCGTTAGTGCCTCATTCCTTCTTCCCCCTTCCTGCTCAGTGGTCAGCTCAGCTTTCCTGCCCACACCACAGCCCCATAGCCCAACCACTCTCGCTGTCTCCATCACAGCTATATCCCTCCCCAGATAGTTAATCATCACTCTCCATAGTCAGTTCCTGTGAAGTTAATTACCCTGCTACTGAAAGAAGACTGAAAAAAAAGGTACAAAGTTCAAATAATATATACTGTAATACTCAGTGGTCAGAGGGAATGGAGTTAAATGTTGATCTGTAAACATTTAAGTTAAAACATTAATCAAATGATGTAAAGTCATCATTCTCCTCTAAGTTTGATCACAGAGCAATGAATAATGAATGCAACATGTTCCACATGTAAAAATAAAGAAATGATTGAAATCCAGATTTTGATTTGACTCTGACCCTTTAGATCAGATATCAGTAGTCCTATACTTCACAAAAGGCTCTGAAAATGCCAGGTGAACTCTGAAGGGGAAGCAGAGCACTCTAGAGACGAAACAGTTGTCAGTCCTTCTGTCATCCCTTCATCCAGTGCTCTTGTCTTCCTCCTCCCCCGCCCATTCCAAATCAGAACAGGTAAATCTTCAATCAACAATTATTACAACCACTTTATTCTTTTTGGATGGTGGTGTGATAACTCATTTGTCAGAAAACTGAGGAGTTTAAGAGAGGAATCCCATTTCCTTGGGCTGCCACTCAGTCACGCTTTCCCTGAGCCCCCGGGACACACACGAGCTAAGATAGGAGATAATGCAAAGAAGCAGAGTTGAATAATTCCTTATGTCCATGACAGGGAGTACGTTGTTTCACATGATGTTGCTCACTCCTCATGCAAGACCAGGGAAAGAACACAGACTGAGTCACAATTCATACCCTGACTGTACTGAGTACTTTGCTGCGCACTCAGGATCAAGGCAGGCAGGTGTCAGCCAGCAGCTGGCTTAGCTGCATAGGCAGCAGGAATGCTGAAATGCATCACATCCACTTTTCCTTCTGACTACGAGATGAACTGTAATCCTGAGGGTAAGACTAGCTATGAGGCTCTGGTTCAGACTCAAGTTATAAAACCCAGAAACATATTCCACTCCCAGCATGACACTAATGGAATATCTCAGTGGTGAGTGGTTGCTTGAGAGCTGCTATATGAAAAAGCCTAGCTATAAGTGATACTTATGTGCTGCAAACTTCAAGAAAAATGACAAATGTGCTTTAATTCCCACAACGATGATTAGCTGTGAGTGGAACACGCGGGTCGGTTTGGATGCTTTTTGCCTGTTGAAAGTACTGGTGGCATTAAGGGATGGGAGGGGGGAGCAGAGCAGGAGGCTGTCCCATATTTCATTCCTTGTGGTTTCCTTTAAAGCTGAAGACAGAACAGGCAGATACACTGTCTGAGAAAAGCAATACTCCATTGCCAATGTGTTTGTAGAGAACGTGGCAGGCTCCTGGCTCTGGGGCTCTTGGCCACTACTGGAGAAGTACATTCTTCCAAGGGGGCTGCAGTGCCAGGAGTGTGGTTACCTTGTTTTTGTTCAAAGAACTATGGATTTTCTTTAATGCTATTCTAGCTGTATTCAAGATAATGTCTGTACTAGCTCACTAGTTTCCCTAAAACCAATGTATCTGGTTGTTGTGCCAAGTCTTTGATCTGACCCTTGACTTGTCGGTCTCCTGTCTCTAGATGCTGACAGATGGTAATAGCCCATCCAGAGGCTGAGCTGCAATCTCTTACCACACCTAGGCAACTCATCTGATGCAACATTACTGAATTAAAACCTAAGGTTTACATTGATTTTCTTGAAAGAGAAAATCTAGGTGAACATATTTTATGGCCTTGCTATATAGCCACAAGGTTTTCTGCACTGAATGCAGTGTTCCAATGTACTTTTTTCATAAAGCTGTTGATAATGCACCCAGACTGTGCACGCTTCTGTAAGAAAAATGCTGGTAAAGCTTACTAGATTTCAGTGTGATCTAAGGTATCCTATGTTATAAAATGAAAGTGGCTGTGCGTTAATTTTGGGAAATAAATTGGCCATGGGAAATAAAAGGCAGTATTTTCTACAGGGAAATATTGCAAACCTGATTTTCCAGTCCTTTCCTGGAAGATGAACATAGCAGATCAAATAAGGTAGGGTCCAGCAAAAAGAAATTTCTACTTTCTCTCTCTCTCCCTCTTTCTATCTCATATCTGTCCTTCATGACTAGGAAAAAAGATTTCCTGAGAAGAAAACATACAGTTGTATTCTGCTGTATTTCGCTTCACCTTTGGGTAGAGATGGATTTCCCCCCCAAAGGAGAAGCACAGTCATGGCCATGGCTTCTATTATCTTCTTGCCTGAAGAGCTTAGATCTATTCAACTGTGAAATAGTTTGCCTTCATATTATGCAACCTTGATAATACTCTGCTTGGCATTACTCACAGATGCTCAGTTTGGAAGCATCACATCTCAAAAAAAGAAGGTAAGAAGTTGAATGTACCACGACAACTTTAAAAATGGAAAAAAAAGTTCATGTTTCTTAGGAAAGTGAACAATAAGAAAACAGAAAAAAGTGTCTTTGAAAACTGATGAAGTGTCTTTGAAGAGAATGTGGGACATTTCTGAAGAGTAAATACTAGTTGCATGTGGAATTTTCCATTATGTAACAAAGCATTTCATGCAAGCAGAGAATTTTTCCCCACTGTCTAGAGTCAGTAAGAAATCTAGTTTGTGTAAATGTGTATACATATGCTCACACATTATGGAGACGTCAGAAGTGATGCCCCAATTAAATATCATTGGATGAAATGTACAGTAAACATAGTACTATGATTTCTTCAGTGACTGCATTGGGTATCCAACTTTGACAATCTAACACTTCAGAAGACAATTTAATTCTAACTATAGAATCATAGAATCACAGAATGGTTCAGGTTGGAAGGGACCTTAGAGATCATCTTGTTCCAACCCCCCTGCCATGGGCAAGGACACCTCCCACCAGACCAGGTTGCCCAGAGCCCCATCCAGCCTGGCCTTGAACACTGCCAGGGAGGGGGCATCCACAGCTTCTCTGGGCAACCTGTGCCAGTGTCTCACCACCCTCACAGGGAAGAATTTCGTCCTTCTATCTAGTCTAAATCTACCCTCTTCCAGTTTATAACCATTACCCCTTGTCCTGTCACTACCTGTCCTTGTAAAAAGCCCCTCCCCAGCTTTCCTGTAGGCCCCTTCAGGTCCTGGAAGGCTGCTATCAGGTTCCCCCGCAGCCTTCTCTTCTCCAGGCTGAAGAGTCCTAACTCTCTCAGCCTGTCCTCGTAGGGGAGGTG
>WBMW01001493.1:114098-154430 GCA_013396635.1 Penelope pileata | reverse complement strand
TCCATTCAGACATTGAGCCATTGACCTCAACTCTCTGAGTGCGGCCATCCAGCCAGTTCCTTATCCAGCGAGTGGTTCGTCCATCAAACCCATATTTATCCAGTTTATCAACCAGGGTGCTGTGCGGGACAGTGTCAAACACCTTGCACAAGTCCAGGTAGATGACGTCGGTTGCTCTCCCTTTATCCACTGTTGCTGTGACTCCATCATAGAAGGCCACCAGCTTTGTCAGGCACAATTTGCCCTTGGTGAAGCCATGTTGGTTACCGCCAGTCACCTCATCTCGATTTTCCACGTGCCTTAGTAGAGCCTTCAGGAGGATCTGCTCCATGCTCTTGCCAGGCACAGAGGTGAGACTGACCATTCTGTAGTTTCCAGGATCTTGTTTTTTCTCCTTCTTGAAAATGGGGGTTATGTTCCCCCTTTTCCAGCCAGTGGGAATTTCACCAGACTGCCATGACCTTTCATGACCTATGCTTACAGTAAATATCTTGCTGACTTGCAGAGGAAATTGCCTTCTCTTGCTTATTCTACCTTTATAGGTTGGATTAAACATTTCAGAATGTTTGGGTTTAATTTTTCATTTAAGACATTTGATCCTTTCTACAGCCAAAAGCAACTCCAGGACACGACAAAAAAATCAGTATTCTGCGCTTCTGGGTTTCTTCTGTGTATTGTTCTGTTTTGCAAAGAGGCAGGCAGGAATGTGCCTGTGTGGATGACAGGCAGCTCACATGGACAACTGAGGCAGTAGATGTTTTTGTGCAGCCTGAACAACACCTGGGTTTGACCTTGACAACAGATTAGAGAAGTAGAGTTCAAGTGGCAGCCAAATAAAGTTTGGAGCTGTGAACAGAAAAAGCGGCCTCATTTGATTCCCTGTGTGCTCAGGAGAGCAGGATTTTGTACAGTTACCAATAAATACAAATGCAGTAGCTCCACCATTTTTTCCCTCTTAACCACAATATTGTCAGACACTTGTCATTCCTCTTCTTGGGTCAAAATAGAAACCACAAAATAGATGCTATGCCCATATCCCCCAGGCATTCTCTACCTAAAATAGCATTTTATCTTCCTGCTTTCCTGTTGATATCATAGCAATGTTCTAATAATATCTTGAGCATAGTCCAAATCTGACTTTTTAAATATGAGCGGATTTAGAGTCTATTTTTCAGAATTTTTCTTCACACAAAGATTAATGAGTAACTCTTCTCCAATCTCCAGCTACTTTTATTTCACCTTATTTCAAACCAATGTTTTAGACCAGGACATAAGATAAACAGGATGGAGAATGTATGTTAGTACTCGTGTGACTGGAAGCTGAAAAGTGGTCATGGTTTTGTATGAAAATGATGAAATTTTGCAGATGGAAAGTTAAATATCAGAGACTTAGAGAGGAATGTGCAATGAAGGCATACTGATATTTGCATGGAGTCTGCAGCTAAGATAGATTGCACTGTTTTGAGGAGAATACGTCTGTGGTTCCTTCCCCGCCTCCCCCTGTCACGCTCCAGTGGTCGGAGCGAGAGGATTCTTTAATATACCCATAGTGAGATTAAGACAGAAACGAGGTCAAATGTTGTCGGGCCAGTTCATTACAAATTCTAGCCGATTAGGGTGATGGGGAAGGGAAGGTGTGTGATAGTAAAGATAGGAAATGGGAAGCAAGGTAGGGGGAATAGTCACCACCGTGGATCCCGCGTTGGCCCGAGGATGTCTTCAAATCCACCAAAGATGAAGCAAGGAGGTCTCCCAAACCTCAATGACAGCCAAAGGAAGAAAAAGAAGAGTTTCTTTGTTTAGCGGGGTCTTTTATAGCCCTGGTCTGCCAATGTGGCACTCCTGGGCCAGCGGCAAATGTGTACTGTNGGGAAGCAAGGTAGGGGGAATAGTCACCACCGTGGATCCCGCGTTGGCCCGAGGATGTCTTCAAATCCACCAAAGATGAAGCAAGGAGGTCTCCCAAACCTCAATGACAGCCAAAGGAAGAAAAAGAAGAGTTTCTTTGTTTAGCNCGCCCACCTGTGCAGCCTGCTGTAGGGAACTGCTCTGGCAGGGGGTTGGACTCGATGATCTCTCGAGGTCCCTTCCAACCCCTGCAATTCTGTGATTCTGTGATTCTGTGAAATGTGGGCCCCTCGGCAGATGTGTTTCTCTTGCTCATCAGTGTGCAAGTGTATCTTCCTCGGTGACTCTGGCAAGGACAATCTTCTCTTCGGCCTTATCTCATTGCCCCTGGTAGCCGCAGGGGAGAGGTAGCCTGCAAGTCTTCAGGCAATGTCCATATGCCCACATGTAAACTTTGAGAACAAAGGGAAATCTTTTGCACATTGGTGTTAGTGCCTCAGGGCAAGCTTTGAGGCAAAGAGCTTAAGAACAGTCTATTACACCCCAGCAGGTCAGCTGGGCGTTTCTGAGCATGGAAATGGTGGACATCTCCAGAACTCCAGTTCTTTCTGATTTTCATCCTGTTGTTTTTCGAGAGTGATAATGTATTCTTTAAAATTGTTTTAATGTCAGATGATTTTGTTTCAGTTTGTTCGGTAGAAAAGCTGTTTACTGTATACATAGACCACTCTGAAAGTAATGCCTCCCATTAATTTCAATGGAAACTGCATCAGACACAAAGAGCACAGTGACACCATTTGATAGAGCAAATTCTCAGCTACAAAACACTCTTGTAGCACAGTCACCACCATTAGCCCTATGCATTTTTGCCAGTAATTCAGCTACAGACTGTTTTTTCTGTCCTTCTGCTAAAATACTGAGAGCATTTTAGCAGGTAGGATATAAATCAGACAGGCAAGAACATAGTAAAAGAACACACAGTGCTGTTAACAATTATAAACACTGACTCCAAACATATTCTGAAAGCTTTTCAAGGAATTTGAGTTTAGAAATGCTCATCCACATAAAAGCAGCCTAATTTTATGAAATGACTGATTCAGACTGCTGTGGAAATATCAAACCTGATTACTTATGTCAATGAATTCAGAGACCACTGGAAACTTATTTCATTAAATTAGGGTTACTGAGACCTCAGATTCACAAACCCCAGCTGCAGAAAGCCCGTCTGCTGAACCAGCTGCCTTTCTTGAATCACCCAAGTTGTTTTGCTGAGGGCATATGTTTAAATTTCCTGCTGAGTCATGGACCATGTTTATTTTCTAACGGTATTTATGATGTTAACTTCCACTGATTAATACCAAGGTACTTAAGTGTTTAATGAATATATTAGATTTGCTCTAGAAAAGAATAATACACAAATAAATTCATACTTTAAATAGTGGTAGCTGTATCACACTCAATTCGGTGTTAGCTCAGTGAGTAAGTCCTTACCGTGGGAGTAAAAAGGAATTGTCTTCTGGGAGGGGACTTCTAGTTCATGTTTGACAAACAGTTCTACGTCAGTCCTCCTCCTCATCAGAGTGAAGTCTGTGACCTACCACCTCAACACAAACATCCCTCTCTTAATTTCAAAGTCCCAAGGGAGAAAATAGTGTGCTGGAGATAGTGCACGCATTGAAAGGTCTTTCCTCATGAGAAATGAGGAAGCGTAGTACTTCAACATGGACAGTGGACTTCGTGCCTTCTGCAAAGTCATAATCTTAAAGCTTTGGTAGTCTAATTAGTGTAAATACACAAGTCTCAATAACTGCTTTGGGATCATCTTAATTAGAACTTCCATCTTTTAATTGATAGAGAGATTAATTAAGATATACCCTCAACCATCCACTAAATCCTATCCCTTGTATTTTCAGAAGAATTATTCCAACTCTTCTTAAGTGTAGGCCAAGAATACAAATCCTACCTACAGATCCTACAGATCCTTCACTCTGCCAGCTGTTAATGCTGGAAAGAAAACCTCCCTCGCACATATATGCTAAATCCTGGCACCCTGGCATTTCCATCTCTGGGTGAGCTATGGAAGAAATGGCTGTCACCACTTCATCTCCTTCCCTGGAAGTCCAGAGCTAACAGAAGGGCAGAGCAGAGGGAGCACCAATTCAAGCTGGAAGGACCAAAGCAGAGGCTGTCCCTTTCAGAGGAGCGTTAGATGTGCCAGCTGCTGCCAGTCCCTGGAAGAGGAGCCTGCAGTTGTGGTAGGATGCTCGGGAAACTCTGAGGTCAAGGGATGGGTAAGCTTAAATATGGCTGATATGAGGGGGTTTTCTGTACAACTTTCTTTTATCCAGAGCAAGTGAATTCTGATGAATTCCACAAAGTCAGCACTATAATACGGGACAAGTCGTTCTGCACTGAATTTTGGAGAAAACCAATTTTTTGAGAACCAAAAAGTTTTGGAAGATGGCTGCTCCAACAAAGTTCCTCTGCCAGGTTCGTGAATTTCTGTACCTATTTGCAGCCAACCCTTGCTGCTGCTGTTCAGCTTCTGTTCTTCAGTTCTCATCAGATGGGACTCCTGGAGAGCTCTGCGGACAAACAAGCCAAGCTGCTTTTGAGAGTGCCCAGCACTCATCTAGTCTGGGGAGAGGCATGCCTTTGCACAGCAACTGAGGTTTTTTGAAGAAAACCGAAATCTTAACTACCAGCCTATAGCAAATCAATTCCTTCTCTGCTACCAATCACGCAAGGAGTACTCAGGATACTCTGGTGTCAGAGTGATTAAATGTAGTTGAAATGTTTGTGGAGCAAAGAGACTAGTTAGCAGATTTGTTGCCAAATCAGATACTCCTTGATTAAACACTAGAACAAAAAGTCAACATTTCCTCCTTTCAATAGGGATTCTGTCTTGTCCAGTCAATGTTAGATGAAAAGTGTGCCCAGGGGTGTTGAGTTATACTTTAATAAATGGTGTCTGCTGAAATCTCATTTACACAGGAGGTGTGATCCCAACAGAACTCTTCCATTACCTCAGAGAGAGCTGGGAAAGCAGATGAGCTGAGATTACTGCTAGGGGATACGGCTCCTCTCAGTGTTTACCTCAGAGGACAAGGTGTCAGCAGCTTACACATGGATTGGTACAATCTGTTGGGGGCAGCAGTTATGTAAATACATTCCTTTTGTTCCTCTCTCACTAAAAAGAACCCATTTCTACCACTGCTGCATACAAAAATTTAGATAAGTTAGAAGGAAGGATCGAGGATTTTTTGTATAATAGATTCAGATTTCTACATAACAGCTCAGAAACTTCAACTGTGTATAGTCTTTGTTTCTAATAAAACCGTGCGTGCCCTGCCATGAAAGGAGACACCTTTCTAGTGTTTCCTTCAAACATTAATTTAGAAACAAAAACCACATTACACCACCAGATATAATTATGGAAAATATGCTCATTAACCTGTGAAGCCAGACATGCTGTATTAATAAGATTGTATAGCACAGAAATACTGTATAAACTCGGACAACTATATTAATAAAAATACATTTGCCTTCAGAATTATTTCAGTGTTCCAATGAAGCCTGAAGCAGAAATGTACCTTCATTACTGTGCCAAAGTCAGATCAGAATGTGCAGGACCTCTATTATGTTTTCATTACAGCCAAAACTTTGTCTCTCGCACTCTGCTAATCAAAAGAGACAACAGAGTTCGATGCATAAGATGTGACATAACTGACTTTTCTTTTTCTTTTCCTCTTTTCCTCTTTTTTTTTTTTTAAATAATGAAATACTGCTAAGTGTTTAGATTGTAACAAAAATAACCGTGGAAGAAACTGAATGTCTTTGAGGAAATTCCTACCAGTTGAAGGATATGCTCAGCCTGCAAAACAGATACATCACAACCAAGAAGGTCAAACCTTGTCAGCCACTGATGCTAGAGCAACCCACCCACAGCAAACCCGTGTGGGGGGTCACTCCAGGCCATTAACAGCGGGGACAGAGGACATTACTGTTGTGCAAGCAATGTGCTTGCATGCCTGTACGTGTGTGAGGCAGAAGGAGCCCACACCTCTACTTTCATGAAGAACAGACTTGAGAAAAAGCAGAGGCAGAGAAACAAGCATGTCAGAGGACGTTTCAGCCTCACAGACCAATACAAAGATCAGAAGCTGTGAGCAGAGATGCTGCTGCTGTTTGTTTGATTCCTCAAGCACCCGGGGAAGCATGCCTGTGTCCTCTTAAAAAATCAAAGGTCTTCTACAAAGAGCCACCAGCTTTCATCACACATTTCTTCTCCTAAGCAGAACAGCCTGCAAAACATGTGGCTGAATGCTGAGGTCAAAGGAGCAATTGCTGCTCCCAAGTTCTCTTCTAATCGCAGCACCAAAGAGCTCTGCAGGATCCAGGCAGTGGGGCCCACAGGCCATGTGCAGAAATAAAGGGGTCCACGAAGAGGAGAATCATATTTTCTTTCCTGAAATGAACACCTCTGCCCTGACCTCCTGGCTGTGTGGGGCAATTCCAGCGTTGCTGCACCACCTGCATTTGCCCTCAGGTGCCTTATCTGGAACCTTCCCACCCAGGGAAATGAAGTGCAAGCAGATTGGGGCTCTGAGCAAAAACCACGCGTCAGAAACCGTGCATCTACAGCCCTTCCTCTCCTCTGGGCATAAATCTCCCTTCTCCTACACATTACTCAAAGCACTAAATCCTGCAGAGCATCATCAGTATGTCACAGCCATGAGCTATAGCCGAGTGTGTGGCACTCTCCGGGCTGATCCCATCTGGGGCTGTGGAATTGCTCTGCCACAACCCAGCCCTACCAAAATGATATAACAGATCATAAAACCAGGGCTGGTACTGAAGTTACCCTGAGGAAATATGTATGGGACTGTTTTTTGAAACTGAACCATAGCCTTCTTTCCTTACCAAATGGAAAATATATTCAAGCTAGAAGAGAAGTAACAATTTCCAAAATTACAATTTTTTCTGATTTAAGATAATTGCCTGTATGTTTCTATGGTTCTATACTTCTATGTAGGCTTTTGTCTGTCTTAAAGGACCAGGGTAAATGACAACTATACCAATGAAATATAGAATTGACATCTTTATACAGGTCCCTTCCCTTGGGATGACATAAACCAGACACTTTATGATGAATGAGTTGTCCCCTGCACAGTCTTCACTAGAAATAATCTTGGATATTACTCTATCTTGTCTAAAAGAGAAGCAGAGCAAGGCTGGAACTAGTCTGAAGCTCATGCTCTGTGACTTGCCTGTAGTACCGGGCAGGAGGCAACCAAACCTGCGATTCTGGGGGTACCTCCCCTCTCAGGGATGACACCTAAGCTAGTTGCTGAGAAATTTGTGAAAATACAATCGAAAAGTCACTCAATCTGTGCCAACCGGACCAGAGGGAATGTTGAATGCTGCTTCCCTGACCCTAGAGCCTCCAGCTTCCTCTCTTTTGTTCTGGTTTTGGTAAGCATAGAATGATGTTTTAAAGCAGAAAGTCAGATTCTCCTTCTGCTAGGACTGTTTTTCTCAATTTTGGACAAAACAGAAGCAAACTGAAAGCTATTTCCTCTTTCAAGCACAATAGAGTGCTTATTAGAATGTACACTATAATCCTATCAGAAGTGTTATAGGAGCTCCCAATTATAAATGAGCTTCCAATTAATTAAATGCAGCTCTCCATATAGACAGATCGCTATAGAAATCGCTGTTGTTTTTTTTCCTCCTGCTGCATCAACATCAGTTGTTACAAATCAGGAAGAAGGCATTCACTGGAGTTTAATACAAAACATAATGATTGCAGAAGGGTGAAATTCATCTTTAGTGAACTAATGCTGAAAACTAAATAGAAATATGATTAGTTCCACTGTGAAAATGGAATTTATTTGGGTACAGTTTCTGCATTTGCATTTTTTCTTTTTCTTTCTCTCACTCTTTTTTTTTCTTTTTATTTAAGCATTCTAAAAATGAGTAATGTAAAATTGGAGCTTGCACCATTTTTAATAGCATTTCTCCCTAATTGCATTTAAATTACATTTTAGAACATTAACATTCATTCTTCATCAAGACAATCTGAAATGCAACATCTTTTCGTGTATCAGAAGGGAAAAGAGAGTGATTGTTTTTTGCAAAGGTGGGATTAAAGGGCCAGTTGCAAACCATCCAAGTATTTTAAGGAAGCTTGCTACAGGTGTTTTGGTGTTGGAAGCTGGGTGCTGAAAGAAACCCATTTGGACACATTTGCTGCTTTACTTAGCTAAATACTCCTTGCATTTGCAAGCACAAATTTGACTGCTGCACAGCCAAAAGAAAACCAGCCTACAGCTACAGGGCTAAGGAGAAACTAAGGGCTAAGGTAAAACACATCACCTGCACCATGAAGATATCCTTTTGGTGGGCATGTTCATAACTCAGCTACCCCATGTGCTAGAAAATAGATCTTATTATGATGCTTACGAGTGGGTGCCTGGGTCTCTTGGTTTCCAGGAAACTCTGCTGGCCTATATGCAGCTGCAGAATTTTGATGGCATCTACTGGGTTCCAGATGAATGGCATCTCTAGCAAAGTAAGAGCCCTTAGGAACGGTGAAAAGAAAGAACAAAAGCTCCTTTGCTACCTAAAAATGTTTGGTACAGAACAATCAAAGCAAAAGGAAGGACAGATGTAGATGTGTATGTGCGCCTTATACCTGAGCTCTGAGATTCAAGACACTTGCAGTGCTGATTGGTACAACAAACCCTGCTTCAGGCCATGCTGAGCATTTACAAAAACTTGGCGCCTGATTTTGTATTCATAAAGCAATTTCAAGTGTTCAGTGAAAGAGACCATGCTGGGAATATGGAATAAAATGTATGTTAGAGAAAATTTCCAGGGACATGCAAACAAGGCAGAGCAAAAAAAGCATTCCTACGCTCAAATTAAAGATGTGCCTCCTCAATAGACTGGCACTAGAGAAACAGCTGTCACTCACTGATCCCTGAAGTCCCTCCAGAGAGAGCCAGGTAGCAAAACTGCCTTTTAAAATAACATGGACATCAGAAAAGTAACAACCAGGGAAACAAAGAGCCATTCTTTTTGCCTTGGTGTTGCAGGCTTTCCTGAGCCAGTAAAGTATGGACAGACTTGCAGGCTCTGATCCTAAAGCCAGAAAAAGGGAGGAGGCTGGCAGAATGGCTGGCAGTGTGGCAGAAGCAAGCACTCTCGGGCTGCTTTGCTCTTCCCTGATGCTCTGCAGAGGCAGAGGGCTGCAGGAGGCAGGCACTGCTTACCATTGCCCCTGGGAAGAGCGAGGCTGAACACATCCAGCGTGCTGGGCAGGACAGCTGCACCCCAGGATCTCATGCACCAGCATGTGTGTTTTATCCTCACAGTTACTCGGTTGTGCATGTCACTTCTAAGCTGAAGATCCTGCAGGGGAAGTCATTGTTAAAACATTTTCATCCTGGACTTGTGCTCTGCCTGCTTTGACATGGGAAACTACAAAGGCTGAGCTTAAAACCATCGCTCTGTCTACCTTTATCTCCATTCATAGCAACTACACTTTGAGCTCAAGCCTCAGCAGCTGGTAGATTTTTATTCTTTCCAAAAAGTGTCAGTTTCTCCATCTGAAACACTGTGCACAGGCCTTCCCTTGAAGCTTATCCCTGGTAAGAAATCACTCCTATTGAAATCTCCCACTAGGCACCAACTCCCCTCATCAAATGCTCTTTTTCTCCCCCGATCAATTACCAGAAAACATAATTTGGAGCAAAAATTAATAACAGCCTCTGAACATATTGTGGTCAAACTGATCCAGATTTTTGCTAATGGCCTTTGTGTCTGACTTACCATCGTGTCCGATTGCCATCCAGTTCACATAGCCTGTGCTGCTTGCACTGCTGAGGAATCTTATGTCTGTTTAGAGCAGCAGAGTTAGAATAAAACAAATCTCTTGGTCAAATTCACTGAAGAAAAGGCTTACTAGCAAAACTAAGAACTGGACTTAAAATTTAATCCAGGATTTTATGTATATATTCTGTTTGCAGTTTGGTACAACTGACAATTGTTGGTTGCCTGAGCCTTTACTAATGTTGGAGTAACATGGAAAAATGATGGGACTTTTCTGAGATGAAGACTGACTCATTTGTAGGCACGTTTATATTCTTGCTACATTTGCTTTCCATGTTTGTGCCAGGTAAAAATAGGAAGACATGAATATTTTTGCGGAATACAGGCAGTTGTATCTGTACAAGCTGGGGAAAGGCGGGCACATGTATCTCATAAAGGGCTGAAGCTCATGAGCCACAGGAAGAGATCCGGCCTCAGCAGTTCTTCAGGTTCCCAGTATTCACGTTTCTTCAATTTAAAAAACACAGTCAGAAAGATGGCTTACATTGTTGCCACAGAACGTATTAGTCATACATAGATATTAGTCATGCACATAAATGACAGAACCCTTTATTAAAATTGGTTAGAAGGCTAAGTTCTGGGGAGCTCGTTGGCATTTCTTTGTCTCTTATGAAGAGCAATCAAAATGGCTGGTGCTTTTAGAGGGTATGGCTCAACTGTGTTGCCGTCACATCAACCAGGCTATAACACAGAACGACATTTGGACCAGAGAGGAAGAGCTGTTACTGCATTAATTGTTCATCCATATGGATTTTCATCAAAAAAGTTCCATTCCAGTGCCTAGATACATGTGACACATCTATTTCGATTTTAAATGGCTGTCCAGAAGATTGCAAGCGCTGATGATATTTAATATGGCATTTTAAAGACAAAAACACCCATGTTAGGGAGAAGCGATGTGTTAAGAGAATGACACCAGAGTGACACCAATTAGCTAAAGGTTATGAAATCAGAGCTACTTTGTAATGGACATGTAGTATAACAGGGTTACTTGTTACCTTTCAAATAACTAGGTTCATTGATTGATTATACAGTTAGATGATAAAGTCTTTTACAAGGCATAAATCAGAGGATTTTTGCTTGAATCACAGCATGTCTTCGAAGAAAACAAAACCCAGCTTTATTTTTATATTGTCCCAAAGCCCTTGAGAAATTTAGGAAAGGCTGCCAATAATATGAAATAGGAAAGATAGATATTCTCTTCAATCATAGAATCATGGAATGACTTCAGTTGGAAGAGACCTTAAAGGTCATCTAGTTCCAACCCTTGCATACGCACTCACAAGAACTTAAAAGCAAGTCATCCTTAAAACCCCTTCTTTGTGATCCTTCCCCTTTGTCTCTCTCTCTGGAAGAAAGACTGTCTTGGAGAGAGGCTGCAGTTCTCTCACCAATAGCAAAAAGTGGAGCTACTCCAGCTGAGAATTAGTGTACTAGAGGGAAGAAAGATTCTGCTGGAAAGGAAACATCCTCCGTACCGCCATCAAATGATAATGGCTATGGGCCCTGGATTTCACTGCCCCTTGATACTCTTGCTTTTCAGCCTTTTGAAGGAAAGGCTTCACACAGATGTGATCCCACTGGCACGTCCTTTTGAACTGTAAAGACTATAGGAGAATTTTGTGCTGCACTATCTTTGTGAGACTTAAATTCTTTGTAACGCCACCATGAACACTCATGGGAAGAGCAGGCCTGGGACTAGAGATAAGCATGATAAGAAGACACCTGCTAATAATGACTGTGTAGGGCTCCAAGACTCCAGAGCGGGCAGTAGCTGGTATCTTACACTGGATCATGAGTTATTTCAATCACTTTCACTCAGTCCCCTGTGCAGCCTTACAATTAAAATGTAGGTTATTATCTCTCTCAAAAATCTCATCAAAGGTAGCACAAAGAGATACTATTACTTATTAGACTGGATGGATACATTAGGGAAAACCAGAGACATCGCAAAGCCGCGGTTCAGGTCTTGAATGTGGATAGAGATTTTGGTGGCTTGGCAGAGCTGAGTTCTGAGGGTGACCTTTCTGTTTGAATTCATTTAGCAGATCTGATGAAGTACTGGGGCTTAAATTAACTGAAATATTTTAAAATGGAACTGTATACAATTTAAAGCCACACGACATCAACTGGCTCTTCCCTGGGTGTGCCCAGTTTTTCAAGCACTAGCACTGCCCTCCTTGTTTTAAAGCATTTCAGTGACGCTGTGAAGGATATTGGTAGGTTCTGTTACACTGTCATGGAACTGTACAGCAACCAGAGATGTGTTTCAGCACTAAGAACTAACCCTGGGAATGACAAGAAATAATTACAACACTGCATTTAAATTTGTGGTATGAATTTCACTGCATGTATCTGAAAAAATAGTCTGTTGATTACACATATTAATGTGTAGATTACTGAGGAAGAAGATGTCAACTTATTAATTCAGTATTTTCTTAAGACTTGGTACTGCAAATTCAATAAGTGCAAATATGTGCGAGTAAAAGCACAGGTGTCCTTCTTATCCAAATAGAGAAGCCACCAAAACTCTGACATCAAGGCAGTGCCTGCCCTGTGGCTGTGTCCTGTGGCTGCCCAGTGTCAATGGTTCAGCCTTTGAACATAAAATACAGAGTAAATGGGATTGAATACAACTGGGTGCTGACAGTACACAAGAGGCAAAGGTGAGGTGTCCATGATCCAAATAAAGATGTATGCATGTATGATGTATCCTGTAGATCTCTGCAGGAATCACAGTTCTGTATTTCATTGTATAGAATAAAAGGACAAAAATTCTAAGGTTTGTGATCATGAGTTTTAAAACGTTCGAGAACCTGAAGCACTTTCATTTGAAGGGGCACACTGCTGCAACACTTTCGTATTTGAGATCCTTCACCCAGTGTTATTTGGACATCATCAAATCATTTTGTAGTCTGAAAATATTTTGCAGATATCCAGCTTGAAATTGGAAGACGATGTTCAGGTATTTTTTTCCTCTAGCATGTGGCAATTATGATGAATCAGAGTTTAGTCTGTGTTCTGTCGATCACCATAGCAACCTGTTCTCCCTGCATTTAAAAAGAAACAAAAAGTTATTTACTTGACAGGGATGGAGTTCTGGGAAGCACTGGGTTAGGAACATTTGCAAAATATTTTAATGGAACTATATGCTTCTCAGGTGCATCCGTTATGTGATCTTCAGCTTTCACACAGATTTCACAACAATAAATTGATTGTAGTGAAAATCTATTAATTAGGAATACAGCTGTTTTCTACTGTTACCTGCATTATATAAAGCTAGACAGCTCCCTGTTCAGCCCAGAGTGTGTATGTGAAGGTACGTTGGTAGCCTGTTTGGCTTGTTTTGTATTTTCAGTGATTCCTAAACTGCAAAAAAGAGACAGCAATTGCTTACTGTCATTTAATGACATAATTGCTGTCCGGTGTCAGACCTCTTAAGGTCTGTTTTTTTTTTCAGTCCAAAACTGAGATTGCCTATCAAAATGGAGTAGTTCCTTGGTGGTGCAAATTGATTTATTTTATTTCCTGAAATGACTTCCAGTGTGTTAACTGATCTTTCTGACTGGTTACTCTTAACATGAGCCATTGATCTGGTTCATAAAAGCGGCCCCACAGAATGCAGAGGTGGCACAGGGGCAATAATTGGCAGCCACTGTGAGGCAGAGGCAGCCGCAGGAGCCTGAGGAGCTCACTCTGCCCAGCCCCGTGCTCTGCAGTGTGCAGGCACCAAATCTGGCTTCTAATTGAACTGCTCACCCTGCAGATTTCAGTCTTAGAGGGCAAGCTCTGGAAACCAGGGTGACTGCCTGTGCAGTTTGTGAAGAGAGTTTCTGCATTTTCAATCCACTGTTAGAATCTTCCCATAATTTGGCATCAGAGATGTTTATAAAGCAATTCATCAGGAGAAGATGCAGTCATTACATTTCTGACCACCTCTACCTGCAATGAATACTTCATTATTTAACTTCATTATTATGTAACCACAAACCACTTAATTTGTTCCTACCTTTACAACTTACCTAAACCATAATTACAAGCACACATTATTAACAAAGTCTCCACCCCTCAAGCACTTGTATATGCTATTTACCTTTCATAAAACATTTTATCAAGCTGCAGTGAACTATATTTTACAGTACGTAAAGATTTAAAGCTTAAATTTCACTAGTTCTGTATAGGGACTACTTTACCCAGAAGGGTGCGTTTTTCTTCAACCTGAGGAAGAATTTTGATGTTAACTCTGAGACATTAAAATGTGCTGAAAGAATAATGGCAGACACATTTTTTAATTCAGAACTTTTATTTTATCAGGATCACAGAGCTAATATTCAATATAGTTATTTTATATGCTTAAATATACATTATCTCCTGTAGAAGCAGAAGTGATCAGTACTAGGCATGAAACAGTATGTGTGTATTAATGGTACAAAACCCCCTTTCGCATTCATACTATCAAATAGGTTTTTCTAACCTCTATTCCTAGGAATGCAATATGTGGAGGAGATGCACGTGTGAAGTGAGCTATTGTTAACACTTCAGCTGTGTGTGTTGTTACTGCAGGCTACCAGCTTTGCTGAAGTAATAATTTGGTCGTATCAGGGGACAGAAAATAGGATCTTCAAAGCACTATTCAGAAGGAATTACCGAGTAAGTCCATTGTGTTGTGGTTTTTGGTTTGTTTTTTGTTGTTTGTTTTCTATTCCCGCTAAGAGATTAAACATCATACCTGGATATTATCTCATAAATACCACACACAGAGTACTTATGAGACAGATAAAGGAGGACTGCTAGCACATGCAAAAATTAGAGACATTAGAAGTTAGGAAATATTACCTGTGATGACAGGTGCATTTTCCAGCATAATGAGCTTATTGGGAATGCAGTGGCTTTGCTCTACAGAACAGTTCTTCCAAATATTGGCAATGTTTTTCATTCTGAAATCCCACAGAAGAGAAGAGTTGGAGCACCTCTCCTGTTAGAAGAAGCTGAGCAGAGTTGGGGCTGCTCAGCTTGCAGACCAGGTGGGCAGGGGAGGATCTTACCAATGTGTACAAACACCTGAAGGGAGGATGAAAAGAAGACAGAGCCATGCTATTGTCAGTGCTGCTCAGCAACAGGACAAGAGGTAATGGCACAAAATGGAACACAGGATGTGCTCCATTTCTGACTATCAGAAAGCACTTCTGTGCTGTGCAGGTGATGGAGCACCAGCACAGGTAGCCCTGAGCTGTGGAATCTGCTCTTCAGAGACCTCCAAAAGCCGCCTGGATGTGACCCTGGACACCCTGCCCTGGGTGTCCCTGCTGGAGCAGGGCTTGGGCCAGAGGTCCCTTCCAGCTTCAGCCATTCTGTGATTCTGTGATCACAAGACTCATCCCCGAGTCAAAACAGAGACAGGTAGAATTTGCATTTTCCCTTGCATCTTTATCTGCAACAGCATTTACCTTTCACAGAGCTGTGGAGTGTTTAAGTAATTTAACATTGGATGGAATGCGAAGATCTTGGATGGGAGACTGCATAAGTGCAAAGTGTTAGATCACTAATGTGTAGCTTATGCTTCCAGTTTCTGGTGATAAATGTATGCATGCATGCTTTTTCCAGTAAAGAAAATAATTATTTCTGCAGCAATAGTGAACAGCTGGTAGAGAATTTATGTATGAGTTGTACATAACATATGCATTGAAAAACTTGCGTAGATATTTCATTTCCTTCTTAAATGTCACCAGTAGAGAACACTGGCAAGCCATATCACACACAATCCATCTTTGTTAAGTTACATAGAGCCACAGCACACAGGTCACACGTACCAAGAAAAATCTCAAGAAAAGCTATATCATCGTAAAATGGATTTGCTTGCACAAATTCATGGGAAGATTTCCAATAAATCAAGAAGGCATGTCATGGTAATATTGATTTTGGTATAGGCACCCCTCAAAAAATAGGCTTTACAGAGTCAACAGTGTCTTGATTTAGGCTCTAACCCAACCCAAAAGTCTCAAATTCAGTTCAATCCACTTATTATTGATTTGTCTGGCATAGTGTGCATTGGTAGGGTTTTTTTTCAGAAATCCTTTTCTGCCCTCAAATTTTAGCTTGCTCTCCTAAAAGAATGTCTAATACAGTCACAAAGAGCAATTATACTCCTCACAAGCAAGCTATTGATGATCATAATAAAAAGCAAAGACAGAAGTAATGTCAGTTTAGCTTCTGACAGGACCTTATAGTGGTCCTTCAGTCAAAAACACTCATGCAATCAACAAGTAACAAATAATGAGTTGCAAAATACGAGCAGCCCTTTATTTTTTATCATCAGGTAGGATACAAACTTTGTAAAGCTGTGCTATTTTTAAGGAATAAAAGACCTTGTAGCTACCATCAAGACACTGGTGCTTTGCTATTTTAGTATAATATCTCTTTTTTTTTTCTCCTCTGCTACCTGACATTTAAATGCCTATAATTTCAGACATCAGGACCACATACCTGCAGAAAAATCTCACCGAGAGCATAAAGACATTGTTTTTATCGTTTGTAGGCAGCAAATTCACCCAATCACCACCTTAGTCGTATTTTCGTGGGGAGGGGGGCAAGATGAAGAAGCACAGAGAGACAGCGCAGCTTCTTTAATAAGCCTTAACAATTTTGCTTTGATTAAATTTGTACAGCAAAATTGAAGTCCTTTGGGTAGGAGTTGATGAATCATAGAGGGAATCAAGAGAGGAAATAAAGCCATGGTTAGAAGAGATTAAATAAGCCATAAAGTTTTCAATAAAAGTAGCATTCAGGAACGAGAAAAAGACAGGTGATTGGATGGAGTGCAAATGTATGTGTGTGCAGGAGGAAACGGAAGGGCAAATTTGTCTGGGGAGTAAATCCATTTAGGTCATTACAGTTCAATATGGCCATGATCCAGAAAAACACTTGAGCATATGTTTGATTTGAACACGTGACTTGCTCTCCTGAAATCTGAGCTCTGCTCACTTCTCAGCTCAGGCTGAAGCAATTTCTTTGTAGCTGGGATCCTCTGCTGAATGACATCAGCTCAATGCAAAGTCCAGAAGCCAATTAACAAAAGATCAAGCTAGCTTTGGATTGGGTGTCTATGTGAAGAGTCCTCTTTCAGGGCACAGCGGAGTGCATGCCCCACTGTCCAGCACAAGTGGGCTCCCCAGGTGACCCTGGGACAACTGCTCCTGCAGTCCTTAGCTGCTGATGACAAGGAATGGCTTCTTCAGCTGGTCTTGCTATCCCTTTCTAGAGCAGAAAGACACATCGTTTCAGCTTTTCAAAAATGAACAAAGTAGAAAAGATGGATACACAATACTTGTCAGTGTCACCAGGTACCATAATATTTATTTTTCTAAACCCTATTTCCTGTAGAAATGGGGATACAGAAGACACAGCTCTCATGGAACAACAGGAGTTATATTCTAGTCCTCAGCTTTTCACAGAAAAGCATGATTCTTGCAATATCACCACAAATAGCACTTGGACTTCTTGAATTTTTGCTCTCAGAGGATGCAACAATACACTCATACACGTAATGTTCAGAACGGGGACCTGTTTATTGAATATGACACAGACTTCTTTTTTTCCTAGGAAAACGTACTGATGCAGAACAGCAAACATCTACAGTTTTATATGACCAAAATGTTCAAAAGATATTTTAAAATAGTTGCATTTATAAAAAGCTACTAGTTAAATGGTTTCCTTAAAACAAGTCAGAAATCAAAACCAAAAACTGTGTCTTTTTCAGCACTTTTATGCTTCATTTACTGTCAAACTCTGTCAGCAGGATGAGGTGGCTGACAATTAGTCAGGGCTGCCAATTAACCTACTTAGCAGGTCACATAGGTAACTGGCATAGATTGTGTCAAACCTCATTATTGGGACAATGATTTAATCATCCCGTGCATTCACTGAAGGCCAGAGAATCTGGAGACTAAGCCAAACAGGAAAATAAAATCAGTACTTAGATGTTATGTTTAAAAATGTGAAAACAGCCCTTGTCATGAAATTATAAAGCCTACCACTTATTAGTAGAAACCCAGTAAAAGCGAGAGAAGGGTGGGTTTTGGTGTATTTTTTTTTTTGTTTTCAATCATAATATCCAATGTTAAAAAATGCTGTATGTTGCCTTGTTTTTATGAATGAAGAATAGTTTTACATATGAAGAAGCCATGACTGGAATGCTGCAGAGCAGAACTGCACAGGTAGATCTGCTTTCTGATCGGCGTGGAACAATCCTTTCCCCTCCTTTCTTACCTATCCCAGCCTTGTCCTGTTCTTCGTGCCTGGCTTTAGAGCAGAGGAATGTCAAGGGGAAAAATCACAGGGTGGATAAAATAATATTGCTGGATTGAAGGACAGATAGGAGGGAAGAAAAATTACAGTAAGTGCAATTGTCAAAGTCATAGAGTCAGTGAAGAAACTGTGCTTTCTCTGTGTGGTAATGCTCTACATTTACAAGGTGTCTGAGTAAATAGGAGGTGGGAGGAGGAGAAACTTTCTGGAACATGAAAAGCATTTTCTGGGCAGATAAACAAATGTTAGGAACAATAACATCCATAAAAATGAGTTTGAGCGTGAAATGCATACTTTGTTTGGATTCAAAAAGAGGAACAATCGTTACCAGAAATTATTGGAGTTCTAATATTCAAAATATTGACTGGAGAAAAAAATACCGTGACTCATGACAGGACCCAGCTGGTCCTGGATGTGTGAGTTGTGAGGAGCCCCACAGCACAGGCAAAGGTACCTTGAAGAGGCAGGAAAAGACCTCAGCATGGTCAGCGTGCCCCTGTCTTCATAGTGACCTGCAGTAGTTTACTGTCTACAGCAACGAGAGGGTGATAAAAGAAGCTGCCACTGCTCTGAGTAGTGGATCATTCCATTTAGACTTATCACATAGGTGTTATGGCCAAGAATTACAGCTTACCAAGAGCAGCTCTAGGACTTGCGATTTATTCACTCAACAGGAAAAAAAAAATAAAATAGAGACTAGCACAGCAGCTCACGACAGGCCTGCAAAATGAAAACAGCCAGCACGCAGCTATAGCCAGCATGCCAGGAGTGAATGCTGATCTCAACTAGCTGGTTTTTTGTATAATAAGCAATGTTTTTGTACACACGTTTAAGCTGCTAGATGTGACCTAGACCACTGATGTTGTCAAATTTGTTGTCTTGAATCGTAAGTTGTCTTCCTACTGAAACGGCATGCCTTGTACCTGAAAGGTTGAGCATAAATAACACAGTTCTGGAACTATGGAAACAGCGTGTAGCTCTTAAATGTCTTTTTTTTTTTTTTAACTTCTGCCTATAGAATATAAATGCTATAACAGATTTGAATTAAAAAAAAAAGGCTAAAGCGAGCCAGCACTATTCATGGATGCTACCTCCTAGCGCATGAGTGCCAGATAACAGGAACAGCTTGCAGGGGGAAAAAACGCTTTCACCTAATTAGTAGAAAACATAACATTGATAAGTTAAACTTTCTCATTAAAACTTTCCCTGATAAAAAAGCAACAAGCTTAAAGATAATTGCGGTTGGGCTTTTTTTTTTTAGCAAAAGCAAAAAGATACCAGACAAAATCAGCACAAGGGTCTCTCAGGAGGTGTCAGCTCACGCCAACGAAGTTACTCTTTGCTGGAAGTTCAGCAGCCAGACCCCAGCTGCCAGCGGTTGCTTATTTCTGTGGTCAGAGGGCCCACAGATCCCATTATACTTTCCTAATTCTTATGAACATTACCAGTGTTTTCAGATCACTGGCAATTTTCATATAATCTGTGCTAAAGTTACAAATGGCTAATCAAATTACACAGACTGCAATCACAATAAAGAGTGACAGCAGATTAAGAAACTCCATTAGAATACTGAATATTTCACTATCTAGCTCTCTAGATCAATCTAATTTTATAAATACTTCAATAAGGGCACGTCTAGAGAGCTGTCAGAGAAGTGACAGCACTCTGCTATGTGCTTCAGAAGGTAGCTGAAAGCACACAGCCTGGGCAGCACGGCTCCTATGTTGTGAAGTCAGGACGCATTCTAGGGGAGGCTTCAAGTTTGGATGAAGATAAGACCAACAGAGAGCAACAATATGGGTAGAGGTGTATACATTTCTGTTCATGAGGTGCTGTTGCAGACACCGAACATATGCTAACCGCATCTTCAGCAAGGACGGGCCGCTCTGAGTGACAGCTGTTCTGAGCGATCTCTGGAGACAGGACCAGCTAGAAACTTGTTGTTCTCCCTTCATTTATTACATTTTCCACCTCTAAAAAACATTGTATTTTCCATTGATCTCTCATTTATAACTCAGTCTGTAATTGCCATAAACAGTAACCCCACTGTATTGTTGTCATAGTAGCCTTTCACAACTCTGTATTTTAAAAAGATGCTGTTCAGTGACACCATTATGCCTCCCATTGACAACAGCCACGTCTATTTGTTGAACAAATTTATGGAGAAGAAGCACCAGCTGATATTCAGGTATGGTGACACAATATGATAGTGTTTTGGACACAGTTAAAATTTTATTCATCCCCCTAACAGCATCCAGGCTTGACTTCTCCTGCACTAATCTGCTTCATTCCTTCCTCTCTCAGACTGACACTGACTTAGTGCCTGTTCCCATATATAGGTGATGCTTAATTGCTAGCGTGCTTGCAGCAAATTGAACCAACTAATTCCCCCAGGGACAGTTGCAGGGGGAGGATTTTTTTTTCCCTCTGGTGCAAATTATGACTTCTCATGGCTGCTCATTTCCACTGAAGGGAAAAGGCAGACAGCTTTTAATGAGACAGGAGGAGGTGTGGGAGGGTAGGAATGGAGGAAGAAGACAGGCTCTGAGCCTCCCCAGGGCTAGAGCAGCTCCTTGACAAGGAAGGCACTGGGATCCTCTCCAGGGTCTCTTCCCCACCCCTGAACTCAGTGTGCTGGGGTCTGGGGGCACAGCAGCTGCCCCTGGCTCTCGCCTCCTCCTCCTCCTCGCAAAGTGCACGTTGCGGGAGCCCACTTACAACCCACTGGGACCTGTACCTGAGAAGGCAGCTAACTGCCAGGCTGGGAGAGCAAACGGTAGGCTGCATCTTTTTCCCTCTCTTGATTGCCTGCTTTCTGGACAGCAGAAGTGGTTTTAAATCACTGCAAGCTGCAAAGAGCCCCAACTGCTCTATCCTGCTCCCCAGGCAAGCATTTTATCACTAGGTTGCATTGTTTTTCAAATAGATAGTATATATTATACTCAGAGCACACTAATCCCACTTCAAGCCCTGGTGAGAAGAGTGGTGTTGGAAACTCAGTCTAGGACACAAATTAGTCCCATATAACTTCCCACGCAGAAGGGTTCCCTGGCTGCCTGCATCTGTGCTGGGCTCCTCTGGCTCAGGAAGCGACAAGTCATTTGGTTTAGGACTGCAGAATATGGATGATTTTTGTTTGCCTCTGCAGCTTTCCCACTGCTCACAGAAGAAAGCCTTTATCTTTCAGTAAATGAACTAATAGATTGTCGGGGATTTGTTGCAGAAGGACAGTTTACTGTTCAAGATAACTTTGAAGATTCACAAGTGTAAGAGTCTGCAATAAAACGTGAAACATTTAAAATATAATGCAGTGATTAACCATGGGCTTTCCATAATAACCATCATTTAGTGAATGTACAAATAGAATAAATGCAATATTGAAGCAAATAAATGACCTCTGACACAAAAAATGGCTTGCATTTCATATTACTTTACTTAACTGCCCCCTCCTTCCCCCACCAAACAGAAGCCGTATTGACAAAATGTACTCTGGTAATTTAGTCTGCAGACTTGAAGAATGTGCAGCTCTGGGAAAAACTGAATTACGGCTTCTATTTGCAAGATGAGGAATGGCATGTAATAACTTAATGAACTGGAAGTTTATTAGTTGTAAAAGAGAGAACTAATGGAATGCATTGTTTATTAATCTTTTTTTCTTAACTCAGAGATGTTGTTCAGGTGGATAAGTGCCACATCCATTATGCATTTGTTATCTTATTAATACAAATATGCTCTAAACCATGTACAGAATCTCGAAAAGCTACAAAAATATATCTCAGCTTTTAATTTAATGTGTATTTGATCAGTGAGTTTTGGAGGCTCTGTAATAACTCAAGTCATTGCCATTTCTAGTCAGATATTTGGCCAGCAAAATAATTCACTTGAACACAAGAGCTACCAACTTACCTCACCTGAGGTCACAGCCCTCTGCTCCCTGTCCAACAAAAGGGTGGGTGGAAATAAATGCACACACTATCATGACGATAGCCTTTTTCAACAGCTGCTTATTGTGCTGTACACGCATCCTGAACACAAAAGGATGGTAACAAGAAACATGTAGAGAAGCCACCCTAACATAAAAAGTAAGCATCTGATCCTTGGCTGTTTGAAAAGTTTCCCCCACTCTGCAAAGAACAGGGATTTACCTCAGCTACAGTATCACGTGGACCAGTTTATTTTGCACATTTGAATGATTTGCCTCAAAGTGTTTTGGATCATGATATGCATGTGTGAATATGCAGAATACTTTCAATAATAAAGTGGGCTAAAATGTGTTATGATGCTTCTCTGTCTTGGCTGGTATTATTTCTTTATGAGCACAACGCAACAAACAGAACTGAGCCCTAGTTAAATACATCAGACATATGTGCAGGTAACAAAAACAGACTGAGAGCAGGAAATTCAGGTCAATGTATATGAAGGTATAAGTAGGAAAAGGCAATGAAGTTCCGTACTATCAGCCCCAATATTTCACGTTCTGTAAAGATCTTCAGGTAATTTTAATTCTAACCCTGCAATAGATTTAACTGTTTACTTTAGTTTTCTATTCCAGAGATGAAAATAATCAAGGAAGGAAAGTCTGCATCAATTTGTGCCTCTAGTGGATTGCTGTGCATGGGCCTTTTTTGCTGTATTGTTTTTTCATATGGAAAACCTAGTAGCAGATGTCTTACATACATTTAGCTGCTTCTGCTTGAAGACCACTCATCCACTCATTCAGGTACAGGCATACCACTGACATATTAGACCTATGCAACACATTTGTTTTCTTTATCAATTTGTATTTCATCTCAGAAGCGCAGCACAACGGGATTTTGAACCATTTGTGCTGAGCACAATTGCAGGACCAGTAATCCAGTTACTTGGTGTTCTTGCTGAAGAGAAGACCAGAAAAGCCATCTTTCCCTTGCTCTGGCAAGCAAGCTGCAGACCTGCATCAGGCTTCCAGTGCAAAACACACCCCAAGGGCAGCAGAAGGCCACTTAAAAACAGCTTGGAGGGCATAAGTGGGACATGGCTGTGGCACGTTGGCTTTCTGCCCAGGAATAAATTTCCACCATTAGCATCAAACGCTCATCTTGAAGCTCTCATACTGAAATTAAATGCCATCTATCAAATGAATAAACAACAATAAATAACAGCAGCGTGAGTAAATTAAAAAAAATAAATCACAATGATTTATTCTGTGGATCATCTATTCTGGATTACTTTGCCAGACTGCATACCTCAGATTATCTTCCAGGGTTTTTTTCATGATTGTATTTTTGCATGTGTAAAATGCCTGTCAATGCACAAATTGGATTTATTCATGGCCTAGTCCATGTTAATAAAAATAGAATTTTAAATAGTACTTGCTTTCACCATGCAAATAATTTTGTTTACTCCTGCTAGTCAGCAGAACCTGACCTATTTAGTGCACAGGCTGAGTCTGCATGAATTGTACCTAAAGAAGAATTCAGACAACCAAAATGAAGCATGCAAAATATAGCTTTAGATAGTTCATCTGGAGCTGCACTTTCTGGTTTAGAAAGTTGAGGATAATTTCAGCAGCTTCAGGATGCGGGTAGCTGTGAAGTTAAAATGAACCAGTCCTTTTAAAGTGCTCACAGGAGCAGCAGATTGTATTCTGGGAGAGATTTTAAAAAGAGAATTTTCAGTAAGCAGAATTTAATTACCTAACTGGAAGTTTGCCATGATACCCTGGCTAAACCTTCACTTCTTGTGAAGAAGCAAAGGGGAAAAAAAAGCCAAAAAACTCAGGGAAAACCATTATGCTTCATCTGTACTGTATCTTTTATAGCAACAAATTCTGCCCTGCAATGGGATGGGACAGTATTAAGGGCGAGAGCAAGGGGAAACATCTCACCTACTGAACATTAGTCTTATTTCCTGAAACAAGTTCACAAGTTCACTCTTCCCAGGAGCTTCTTTCTCAAAACTTCCTTAGGGTATGAAATAATTGGCTATTAGAGCATGTTCTTGACCCAAACAATGGAGCAGAAAGCATGCAGGACTTGCCTGGATCTCGAGAAGAGGTAGAACAGCTGATTTGTATCAGCTGAGCCCGTCCTGAGCAGAACCTTCTCACTGCTGTTTACATGGGTTAACTGCTGCTTGCGTCATCTGGCTGTGGTCGAGACCCAGAGGGTTTTACTCATATTTGTAAGTGGGAAAAACCTGAGGAAGGGAAACAGAAGGGCACAGCTTCCTCCCTTTTCACATTTTTTTTCTGTCTGTTTTGCCCTGTGCGTATAGTGAGGCTGTGAGAAAGGCTGCCAGCTCCACAGCACTGCAGTGCTGGTGTAGGGGACAGCCCGTCTCACCTCACGACAAAAGAGAAATTATGAAAAATGCGTCTGCACTGCAAGAAAAAAAAATGCAAAAATATTCCTTATCACCAACCTTGTACACAGTCCCCTGAATAAGCAATGGCTTCCCTGTTTCCCTTGTGACTGTGACCACCCACACCCTGCTGATCCTCTGCGGGTCCCCGCCGTGCCCCAGGCCCCACAGCACCCAGGCCTGGCTGCTGTGCGCAGGCCCCAGCACCGCGCTGGGAGCGGCTGGGGAGCTGGTGTGGGCTGAGGCTGCTCCCATGGCCTGGAAGGACGAACACAACTCATTGGCACGCAGCACTGAGAGCTGAAGGCTGAGGCCTCTGCTAATGAGTACTATGCAGAGGGCTCAGGTCGTGGTTTTGTTAAATTCTGTGCACTTGGTACACCTGTAAATCAAAACATCAAAAATGCAGCTCAGCTCACACAGCCGTCTGAGTGCAGTAAATTGTAATAGAGGTGCTGGGGCAGACATCTCGGAGCAGTCAGTGGGGTACCTGCCTCTCCATACCAAGTTGTTTGTTAGGAGGAAAGTGCTGTGCAAATAAGAGCGTCTTTATGCAGCTGGTAGGGCTGTGGCAATGGTCACCAGGCAGGACACAGCACCTCAGTGCTGGGCCACACCGGTTTGTAGTGGCCACAGTAAGTGTCTGTACACTTGCATGCATCACTGGGACAAATGGGAGGAATTAGAGGTCCTGGGCAGGGCCACAGTCTTGTTGGGGTCACAGCAATGTAGTGCAGTAGCTCTGAGAGGCAGGAAAGAGCTCCTAGAGGGCTGCCATGGATGGATATGGCTCCTAGAAAGGACAGGCTGGGATGGGGAGCTGCCCCTGATGTAAGCTGGGTGCACACAGCTGAGCCTTGGGATAGACAACGAGCCAGCAGCAGCTTGTGGGTCAGCATTAGGGGACAGCCCAAGGTGGGTCACACTGGGGTGGGTGCCTGAATGCCTGGGTAGGAAGAAGTAGATGAGGCAGACAGCTGAAAGAAGACGGATGCTTGTGGGCCATCATGGGTCAGGGCACTCAAGCTACATCTAGTGTTGCTAGTAGCAGAACACAAGCACATCATGAAATGGTCCTGGTAGGTCTCATTTTGGCTTTATTCACCTTAAAAGGTGGCTCTCATCTTCTATGTAAGCATGCTGCTGCCTTCCAAAGGATGGCTTGTGCTACCTCTATAGCACTGACCTCAGAAGTCCCTGAGAGTACTTTGTCATCTTACACTCGGACAGGGTGTCCTGCAGCAGAAATCAACAGTTTCTGGCTTCTCTGGTCTTATCCTGCTTGGTGTCCCAAATGTGTAATACATGCAAACAGGACTCATTGGCTGCAAATTCCAGGAAATAATTTCTTTTCCTGTGGGCAAAAAGGAGGTTGTGATGTATGAGGCATGTGTGCATGCACCTGCTTTAAATAGCACGGAGTACAAAGACAGGGGATTGGAAAAAAAAAACACTGCAAAAAGAAAATCACTGAGATTTAGGTGTTTTAGCAGCTCACATGATTCATAAGTTCCCGGCCTTACTGAATTAGGGAGGCCTTCAAGAGGGAGATAAGTGCTGCTTAGCTGTAAGAGATTTTCATTGGTGATGGAAGATGAGACCGAAGCTTAACGGGGAAGAGTAGTATCCCCAACAGAGTGCTCCTCCACTCCTACCTCTGTGGCAGGAATTTCTCTGACTGTTACAGTCAGAGCCCCCCACACCACAGAGGATGGCAGTCAGAGCTATCTTTGCCTCAGTGTAAGAATAGCCTTTACATGTTCTTATGATGATGTGCTAATTCCCTCATGATCTCTGAAAAGACTGTACAGTAATTATGAAATCCTGTAGTATGTTGTAGGGACATGGGATCATTTCTGGAGAAACGGAGGGAGGAATTTTAACATACAGCGAACAGCTAGCAAGGATGCAGTTTAGCTGCAGGAGTCTTGCTTCTTCTGCTCTTTACAGCCTATAACTTCAAACAGAAATTACGATCTTTAATAATCTTTAAACTGGATGTCAAACTGTTCAGATTCAGTGATTTGCTCAGGATTGTGTCTCTCTACACATTTACATACAGCTACATACCATCAATGCTTATTCCATTTTACAGTAACTCTTAATTGCAGGATGAATTCTCTCACACTGCGAATTTGTCTTCATCGAGCTAACTTTTGATCTCATGTATTAACTCTGATCAGCACTAAGGCAGACACAGTCTGTCCAATTAGCATGTGGCAGCCCCAGAAGCTCACGACAGAGCACCTCTGGTTCTTTGCCTTCCAGAAGCTTTGACCTCAACAGAAACACTTGATGAACATGTCCGTGGCATTTTGGCTGCTTACTTGAGCTCATCTGCTTGGATGGCATTTTGCCCGTTAGGAAGGCAATATACTACTTTCAGGAGATGCCAGAAAATGAGGGGTTTACACCTGTAACTTGCTAAGCTTTGTTAAAATAGCTTTCTTCTGACATTGAGCAATTACAGAAAGCATCTTGACTTTCTCTTTATACGAGTAACTCATTATCAAGCAGTCCCTTGTGCAGAATCCAAACATCTTGTTTTCCACCATCTGGAAAAACAAGTATATATTTCAAAGCAGAATTTATTTATTTATTTTTTGCTCTTTGGAGGCTGCTTTAATATTAATAATGTCAAGGAATCTCTGTTTCACTTGATAGTTACAGCTAAGGCAATGATCATCTTCTTCTCTATTTTCCTGTGTCTAGAGAAAGGGAATCTGAGCTATAGCCTAGGTTCCGAGGCACGGCGCTGGTACCACCAGCAGTATCACATTAAATGTTGGACCAGCCAGGCCATCTGCTTTGCTGACAGTTTCAAAGCCACGGAGAGAATCCATGACTCAGCTTGCATTACAAGCCACTAGTTAGTTGTGAACGCCTCTACCTCACTGCTCTGTACCTCCAGGTAATCTGTTTGCATCTGTTTGTGTCAAGCCATGCCTGTTTGCTTTGACATGGCCATCAAAGCTATGCAAATAGGGAGAATGCCAAGCCTTGAGAGTGCTCTGTGAGTTGGCTGAAATAAATAACTTTCAAGATGTTGCTGGATGCCTGAGGATATGTCAAATGACACCGATGAAATTATCTCTAGGGCGAAATCTTAAACGACATCAGGTGTGAAATGCCTGAGTGAGAGGGAAACACTGCAGCAGAACCACGCATTGACCCTGTCTGCAAACTGTGTAGCTACTTAGCATCTGCCTCTGTTAAAGATCCAAAGCAAAGCTGACCACAACCCAGTGTAAGGAACTGAAATCTTACATGCTCAGAAGTGCCTTTCAGCCTGCCTCTCTGGCACACCAGATTTGTGCTTGCAAAACATAGGCTAGAGGGGAAAAGCAAAACTCCTGGCTACAGTAGCGGTCAAGATATTTTCTGAAGCTAAGCTTGGCTGAGTGTATGTCATTCATTCATCATCTCAAGTCAGTCATTAGCTCTGAAACCTAAAGGAGATCGTACAAATACAGCACCACAACACCTGGGAAAAATGCAAGAACCTGTGTTCTTATATAAGCTCCTGCTCACTTGCCTTTGCTCAGCTGGAGATGACCACACTGTGATTTCCAGAGCCCCTGGCAGGACTGTACATGGCGCTTGTGGCAGAAGGCTGTGTTACACTGCCACTAGGGCACCGGTATTCCCTGGTTTTCAACATCCCAATATGTACAGGACAGAGAAACCCTGTGGCTACCCTTCTGCACGTGCTGCAGAGATTCCAAATCTATTTCAAGAAACAAAGCAAAGTGCAGCATCAAGAAGCTCATAAACATCACAGAAGCACCAGTTCACCTCAGCATCACACCTGGACAATTATCTTCAGCACTGATTTACACTGACATGGCTTCCAGTTTCGTCATTCAATTATTTCCAACAGCCCAAAGATCTCCAAACTGTGCTCCTACAAAGGAGGTGCCCCATTTTTCTTTTGCACTCCCTCCTCTATTCCTCTTCCAGTTTGACTACACTTTTTTTTGCAATATGATTGATCAGAAGTCTATCTTGTCAGCCTGTTCAGTCCTGCTCTTGCCAGGCATTTTACATTCAGTATGACAGATCTAAATCTACAGCTGAAATGAGGAGAGATCATAGGAACCAGAAAAAATAACAAAAAATTTTCCTGCAATCCATTCAGAACATTGTTCTTTTGCTCTTTCAAGACTGAAATGTATAGTAACAATGAAGAGGTCACAAAAAAGTGCCTTCATCTAGCAATGAGCAAAGAATTTCATTAGAAGGTGAAGAGCCATGATTGTTGAAATTACAGTGAACCTGCTCAAGCCACTGCATGCATGGATTATTGATAAAGGTTTAGAGAAGAAACAGTACTGTTTGCAAGGATGTGGAGGCAAGGGCTCAACTGAGCATAACACAGAGAAACCTGGAATGGGGAGAAGGACCAGGAACACAACTGTATCTGCAAAATCAATTCAGCTAAAATTGAGCAAAAGAATAAGATGATGTCTCCCTCCTACATTACATTCTCTTCTTCATGTGTGCTGACATAAGAAGGGCAAGCACGAAAAATACCTCTATTTTCAGACACACACACGTATATACACAAAAGAGATTATGACCGACTCCAGTCAAATACTTGCTAAATGTACTGCCTCAAACCTCTCCTGCAAGGCAACTGGCTGTGCTGGCAGTGTGAGAAAGACTTTAAGAGCCCTCTTTGGGTGTACAGAAGTGATTTTTCTACTGGCACATTTCTACTGGCCGGTCACTTGATTGCTGTTCATATATGGGCACAAGGAGCATATTTTCATGCAGCCAAAGGCAACCTTCCAAGCACAGCTGAAAAGGAGCAGGTTATTTACAGCTCTGAATCTATAGGAGAGTCCACAGCAGGTATGTAACTGAAGCCTGAAAATCTTGGTTGCTAAAACCACCACCCCCAACCAAAAACTTTTTCAATGGTCATGCCCGAAACAATTCATTGCTTTATTTTCCAAACACAATGTAAACAACTGAAAATCAAATTCTCATTTATTGCCCAAGCAGAGAATAATATTAGTGCTCAGTCAAATATCAGTAAAGATTAACTGCCTGGCTCCTATTAATATATAGGAAGATCTGATGCATAAATGTTAACACAATGTACCAGAACTGTGTTCATTTTAGTTTCAAATCAGAATTAGTAGACTCTGTCTATCAAAATGGTTTTTAATAAACTTAAAAGCACGTGGTATTTTTCCTATAAAGGGAAAAGCATAAATGAATATGCCAACTGAGATGAAGGTAATTATAGACGCTCTTAAAAAAGGGAAAAAAAAGGCAGGGAAAACAACTGCAGTTAATTCTCCTTTTCAGGATCTAATTAACCTTAAAAACTGTGAGTCTCCAGCCTTTCCCATGCATTTCAGTGCAATGGAGAATGTCCCTTGCCACAAACCACAGGTCTGATTTAATGGAGTTTAGATTGAGGATAAAGAGAGGAGAGACAGCCTGTGGTAGCCTCTCTTCACACTGAAAAGTGTCCAATTCTAAAGGCAAGTGCACACAGCTCAGTCATCCCAATTAAAGCGTCGGCTGCTATTCAGTGTAAGCAAAGATAGCACAAAGAATCCGAAAGAACCAGTCATTACAGTGTATTTGCAAAGGCATCACAGAAATTCACATTTGCTAGGGACAGCAAAGGAAAATATGTATTATTTAAACACACACACGTTCATATCTATATGAACATATTTACATATGCTTCCTCCCCCATATATCACATAATAAAAAAATCCCTTTGCTCTCTCTAGGTCATTCTCTTGCATCTTTTGTGTCTATGAAAATAAGTGCTACCGCTGAAGCTGCAGTATCTGGCTGCTGAAACAGTATCTTCTTGCTGGAAGCAAAAAGTATTACGAAAAGAAAAATTTCAAGGACCTGTTTCTTCACGGGTGTCTATAGCAACTCATCTAATATGCAGAGCACACAGAACCCCTGATCTTGTGCTGATGTCAGCCTGGCATAACCCTGCATGCCTCCAGAGGAATTTCTGTGCTGAGATCAGGATCCAGACCGATGCCGACCAGGTCATACCCTGCAGTGGTGCCAGGCACAGATCTCCCACTGACATCTCTGGAGGTCGTGCATGAGCGCCAGTGGCAGTCCATTAGATTCAGGTCAAGTCATCTGAAATTCTCCAGCTTCCCAGTCACCAGTGACGATATTTTTATCAGAAAGAATGAGAGAGAGTTCCCTGCCAAAGGTTATCTCCAAGTTCGCACTGTGTGTCCTCATGCTGCCACATCCAATAAATCGTGAACAGCCATCTGTACCAGCCGGGCTTCCCGGGACCAGTTCTGTGGGGCCAGCACGCATTTCTGCAGGCTGCTGTAATACAGAGGACAGGCTGGGCTGGCACACAGCTCTTTGTGGCCATGGCCAGCCTTCAAATGTTTTTGAGACAGTCCTTCGAAGTTCAGATTTCAGGAACAAAAGCAACACAGGCAATTGGAGTCTGCTCAGCAAGAATGAAATTCATCCAAGCGAGCAGGGCACCTCCCCAGAGTGCTCTGCACTGGTTTGGAGTGCCCCAGAGAAGGGTGAGGGATGCTCTGCCCCTCTCAGCCTCCCTGAAGAGCATCAGTTCTGGTGCTGGGACCCTCTGAAGGAATTTCAGGGATTTCAGACTAGGGGGACATGTGTGCCCACACAGAAAGAGCTTCGCCCACCACTGCCCACCCACCTGAACCAAAGTACTGCAGGGGCTGCACTGTGATGCTGTCACCTCCCTATAGCGGTCGTGAAGGACATTTCAGACTCCTCCTATCTGAGAAGAAACTCTCTCCCAAAAGGTAACACAAGACATTGCTAAAGTCCTTCTTAAGCCCTTGAAGCCCTCCTCTCTTCCCTATGCAATAGCTGTTGAGGGTTTGCAATGGGAATGAACTGGTACGTAGGCCACGTTCCTGTGCTTGGCACAGTGGTGGACTCTGTGCCCTTTTAAACTTTATGAAGCCAAATGACCCAGGCTAGCAGCAGGATGCCACCTAAAAGTGTAATTATTTTATAGCTCCTATTTATTTCTTGGAATATCAAAATTTATGACAATCACAAAAGCAGACTGATTAAACCCTAAGCATAAACACACCGTGATAGAGAAGTTGTTTTGCTGTCATCCCAAGGAAGCATCTATTTGCAAAGCGCATGGCAATATCAAAGAGCTCTCTATTGATTAAACTTTGAAAATAAAATTGCACCACTTATCATATGCTGTTTGCAAAAATGCCAATCATTATAATACTCACAGAAGCATACTGTGTCTTCCCCCTGAACTCGTTAAATTTATTACTAAGACTCTATCCTAGGCTGCCTACATGTGGGAAAAATATCTTTCAGATAACACATTAACATTCATAACCAGTATTTAAAGCAGTGCATGGTGCCATCTCAAAAGATAATGGTCTTGTCAGCATTTCCAGTATAAGCCTCATTTCAGGGGATAGAGATAGGGAGTGGCAACACTGTATTTCAGCTATTTTAAATGACACCAGAAAAGAAGCCTGATGTGCAAGCTGTCAATCTAATTGCACCTATCTTGCAGAGGTTCATCCTTCACCTCCACATTAAGTTAAAAAAAATAGTGAAATGCTCAGTATATCATTGTAAACTACTTGGCAAGTGCTATCATTCTGCTTGTGCATACAGCATCCTGTGCAATTATAATTCTAGATCTAAATCTTCATATTACAAAAGCTTTTAAGGTAGTGAACAAAAAGGATGCAACCACTTTCTCAAAGGTACACTTCACACTTAACAGAAGAAAGAAACATAAGCAAAACAATAGGCAACAACACAATGAGGGCCTGGTCCATGAATCATGTTATTAATGTTCCTGCAGCACCAAAATACTAATAATACCAAACACAGAAGTCAATGACAAAAGGGGCAAAAACAACAACTAAAAATCATTTGGGGAGAGAAAATTTCTAGGTGCGATGCATCTGCTTTTGAGCCCAATTCTGCTACAGATACTTGCAGCATAAGGTGTTATTTCCAAAAGGAGATCCATTAGTTGTTGATGTTATTCAGTCAAAAGAACAGTTATTTGTGTCAATAAAAAAAATAAAAATAAAATCAAAAGTGAACAAGAAGTTGTTGTAAGGAAAGAGAGGCTTCAGAAGGCCATGACTGCGGTGGGAGAGAAAGTACTGCAAAGTGCTTGAGATGATCAGACTAGTCCATTGCCAAATGGAGGATAACCCAGGAATCTCATCCCTAGGTAACTCCAAGCACATTAGTATCACCAGCTAGAAATATAAAGTCAAACACTTCCACGTGCCAAAGCAACCACTGGATTTCAAGCTAGAAAGCTCAAATGTGTGTGTGTGTAAACTCCCCAGAGCAGAACTCACAACTGAAATCCTGGCCCCATGAAGACAAACGGAGATTGGTCAGCGACTGAAGCCTAGGTCAGGATTTTATGTACTCTTGTATTGTGTTTTGAGCAATAAGAACTCTGGGAGCTCTTAACATGCTTAATTAATTTTAAGGCTTCCCCAGACTCTGTAATTCTTTATTCCAAGTGTTTCTCTCCAAAATATGAATGCAGCCACCATTCTTTAAGTTCTTATTGTTTGATCATCTTCTGTTCATGCCACTTCGAGTCATACACTGTGCTTCAGAGATTATTTGTATCTCACTGGCATCCAAAAAGAGAGATACTATAGGGTAGTTATCAGATAAATGACCACTGCTCAGAGAGAGCAAAGTTTCTGCTTAAAGTGATGTGGGAAAGACTGCAGGAAAGCAGGGAATATTTTTTTTTGTAGCAGAAAAAAATGAGTCCTTATATGTGAAAAAAGAAGTCCTTATTTTCTCAGAGACTTGCCTTTTTTATCATATGAAGCCCAAACAGAAACCATCTCTTCAGAAGAGCTGCCTCACCATTCCTTTTTTTGTTGTTGTTCTGACTTATTATACCCAACTTTCAGAGACAAACAACTTGCCTTTTCCATATTATTTCTTCTTTCCTTTCAACTCAAGGCAGCTTCTTGGGCTGCACTGCACCGAGCACGCTCTGTCCTCATGGGCCACAAGCTAGCTTCACCTGTGACACCAGGAGCCACCACCTCAGTCCCCCAGCCCCTTTCACACCTGTGTAACTTTACACACTGAAGCACTCACACTGTTCGTGCACATAAACAAGACCTTGGAACAGTCCTGCAGATAAAAGTGAAGGTGTGATCTGAAAACCTTTTCCTATCATAGAGCTGTCCCAGTCATCACCATTTGATATTGCAGGAGCCTGCAAACAACAAGACAAAAGCTCAAGAGCAGGTTTCCCTCCCTGCTTCTGACAGGAAGCCGAGTGTTCAGAACACAAACTTTCAGCTTTGTGCCAAATTCTGACGGGGATTTTTTCTGAAAAATAACAGTGAATGGAGCCAGGCTTCAAGTGTTCTTCTAGCTGGGGCAATTCTCGGTCAGTTATTTCCACTGAAGAAGTGGGAAACAAAAATCTCTAATGTCAGCCCCACCATCAAATCCGGTTCAAAATTATTTGAGAAGGGATGGGACCTTGACCGACAGCCAGACGTGCACGTACTGCATACACACACAGGGGACAATTACAGTTCTATTAGAAACCAGATGATAAATACAAAAGCCAATGAATGCCCAAATGATTTTTGTTCAGATGGCAACTGCCCAGAGACATCTCATGAAATGAACTTAATGGAAAGAACTTTTGGGAACACCGGAGAGTCTGAACAAATATTCAGGTTTTTCTGCTCACCATGGAGCAAACACAAGTATGTGACCTCTGTGCATAATGACAACTCAATGACACGGCTCTCATTCTGAATGTGGAAAATGAAATGCTGACCGAGAGCTGCTCAAAAATAATCCTCAGGTCATGATTATTCATAGAAATTACTTGGTGAGTAATTTCAATTAAATAAATTCAAGGAAACAAGAAAAATGGGCTAAACCAATAGAATGAATTATTTATCATGAATAATTCATGTGGAAGAACTCCCCCTCCCACCTTTGCAGAAAGCCAGCTCAAGAAACCTCTCACATCAACCCCTCAGCCTTGCAACAGTGGATATTCAGCATACTCATACATCAACTGAATTATGCAAAGATGAGCACCATTACTGAGGCATATGCATTCAGTAAAGCAAGAAGACCTGACAATTTCAGTAAGACTCTCTGAATGACTATGAGCATTTGTGTTTGCCTGTGCTTGCATGGTGGGATATTTCCAGTTAGAAACATTCAAGGAATGTAACACGTAGATTATGACTCGGAAAATGTGAAAAATTGCACCTATAAAGAGTATTGGTAAATATTACTGTAGACATTCACTCGTTTGAAATGAAAGAAATCTGTTGCTGCTTTAAGGATGGAAATAAACTTTTTTTTCCCTTCTGATGCTTAGCAATGTCAGCACAGAACGTCCGTCTTCAGGAAGATTCATTTCACTCTCCCTATCAGTGAAAAACAATATGATGAAGCAAAGCACTTCTGAAAATATTTAACCCACTCAACTAAATAAGATGTAAGTGCATGCTTTCAAGTTAAACGTTTGCTCAAAGATCTGATTCAAAGCCCACAGAAGTCAGTAGGAGTCCTTCTACTGACACCAAAGGGCTTTGGCTCAGCCGTACTACTGCATAGCAATGAGCACAGCCATAAACGTCAGCTGTCTCGCAGCACTTTGCTGGGCCTGATACTAAAAGGTGTGTCTGCACAAGGGAAGGGGAGACTTGTTTTTCTATGCAAGAAATAAAGAAAAAAATCTTTGGCTAAGCTAAAATAAAATGCAGTCCTAATGACACACAAGCGAGTGAGTCTGCCAGCATCTCAGGTGTACAGGCTGCCTGGGATGATGTTGCCTGACAGGCAGTTTCTATGCCATATTTCCTGCTGAAACTGATATTACAACACACAAAATATGCATCTAATTTTTAAGAAAGTCAAGATTCCACATTAATAACACAAAACATCAGAAACCGATGGTTTTACTGGTGTGTTTTGCACCTCCGATATAAATTCCTGCTGTGCTGACACAAAACAGATTACCCCAGATATACTGAAACAAATCATCGCGAAATCTCTTTGCAAAAAAATAAAAATATATCCTGAAATTATATAATGGGTCTCAATAACGTGTATCCTTAGCCAGGACTTGTGTCCTTGCAGGAAGCAGAATGGAAGGAAGAATTACTAAGCACGTTGATTTCAAGTCATAGTTTATTAAGTTCTTTTATTTATACAGTTGTCAGCATGAAGTGTCAGTAAATAACATTCCGAAGTAGCCCATGGCTCTCCACGTGCTTTAATGGCTGGGGGAAACGCAGCTAAAAACACATCTGGAAATGAAGGAGCACCACCACAGGTAACAGCAAAGGCCACTGCTGACCGCCAGCGAGCTGCAGCCAGGCAGACCCCACACATCACGCAGCCCCCCCCCACTGCAGTGCCCTCCTGCCCACGGCCTGGAGCACCCCTGGCTGGGAGCCATGGAGGCTTTGCCACGAGCACCCCTCTCCTCTGCCTGCCTTGAAGCACACCGCACCAGTGACGAGTGCGGAGCAGCACTGGTGAGCAGGGATGGACGCTGGGGCCACAGAGGTTGCGAGCTCCTTCCTCTGGGCCTCCATGCTCACCCTCCTCCCCTGGCCCTTCCCTTGCCCAAAGGCAGCAGTGAAAGCCAGAGCCTGCCCTTTCGCCCTCCCCTTCGCAGCACGCTTCCCAGGGTTGCTGGATGAGCTACAAGCTTGGATTACAAGTAACAATTATTTTGCATGCTGCTCACTGCTAAATCTGGAAACTGTTTATTTCCTTAATAACACTTTAAGAGGGGTACAAAAATATCTCACTTATAATATAGCAAAGATTCCAAAAATGTACATACTCCAGCTACAAACAGGCACACACATACACACACAGGCACACAGGGAAATACCCCCTCGGAAAGCAAGAACACAGAGTACTTGTTGAATAGCAATGCAGATTATCTCAGAACCCTGAGCTGGCATGGAAAAAGCATCTCCTATTATGCAGCTCAGTGAGGATCACAAAATGCCAAAATCTACAAATTCCACCACACTCGTCTCCAGGCTTTGTTCACAAACACCAGTGTTGGTAGCTGCTTATACTACATGTATAAATCCCTCCTTACTTGCTACCAGCATCCGAATTCCTCGATAGTTCCTAATACTCAGTAGAGCTCAAATATTGCCCTCCATTCGACCAACAGAGCTTGTTGCTTCACCAGTTGTTCTGTCCTTTTTGTTTTGCCATAAGCCTTCTGGTGGGTGTGATTATGCCTTCTTCATTTGAAAAAAGAGAAAATAGATAAACATACAGATACGTGGGGAGCGTTCAGCATCCATCTGCAGATAAAAGGTGGAGAAAGAAAAGGTGGTCACGTTTCCAGGCTCGTTCTGCTCCTCGGTATGTGTTCTCACAGAAGGACAGCAGCATGATGTGCTAGGCAGTAAGGGTAATGAGCTGTGCCAAATTTTATGTGCTTATGCTTCGTGCCATGGCTTGGCATTTTTTTTTTCCTGCCACCAGAAAGATGAAGTGGTGGCTCTAGGACCATGCAGGAGTCAAAAGTTGTACACACAACAGCACAGGACTGACAGAGAACATCTGCAGTTGGTTCAGGCTGGTATCAAGCATTTTGCTAACACCTGCACTGGAGCAGCCTGTGAGTGCCCCCTTGGAAGCAGGTACAGGATCATCAGGGGTTCTTCATCAGGCCCCCAGGGATATTACAAGGATAAAAATTTCAAACTGAAGGCAGCCAGAGATGCAGAGCTGTAGAGAAAGCATAATGTTTTAGCAGCAGGAGACAAAAGCTCATGGAACAATTTACCAAATATATACCAGATTTTCATCGTAGGGAATTGCTAAAATACGCCTGGTTGTGCTCCTGTTTTCAGGGTTTTCTAGTTTGTTTTGTTTTGTTTTTCTCGGAAGTATGATCTAATTTAAGCAGGAATTAATTCCAATTTAGCTGATGGCCTGGATTTTGCAAGATCATAAAGACAGAGCGGTCCCTTTAAGCCCTAAAACGTATGAATCTGTACGTTTATGGGTCTGTACAATGTCTTCATACCTTTGCTCCAAAAGGATGAGGGAGCACAGTAAAGCAATTGGGGAAGGGCAGGGGCCTTCACACTGCTCGCAGACCAGGCGTAGGGCTGTGTCCCCAGCCCCAGCCCGAGTGTTCCAGCATTCAGCACACACAGTGACACAGGTGAAGAAAGCTGTTCTTTCACATCCCGTGTTTTTAATTGAAGGGATTATAAAACACTTTGGGCACGCTGAGAAATCATGATTTATTCCTAAATAAAAAGCTGTAGCTTTTTTTTTTTTTTAAAATCCCTGTTCCTCCTCCCACAACAGTGGTTATTAGACACACACATTTGCAGCGTAGTGGAATCAGTATCACCTCTCTGTGTTATTGCTGTCGCAATCCCTTCACACGCCGTTCCTCCATCCCACATGAAGCTGGTAATTACTGCTGAGGCATGCCATGCGCACACGGCCCCTTCCCAGGCAGCTCCAGCACCTCCACAAGCACATCTCCATGCACCACTGAACACAGGCAAGTGGGACGGTGCACACTGACCCGTGGGCAGCCTCCAGGACATGGCCCTGGCCACCAGAGAGCTGCACGCTGCTGACCCTCGTGTAAAAGGGTGTAAGGGCAGTCCAGGTGGGTGTCAGTTCAGGAGACAGGCTTGATATCTCAGAATCACAGAATGGTTGGGTTGGAAGGGATCTTACAGATCATCCAGCTCCAACCCCTGCTGTAGGCTGGGTGCCCCCAGCTCAGCTGCCCAGGGCCCATCCATGGCCTTGGGCACTGCCAGGGATAGGCACCCACAGCTCTGGGCACTGCCAGGGCCTCACTGCCTCTGGGGAAAGAATTTCTGCCTAATGCCAAACCTAAATCTCCCCTCTTTTAGTTCATAGCTATTCCCCCTTGTCCTTATCACTATTAGACCATGTAAAAACTTGTTTCTCCTCCTGCTCCAGTACCCTTCAGGTACTGGGCTGAAATAATCAGTACCCTTCAGGTACTGAGGCTGCAGGGAGACCTCACTGTGGCCTTCTGGAAGGCCACAGCGAGGTCTCCCCGCAGCCTCCTCTTCCCCATGCTGAACACCCCCAGCTCTCAGCCTGTCCTCATAGCAGAGCTGCTCCAGCCCTGGGAGCATCTCCGTGCCCTCCTCTGGCCCTGCTCCCACAGCCCCACATCCCTCTGGTGCTGGGGGCCCCAGGCCTGGGCACAGCACTCCAGGTGGGGCCTCACGAGGGCAGAGCAGAGGGGACAATCCCCTCCTTGCCCCGCTGCCACCCCTCTGGTGATGCAGCCCAGGACACCGCTGGCACTGCTGCTCACGTGCAGCTCTTTGTCCAGCAGGACCCCGAGGCCTTCTCTGCAGGGCTGTGCTCAAGGAGTTCTTCTCCCAGTCTGTACAGATCTGGGATTACCCTGACCCAGGTACAGCACCTTGCATGTGGCCTTGTTGAACCTCCTCAGCTTCCCGTGGGCCCACTTTTCACGTCTGCCCAGGTCCCTCTGGATGGCATCCCTGCCTTCTGTGTCAACGGCTCCACTCTGCTCGGTGCCATCAGCAAATCTGCCAAGGGTACACTTGATCCCACTGTCCATGTCACTGATAAAGATGCTGAAAAGCACCAGCCCCAAGACGGACCCCTGGGGGACGCTGCTCCTCAATGCCTCCACCTGGACACCCCCTCTTAGGCTTGTGCCCCTTGTCCATGCTACAAAGTCCTGAATGTAGGATGTGAAACGTTCTGTAATCAGTCCAAGTTCACTCCCCAAACATCATATTTCAATGCTTAAAGAGGAATTAAACATAAAACAAGCAAAAAAATCTTGCTGCAAAATAATCTGGCCGCTGCTGTGTTAGTGTTGTAGAACTCCAGATCTGCCACAGAGATCCTCCCCGAGCTCAGCCAACTTTCTTTCTGGGTTCAGCCCGACAAGCAGGGTTTGAACGGAGCAGCTCTGATCACATATCAAAATCCCAGTCTTGTTGAAATTTGCCCAGCCCCGCCCCAGCAGCATGCTCCAGAGCCGGGCACTCCGCTTCCTCCACAGCCTCCCCTCATGCTAGGCAGGGCAGCTGCAGCCGCTCCAGCGCCGAGGACCAGGCCCACTGCCGGTGGTTCCCTACCCACAGATGGTGCTGCTGCCCCTCCTGGCCCCGCACACCCCATAACTGCGTTTCTGCTGCTCCTCACATGCAGGCTCTGGTACTCAATGGTTAAACACTAACACCAAATGACAGCACGGACCTTGCCAAGTCCAGCAGCCTTTTGGCAGCAAACCCCAATATTCCAGAGACAAAGTGCTCCTCACTCCCCATGAAAACCCTGTAATAATGCATCCTGCCATATTAGCACTTTAAAAAACCATTGTGGATAGTCTATTTACCTTTTTTTTTTTTTTTTTTCGCAGCATGAACCCGAAATTTTACGTTCTAGAGCAGCAACCCTTCCCTATCACACACAGCTGTACCCCCGGCACGGTGCTTCACTAACTCGCAGCAGCCCTCCCGCAGCACTGGGTTCCTTCAGGACGCTGCCCCATAGCACCGCGATTTGGCACCGGGCGCTGGGGAGGGTCCCGCGGGGCGCGCAGGCAGCGTGGGGCCGCGGAGTTGGAGGCGCGGAACTTCCTCGCACGGCAGCGCGCGCGCGGCCCCGCGGGCGCTGCTGCGGGAGCGGTGCGGTGCCGGGTGCGGGCTTTGCTCCCGCAGCCGCGGACGGTGCTTGTGCGCGGTGCCGTGTGCGTGCCGGGGGCTGCAGCGTGCGGGGTGAGCGGGCCGGCTGCCGTCGGAAAGCGCGGATTTAGGAGCTCGCGGCCCCAATGCTCCCCCAGGTACCTCCGCTCCGTCCCCGCGCTGTCCCGAAGAGCCGCCGGGGCTGTGCGAACGGGAGGGGGGG
>WBMW01001493.1:58077-113753 GCA_013396635.1 Penelope pileata | reverse complement strand
ACTGCAGGTAGGAGCCGGCAGCGGGGGCCGCGCGGAGGGGCTCCGGGGCCGGGATGGGGGCAGGGAGGGCCGGTGACGGAGTGTTCTTCTCTTTCTCCCCCGGGTTAAAATAGCGATAACGGCATGGAGTTGGTGAGCGGGGGATGCCCCGCGCCGCGGGGCTGCGAGGGAGCGGGGACGGCGCGGGGATCCCTCCCGGTGCTGGAGAGCTCCGCGCGGGGCTGCCCCTGAGCTGTGCCGCGGGCGCCTTCCCCGAGAAGTGGGGTGAGGGCGGCGTGGAGGGAGGGAGGATTCACGAGGAGTACCGCGAGTCGTTCCCTGCCGTTCCTCGCAGCCCTGGGACCTGCTCTGCCCTCCCCTCGCAGCTGCTGCTCCTAGCCATTTTCATCGGGGGTTTCTTCTTTCTTTCCCTGCCTTCCTCAGAAGGTCTGACTGTAGGTACCGAAGCGGGGATCAACGGCGCATAAAGATGCTGAAGGGTGTTTGGTTGCTCAGTTTGTTAACAGTGGCTGGGATCTCACAGACAGAGAGCCGCAAACCTGCCAAAGACATTTGCAGCAAGAGTCGCTGCCCTTGCGAGGAGAAGGAGAACGTGCTCAACATTAACTGTGAAAACAAGGGATTTACAACCGTCAGCCTCCTCCTGCCACCCCCGTCCAAGATCTACCAGCTCTTCCTCAATGGGAACGCGCTGACCCGCCTGTTCCCCAATGAGTTCGTCAACTACTCCAACGCCGTGACCCTCCACCTGGGCAACAACGACATGCAGGAGATCCGCACCGGGGCCTTCAGTGGCCTCCGCACCCTCAAGAGGCTGCACCTCAACAACAACAAGCTGGAGGTGCTGAAGGAGGACACATTCCTGGGCTTGGAGAGCCTGGAGTACCTGCAAGCCGACTACAACTACATCAGTGCCATCGAAGCGGGGGCCTTCAGCAAGCTGAACAAGCTCAAAGTGCTGATTCTCAATGACAACCTCCTGCTGTCCCTGCCCAGCAATGTCTTCCGCTTCGTGCTCCTCACCCACCTGGACCTGCGGGGGAACCGGCTGAAGATGATGCCTTTTGCTGGGGTGCTGGAGCACATTGGAGGCATCATGGAAATCCAGCTGGAAGAAAACCCTTGGAACTGCACCTGTGACTTGCTGCCGCTGAAGGCCTGGCTGGACACCATCACTGTGTTCGTGGGTGAGATTGTCTGCGAAACTCCTTTCAGGCTGCATGGCAAAGATGTGACTCAGCTCACTAGGCAAGATCTCTGCCCTAGGAAAAGCTCCAGTGACTCAAACCAGAGGGAAAAACACCCTGTCCTGTCTGACCCACATCTCTCAAGGTTACCGCCTACAGCCAACTCTGCCGTCAATCCCACCAGAGCCCCAAAAGCCAGCCGTCCCCCCAAAACCAGGAGCCGCCCCACGCCCCGCGTCACTGTGTCAAAAGACAGACAGATATTTGGGCCTATCATGGTTTACCAGACAAAGTCTCCTGTGCCCATCACCTGCCCAGCCGGCTGCATCTGTACGTCACAGAGCTCCGACAACGGCTTGAACGTGAACTGCCAAGAGAAAAAGATAAGCAACATCTCCGATCTCCACCCTAAGCCAACCAGTCCAAAGAAACTTTACCTTACCAGTAACTATCTGCAAGTCATTTACAGAACAGATCTGGTAGAGTACAGCTCTCTGGATTTGTTACACCTAGGAAACAACAGAATTGCAGTGATACAAGAAGGTGCCTTTACAAACCTCACGAGTTTACGCAGACTTTATCTAAATGGCAACTACCTTGAGGTTCTGTACCCTTCTATGTTTGACGGGCTGCAGAGCCTGCAGTATCTCTACCTAGAGTACAACGTCATCAAGGAGATCCTGCCGCGTACCTTTGATGCCCTGGGCAATCTCCATCTGCTGTTCCTCAACAACAACCTGCTCAGATCCTTGCCCGACAACGTCTTTGGCGGCACGTCCCTCACCAGGCTCAACCTGCGCAACAACCACTTCTCGCACCTGCCCGTGAGAGGAGTCCTGGACCAGCTCTCCGCTCTGATCCAGATCGACCTCCAGGAGAACCCCTGGGACTGCACGTGTGACATTCTGGGGCTGAGGAACTGGATAGAGCGAGTCACTGGCCAGAGCGGCCAGCAGCCCAATCCCCCCGTTGTTATCAACGAGGTCATTTGTGAGTCTCCCACCAAGCACTCTGGAGAGCATCTGAAGTTCCTGAGCAGAGAAGCCATCTGCCCAGAGAACCCCAACTTGTCAGATTCTTCTCTCCTGCCCGTGAACCAGAACATGGACACGCCCCATCTCCTCGGCATCTCGCCCAGCTCCTACCCGGAAATACACACGGAGGTCCCGCTGTCTGTCTTAATTCTGGGCTTGCTGGTTGTGTTCATCCTGTCGGTGTGCTTTGGGGCAGGCCTCTTTGTCTTTGTCCTCAAGCGCCGGAAGGGCGTGCAGAGCATGCCCAGCAGCACCAACAACCTGGACATCAGCTCCTTCCAGCTCCAGTACGGGTCCTACAACAGCGAGACCCATGACAAAACCGAAGGACACGTTTATAACTACATCCCCCCTCCTGTTGGACAGATGTGCCAAAACCCCATCTACATGCAGAAGGAAGGGGATCCAGTTGCCTACTACAGGAATCTCCACGAGTTTAGCTACAGCACTCTTGACCACAAAAAGGAAGATCCCACCGGTCTCGCATTTACCATCAGTGCAGCTGAGTTGCTGGAAAAGCAGTCCTCGCCACGGGAACCGGAGCTGCTCTATCAAAATATTGCGGAAAGGGTCAAGGAACTCCCCGCCGGAGGATTAGTTCATTATAACTTTTGCACCTTACCCAAAAGGCAGTTTGCCCCTTCGTATGAATCGAGACGCCAAAACCAGGACAGGATAAATAAAACTGTTTTATATGGAACTCCCAGGAAATATTTTGCAGAACAATCTAAACCCGAGCATCCTTTACTCCAAGGAAAGCTACAAACAGAACCAGACTACCTCGAAGTTCTGGAAAAACAAACTGCGATCAGTCAGCTGTGAGGGGGGAGGTGGGAGGCAAAGGAAAATTTTTAAATGAGCTCAGCATCACGTTTGGTTGATTCTGAACTCAGTGCTGATGTCGTCTGTCGCATTCCCAACATTTTCACTTTTTAAATTAGAGAGGGAGTGAGAGAGAAATGGAACCCTTACAGCATAGCAGGGACATGGTGTTGCTTTTGCAACGTTCCCTTTAAGTTATTTCTATATTTCTCTCCTTTTGACCCTTCTGTAGGAACTGTCACTGCAAATGTACGTTTCTGTAATAGATCTTGCATAATTCTTTTTGATTTGGAAGGAAATGACGAANCCTCCTGTTTCTTTTCATTTTGAAGTGGGAACTTAATGTGGTATGTAGAAGATCTCCAAAGATCTTTTTCCTGGACTCTGACTTTCTTTTGTAAATAACAATATACAGTACTGCTGTTTCAATTACCAAGTCTAGCCACTGGGCGTCACTTTCTTGTGTTAAAGTGCCTTTGCACTTGAAGTACATTATTACTTAATTGTTGCTCTTAGCTTTGATAAATTGAACCTATTTTAATGTGTTGTATTTTTGAAATTAAAAAAAAAAGTTGTAAAATAGACCTATATGTCAGCTGCATTAAATCAGAAGGTTTGATTTATAGGAAGGCTGCCCTTCTTTAAACAAATCTAGTTCTAGGACCTTACAGACTGATCTGTAATTTATTGGGGTATTTTTTTCCCTCTGGGTTTGTTTAGAGCAATTCACCGAAATCAACTGAGAGGATTAACAATGGACTAGAGGTTCTCAGATGCCTCAGCTGGGAGTAACAGCTCATTAATAAAAGACATTTAACACAATATCATAGCGAACTGAACAATTAATGTCCTTCTTAAGTCATTGCCTTGCAGTTCTAACACAGTCATGTTCAGTGGGCTAAGATTATTTCCATATTAAGAGAGCATTACTCGCAAAATTTATGCATTAAATTAGGTATTTTTATACATTTTATGACAGTTTATATTCATAACTTCTTTGGACTGAAATGAACATGTCCTTCTGCTGCAAGATACTGCTTTTTTAAAAATTTTTTGCAGTCAGGGACACCGGCAGGGGTCATCCCATGCCTCATTAATTTTGTTAACATACAGGCAAATGAACCAACACCAAAAATAAAATTTGAACCTGGGTCTCTTCAGTCCTCCGAAGGAAGGTGGCAGAGATCAGTGTGTGCATCATACCAGCTTTCAGCAGTCTGAACTGTGTCAAGTTTCCTGTCTCTAAAGCAAAAGTAATATTGCAATCATTCTAACCTACTGGGAAACTTTCTTTAAAGTCCATTATCTTAAATTGTATAAAATGGTTCAACTGCGTTCACTTGACATTAGTATTCTCAAGACCATCAGTGAACAAACGCAGTGTGTCTTCTCCTTCCCATTAAGTCAGGCCTGTTTTGCTTCAAGCTTTACCTTATCACCTTCGATTTACATTTCCTTCCTGGAGAATATTGAGACCATTTTTATTAATGTGTCAAATCTATTGCGCCTTATTAGCTTCTAAATAATTTTCAGATGCAAACATTATTGTGTGATTTAAACAAACAGCCCTTATTTACAACAAAACCCGTTTTGTTTTGTCTATTGTAAATCCTTATGCAACTGGGATGGTGATCTGCATATAAAGTAGGCCAGGCTTTTCAATTCCTTATTAAAGCAATTGATGGAGTCTGAAAGAAGCACACTGTTTCCTTTTCATAAATAGGTTACTGCACATAATAATCCTTTATTATCGTGCAGAGATTGAAGTGGCCTCTGCTGACTGATTTTCAGAGCTCTACTATAGTTAGTAATACAGTATCTACACCTTGAGAAATTTTCAGCAACAGCATTTTGAGCTATAAATGACTACAATCAATGTTGTTCTAATCAAGACTTTGCCAAAAGGAAGTCACTTTATGTTTAAGAGCTGAAGAGGCTCTGCATGTGTATTGCCAGATATCTGAGTCATTCAGTGAACAGTCTTCTAATGATTGATGTGACATCTGAGTACATTACTATGCCAGCACGTCAAGTCTTTATGTTTCAAGTCCATAGCATCTATGGCTGTTCATTAGGTCACGTTTAAAGCTGAAGTGCCGCAGTGAAGTACTGAGGAATCAGTCTTCAAAATGGTCTCACTTCAAGGAGGTGAAATGGTATCACATTAGTTGAACATGGAACGTCTGGCCAGAACAGCGTCCATCTTGGAGTGGGGTATTTGCCTGACATCTTCCAGCAGTGACTGTCCTACTGTGGCTCCTTTCCCTGGCTGCTTAAAATCATTTATTGCTAAGAAAACTATGAGGATGATTTTAAAGTATTTTAAGCTATTAACTCTTTCCAGGTATGATTTTAGAATTGTCTGCAAAACAAGTCATCTGTTGTAGCTGGCACTATAGCAGCTATAGCAGGTGTCATTATCTGTTATCTGTTGTTCTCTAGCAAACCAGAATCAATTGCAGGCTTTTTTTTTTTTTCCCTCAGAAAAATGTTATTTTTTCTTACAAAAGTTAACTTTTCAGTTTTATAGTGTTTGCAAACAGCAGACAGAGGTATTCTGTTCTTTTAGTGACTTTTTAATTTATTTGTACTGTTTGAGTCTCAGACTGTCCTTCCTGCTTTCATTGGTAGCACAGCAGTATTTTACGGAGGTAGCTGTTGCTTTCCATTTCCTTAGCTTTTCTAGTGGAATTTTTTTAGTGACTTGATTTTGTTTTCCATCACCAGTACCAACTTAAAAATCATTCTAGCTGTAGGTCTTTTGTGTTTGCTTTGATACCCTGCAGCTGACATCTATGGAACAATTCTTTTCATAGCGTGTATAGGTAGGGAGATTTTTTTTAGCTATGCTTAAAGAGATTTGTTTAACAGGGAAAGTGTGTTGGCAGCTTCTGTGTGGAAGGTCTCTACGTTCCTTTGGCTGTGCAGCCCTGAAAGCTGCTGCTTGTTATGGGAATGCTGTTTGCCTGAGTAATGGCTCGACAGCGAGTGAAACAAATTTCCTTCATAGCTTGAAGATTTAAGCTGTGAAAATTATGTAACCTGGCTTGTGAAATACTTTTTTTTTTTTTTTTTTGGCCAGGCAAATAGGATGCAAATAGTTTTTCTTCCTAACTTTTCATTTGCGAGTAGATAGAATGACCTTTACAGAAACTGAAACAGCATTAAAACCATGCAGTGATTTCAAGTGCAAATAAGGGCAGTACACTTCCAGTGCACGAATACATTTTGAGCAGGACATCTTTCTGTGTAAGCATGAAATTTGGCTAAGAATGATCTTAGAAACTGGATCTCAATAAGTAACTTCAGTGGCAAATGGGGACGGATGCTGACCTTACACCACCGGTGCTTGGTCTGCCCCACGTTTCCTAGGCAGACATCGATCTCTTAGGACAATTCTATGCTTTGCTAGTAGTAGAACACACCTGGAGGATGACACATTAATTGCCTTCTTTTTCGGACAAAACAAATGCTACTTTTTGCATGGAGTCATTATTTTCTACCTGGGTTCTCAAGTCTGCTGCCCCTTGGTAGGCCTCTTTTTTCCAGTCTTCCATCAGGTTTCATCCTTTCTGGTTCCAATATTTGCTCGCTTCCTACCTCACCTCCATCCAATTTCTGTATTTCCCAAGCCCTCACCGTGTGGTGCTCCAGCCTCTCAGATTTGCCCACCTGGGCACTTTCCCTGCCCTCCTCACCTGGCTCTGGAGGAACTGGCTCAGTGAGGAAGGGAATGGTGTCCCCACTCCATTGGGAGCTCAGCTCCTCCTCTCTTAGCTGTTTAAATTCAGGACTAAAAGCAGTTGTGTTGGAGTCTCTAGAGTCAATAGAAAAAACAGGCCTTTTGAAGGTGACTTATTCCCTCCCAAAATATATGGCATGAACTGAGCTTCAACTACTCCTGCTTTTTTCCTGTGACTGCAGAGGGGTTGCCCGTTGAGCACTGACCAGATAGCTAATTCTTTCAGAGCTGCAGTTGGTGAGCCTGGTCATTTTCTAGCGCTTCCATGGGTGATCTATGTGTTTTGGTGTTTATCTGGCAGTCTTCAACCAAGATATTTCCATGTTGTCCATGAGAGAAATGTTCCCAGTGCAGTTTGTGGACTGCTTCAGTTAAAGGCGCTGATGTTTAATGACACGTTCTTGTGCTGATGGACAACTATATAGTATGGTTTGGTTTTCTTTTTCTTCTCGTTTCCCATCAACAGTCGAGTTTGTAAAATGAAAATCAAACTTCAGAAAAGTTAAAAGCTGTAATTAGTAGTGTCAAGATAAGGGTACCAGCAAGTTAAATTGCCTAAATAAAAATCTTCTTGTATAGGAATACAAATGCCATAATTTTAAACTGCTCATGAGTGAAATGAGATACTGGAAATGCTAATGAAACTTCTTAGGCTCTTACAGGCTAATCACTGATACAGTTTGTGATTTTTCATATTACTGTTGTTGCAGACAGTAAATGTCATTTAATGGAGACAGGAGACAAAAACTGTTTCCTAAAGCCCCCCTCCAAAACTGTACAACTCCCAAAACAACAGATAAATTAACTTATGCAGATGATGTGACATTTCTTGTATTTTTCCCTTCACTCTTCCAAAGTATTCTATAGGAGAAGCACAAAAGTTATTCTTTTGTAAGGGGATCATTAAGTCTGTTTGGATTATTGATCTCATAGCTTTTCTGGGCACGAGGCCAATCATTTTGACTGAGGTTCTTAATCCTTGCTAATGAGGGAGGTGGATTAATGAGAAGTTTTTGTTGTTTTTTGTTGATGGAGGGTTGGTTGGATTTTTTGAAGCTGTAGATTGACATGTTTATGAATACAGATGAATAGATCACTTTGAATGAAAGAAATATTGGAGCTGCAATTGCAGATGCAAATCATTCTAAAGACCAAATGGATTCAAGAGTATGAGTGAAGTCTGAAAAACACGACATCATAAAATTAGTTTTCTTCCTGAGATCATAAACACAGAGGACCGTATTTGACTACAACAGCAGCTTTTGTTATGTAGTATTAAAGATTTACAGGGGTGAAATTAGAGGCCAGATGCACCTCCATTATCTTCAAGGATGTTCAGGTAACTAAACATTTAGAATTTGGTTCTCATCTCTAATTGTTACCCTATTTGTGCATGCATCTAATTATCACTGGTAATGCGTTATGCTTGAAAAAGGGATCAGGGGAAAGCTTAGAAAAGAGTAGAGATAGTTGCTGTATTTCCAAATCTTTTTTATTTATATTTTTTGAAGTACAATGACAATGATTTGTGTAATTAATGCCATTGTCTTTCAACTTATACGGACCTTTGCAAAACCTAACATGTCAGCAAACTCCTCAAATCAATGTATGTGGCTGGTTACAAAGCAAAAACAGTGCATAACATTGCTGCTGATCTTAAAAAGGATGCTGGCATGGCATTACCATTTAGAAATTCAGAGAAATTACGTTGGTATTTGCAGCATAACAGCAATTACACCAACAATGTGTCTGCAGTACAACGTCAGGATTCTTTATGGTGACAGAACAAGTATAGATTCGCGTCTCAGCAACACAGATTTCTTGTATCTTCTTTTTGCACTGCTCCTGAGAGCCAGAAGCGTTAGGCACCAATTATCTTCTGTGTAGGAGGCAGTACAGCCATTTTAAGAATGCTGTCTGCATTGGAAAAGGCACAGCTAATGTACATAGACCTGTTGCAGCTAGCTCCTCTTGAGAAAAGAGCTATTTCTGTACAGAAGCTTAGGAAATAATCCCCTTAAACTAACTGATAATATGACAGAATCTATTTTAAGACATCTTGATTTTTGTTCCGAGAGGCAGAGGAGTTGGAGTTGAGGCAGATTTTTCCCGTGTTATAAACTTTTTTCACCTCTCCGGATATGTTTTACTGGCTCAGTCCATGCTGGTCTCTTTTCTTGGACAGCTAACATCAACAGAAAAAAACCTGAGAACTGTGGAAGTGCAATGACTACATAAATTCTCTTCTTATCACAAAAGAGCAATGTAATACCAAAGCAAGACTGTTGCAGGCTTTTAAAGGCTTTGGACTACAATCCAAGCCAGGCAATTCAGGTGTAAATGCAGAGTACCTTTGTTCGCTTTACACCCGAGTGGCCTCCAGCGGAGTCCCCGGGGCTGGCAGCAGTGACAAGTCTCGCCCAACGCAGGCAGCCTCTTCAGTGGGAGCGGAGGGGAGAGAGACAACCTCTTTTGTTCTCTTACATAAAATACCATCTGGGAGCCTTCCAGACTGAAGTCTCATTCACGTAAATCTGCTGTCAGTGTGCTCCCAGTTTATGCCTGAGTCACTAGTATCAGGTTGTTAGTGGATTGAGTACTCTGTTACGTGACCTTTTGGCTCACGGTGTGGCCAACATCTTAAGTGCTATCACCTCCCATTCTCCTGGGAGGGTAAGGTTTTGTTTGGAAGATCAAGTTTGTTATATCTCTGCTAAATTGTAAAACTTGAGCATTCCTTACTGTGTTCTTGCTATGCAGGAAAGTGGAATATTTTCAGCTTTTGTTTGCTTTGTCTGCTTTCACAAGTAGCCAGGTCCCTCAGTACCAGGGCAGCTGGGACTTGAACTGCTCAGCAGAGTTTCAGAAACTCAATGATCCACTCTGGTGAGCAAAGCTTTGCCTGGGCTTCACTGCTCTCGTCACATCTGCTGTGCTCTGCTGAGCTGTTGCTTCTCCTCAGATGTATTCCAGCCTGAAACACATACACACCAATGTATTTCCATGGAAAACCTTAAATATTCAGCTAACATACTTACTTAAAAGAGAAAAAAAGAGAGGGGATGAGAGGTCAGGAACAGCCTTTCCGATTTTCTGTGTTTGTTCCAAAGGTTTCAGGTGGGCTTATTACGATTATTAGCAAATCCAAAGGAAATCTAACAACAGTGCTGCGGGAGTTCTTTTGCCTTTCTGTGCCAGAAGGAGGTACAGGGGGGAGGGCACACCATAATAGTCTCAACTGCTAAGATATTTAAAGGAGACTCCCAGAAAGATGAGAACTTCAGCACTGATCATTCAAACAGTTTAATGCAAGTGCCTGTTTGTTGTGGAGCTTCGGAAGGGAAACAGTGCGCATGGTAATGGCGAAGGGAACTGGACAGGCGGTTCTCTTGGACAGCTGAGAAGTCACAGCCCTGAAGTTATGCAAGATTCATACAACTCAGACATAAGCATGGCTCATGTGAGAAGACAGTAAGACACAATGCTACAGTTTACACTCTAATTAGCAGTGTAGTTTTCGGTTTGTGGTTTCTGAGGCCATATTTACCATCCCACCTAAGTCATAAGCTACTTACCAGAACTGAGTGGATAATCCTTAATTATTAATGTGGCCTCCTTTTCCATAATGCAATGTTTACAGATTTGTTTGCTGGTGGCTTTTGTTTTCCTTGGCTTCTTGTTCTCCAAATAATGTGTGGGAATAATTCCTAGCCGTAGAGGCTTAAAGGACAATTCATAGCAAATGCCTAAAATTGAACTACCAAGGACTTTGTCCGTATTCTTGTATTAATTTCTTTATTTTCTCTAGATAAGGGGCCTAGTTAAGAGATCTTTGGCAGGGAATTCAGAAATTAATGTTCTCTTTTTAGTTCTATGACCTTGAACAGCGCATGCCTGTGTCCCATGCTTTAATGAGTGGGGTGATATTTCTTGCCTTACTCTAGTGAGATTTTCTGATGAAAATTATAATTGTTTTTCAAAGCCAGTGCTTAGGGCCTTGTAGCTTTATCCAAATACAGTAATATTCTACTGCTTCTTTCCTCAACATCTGCTATTCTGATCTAGGAATGTGATGTATACATTTAGGTTGGTTTTCTGTTTTTACTGTTAAAAAGAGACTGGAAAAATTATTTAGAATAGGAAAAAATATTGGCTTCTTGTGAAAAGAGATGACAGAGATGGAATGAAATGAAAAAAAAATTAGTTTGTTTTTGTACTTTCAAATATGCACAATATCCCATCTCCTAAATTTTAATGTGCTGAATCACATTGTGTTTATGCTCAATAGAATCCTTTCAGCAATAGTTCTTAACATACCAGTTATTTTTTATTCACTTTTTGTTCCTACATTAAGTCAGTTTGATGATTGCAGGCAATTTTTATCCTAGAAAGTGAGCCAAAAGAGTTCTCTGAGTGGCAGACAGCTGCTGAAATAAGAAGCTAGCACTCTGGGGAAATACTGAAACTCGTTCAACTTTCTCTCTCTTCCCTGTACTATGTAACATCTCCTTTTTTGTACCCTGTAGTTATTGTAATAATTCTCTCACCCATTGAATGTAGGATGTGGGAATATTTTCCATATTAGAGCCTAGCGACAGGCTGTAAAATGCAACTGTTTGTGTTGGGCTCTCCAGTAGGAAAGACCACCATTTTCCACAGACAGTCACCTGTAGCATATGTGGACAAGTCATACCTAACAGTCTGAGGATGCTTCCACACAACAGAGAGCTGATTTGTAAATCTAGGACTATACGCTACTCGACTCTGTGACATTATATTCATTCAATTCAATTGAGCTATAATTTCATCTCCATCTTTAAATTGGCTTTTGATTAATCTAGTGAATTTCATTCGCTGGCTAGGCATGTTATTCGGATTTAGATTTTCTGTCCATCCAAATTTTAGGCTGGTAAGACTGATACTCTCACTTTTCTTACTTATTATTGAAATGAGAATTTGTTCCTGGTTTCTCGACCATAAATTACATGGTGGGTTTCTTTTGGCTAGGCATGGTAAGTTCTCTGATCCCACACACGCTTTTGTACTTTCAGATAATTGGCAGTTGTTTAGAGACCATTTGTATAAAACATCATTCTGCCTGTTCAGGTGTCCTGTAAACCATCCGTCGTGGACCAGCAGAAGTGCATCAGAAGCAGTCATCAACATAGTCCTTCAAAAGACTCGTTCTCTGGGAGCTCTGGGAAAAATCTAGGTTAAGGAATGCAAACATCCAATGATCCTTTTAATATGTTCATCTTAGAGATTTTAAGTGCTAACTTTGCTATCCTATGAGTAATAGATATTATTTAAGTTAACTCCTCAGCTGGTATAAAGAATGTTACATCCCTGTGAAGGTTTATAGAAGCTGAGGATGCAGCCACCCTGTTTTGTAGACATCGTAACTTAAGCAATCAACATGTATGCTGATAATGAATCAGCACTGTTAGTAATGCAGTAGGTTTTTCACATTAATTTCACTGTTTTATAATGAATACAACTTGTTGCTGTTTTGGAATTTTTAGTCAGATATAAAAAAAAAAGATTTTTCAAAGTTCAGATGGTTCTTTTGGGTATTTAAATGAACAATTTGTGCAATAAAATTAGTTGATATGTTTAGCTATTTAGGACTTTACAAAAATAATCAGTAAAACAAAACAGGGAGATAGAAAGGCATATCTCTGTGTTTTCCATTTGGTATTTCTTATTCTGAAAGGTCACAAGCATTTAATGACTCTAACAAACCCATTCTGTCCCCCTCAGAGTTTGGGTGCGAGTCTACAGTCAATGGCAACTGCACTCATAGCAGTAAATGTGCATAAAAAAGCCTAATTGTGTAGTCTTGGGACATGCACAAAGTCACATTCAGAAAGTTGTGTTTTCCCAAGGATGGCCACAGCTGTTTCTTCTTCTTTGTGAACAATATATTGTCTTCATCTAAAATATATAACCTTATTATCATGTAAATATTTATGCTGTATTAGGATCAGGCTTGCTCTTTTCACAATAGATAAGCTTCCTGTATTATTACAGATAACAAAAATCCAATTTCTGAAAATGTTCTGTTACTGTTTCATTTATCGTCTACTTTTTATTAGCGAAGAACTTGTAATTACTTGGTCTTATTCAGGCTTTCCAGAGGAAGAACTGAAGAACTGAAGTCATATTTCCCACACATTGGGATTCTGATCACTGAAAATTCACTTCTTTCTCTTCTTTTTATTTCCTTTAAATAAAGGAAAAGACTCAGCTCGGGCTGGAATGATACAAGTGCAAGTCAGGAATAATTGAAAATAGTTTTGATCACCCTTTGAAATCCTAGATTAAGCAGTTTTGCTAACACTCAAAGAAATTCACTGGAACCTTTTGATTTATGGCACAATGGATAGAAAGCTTCTTTTCTTCTTCTTCACGCTCTTACCCTGCCAATGGATATTTGTTCTGTAAGCAGCACTGACATGAAAAGTCTGAAGTTGTCCACTTTTCTCCCTTTGACCAACATTCCCTTGGTAAACTGAGTGCCATGAGGAGAGCGGCGTTAATCCTCTAGTTTAGCTTTGTGAAAAAGCCTCACTGAAAGCTTTGAGCAAAATTAACAAAACTTTGCAAGACTTGCCAGCATCTTGAGAATTCTAACGTATCCAGATCATTTGCTGCTGCATGAGATTCCAATTCAGTAATACCCATAACAGTTTCTTACAAATTAATAAAATATGAATGGGGAAAGAACATGGGCTATACCCTTAGCTGAAGGAACTCAGCAACATGGATTGCAATGCTGATTGCAACGCCAGTTCTCTGATCTGTTTAATTTTGTTTATTAATTGAATGAATTGAATTGATAAATTGAATTTTGCTGCCTCCAGGCTCAGCAGTCAGGCTGGTTAAGGGCCAGGCTGCTCCTTCAAAGGGAAACAAGGGACAGAAGTGGAAAAGCAGCAGGGGCACGTGACCCTGAAGTGAAGGTCATGGCCATCAGGAATGTGAGCACTGTTCTCCTTGAGAGACCCTCACTGACACGTACAGGAAGGCTCCTCGAGCAAAGTGTGCCATCCCACACACTAAGTCAAGCTGCGGTGGGCTTTGGTGTGACTATAGCAGATAACATAGACCTGGCCTTCTTCCTTCCCCAAGAACAGCACGCAGGGCATGCACCTTCAGCCAGTTGCTCTGGGTTGATGCGTGCCATCCAAAGCTGCCTATGTTCCCTTAAACTTGGCTAATTCATGAAGAAATCTAAGACTGGTAGAAATCCCAGGGCTAAGGAATTTGTTCCAGTGTGCTCTGTGTTTCAGCTTCCTGGAGAAGTGTGCCCAAGGCACACAGGTCTCCAGGTGTCTCCTCCAGAGGGAACGCTGGGAGCCTGCCCTCCCCTCACTGCACTGAGCTGTCACTGTTATTAGAGAAAACATAAAGTAAAAGTGAGACATCTCAGCAAGGGCACAGAGGAGGATAAAAGTTAAAATGGTTATATAAGAGAAGAATATTGCTGTTGGAGGCCAAACAGGAATCTAATGGTAAAGCTGCTGAGGTACAAACTGGCATCGCAGGCTGCAGTCCCTTGGATAGTGTATCTTGCTGCTCTGCCTGTGAAACAGGTACAGCTGCCACCAGGAAAAAACACAGATCAGAGGCTTCCTGCAGTTTCCAAAGGGCACTTTTTCATCATTACTCATGCTGAGTTGGAGTTCTCCCAAATTTACCCACTCACATCTGTCACACTGTTCGCATACAAACACGGGAGGCAAAATCCGACGCCACTTTCTTTTTAAGGGAACTAACTGGCTGAACAAATGGGTCCCCCCTTGCTGCTGTGTTTGAAGATTCTGGTAGGAGCCACGGGGTGCAGCTCTACTGGATGAAAGCACATTATTCTGAATGCAGTTCCAGCCTCTGGGGAGGAAAATCCATTGTCAGTGCCATGTTATTAGCTCAGTATTGTTTCCCATAGGATGGCAAACATTGGGGACCACTTCTTTAGATAATTTAGTCCTCCTCCTCTTATAAAAGGCAAATAGTACACATGGTACTATATTCCAATGGGTTTTGTTTCCTCTTCTATAAACCTCATCATGTTCATAAATCAACCTATTCTAAAATGAAGAAACTGAAAACAGTAGAAAAGATGGGGGATGCCACAGAAGTAGCCTTCCATTTCTATATATCTGTCCATGTATCTATCCCAAATACATGAATAAGACCACCCTGGACAGGAGACTTATGATGGTGGGACCACCTGAGGACCTCAAAGTTCAAACCAGTCCTCTTTGTTAATCCAGCCTTCTTTATTAATTGACTCTAGATCCAAGTGCTTTCTGATACAGAGATGTCACAAAGAATGCTGGACTGCCACTGCCCTGGGAATAAAGTGGGTCACCACTTTATTTCTAAGTGGCCACCACTTTATTTTTAAGCACCATCAATTTTTAAGCAAAGCTGCTCCCTTGGAATCAGTGGTTAACTTGTTTTTAAAAATTGTGTAAAAGTCCAGTAAACAAATGTACCAAACAGGGCAGTACTGTGCCCTGTAGTTCAGAGCAGCAAGAGATCTGGACTCCAGTGATATTAGAAGAGTGTCCTTTGGCACATGAACTGTAAGTGTTATTGCTTCCACAGATAGCTCTGTAATGATAACGGCAGTTTTGCTGTTTGATTTTGTCATTCACGTAGAATTGGTGTCATTTAGCTGTGCCTTCCTAAGCATGAGGTGTCTTGTCTAGTTAAATTATCTGTGTTCTTTTTATAGCTAACAGGAGAAGTCAGTCCCACCACAAACTGATTCATCTCACCCACATCAGCAAATTGTCATTGTCTGCATGCCATTTATGTCTTTGTGAGTTAGTTAGGCTTCTCCCTGAGTTAAATTAAGAGCTGAAAGTCCTACTGAACAGGAAGCATCCAAAGCAGTTTTTACTTTATATTCCCAAGTTTCTCTACAGCTCTTTCTTCGTGCCCCAGCTGCAAATTCTCAGGGCTTCCTGAGCCCTGAATCTCCTCCTCCCATGCGCCTTCTTGAAGATACCTGGCTCACATCATGCTGTACCACGTTCTCTGTGCCTATGCCCAGATTTATCCTGTGATAACCATTGTTTTAGCAACTCCTAGTTAATGGCAGAATGCCACATGGATACCTAAGATAATGGATACTCATCTTCCTCCCAACCCATATACTAGCCGTAGGGCTCGTTCAGACACAGGATTCGAGATCTGTAGTCCATTTAAAACCCGGATGCCATAGGTACAAGTGAAGTTTTACAGCAGACGAATTGTGAAGTGATGCCATGTGTCACAACTGCAGGAAAATTACATCTCCAATTATTATAAACCATGTTTGGATCTAGTTACACAAAGAGAAAGATTTAACAGTCTTAGAGTGGCAATCTTGCACTCCTCACACAGACTTGCACATCTCGTGTATTCAACTTATTTAAAGAAGCAGGAGAGGCAAAAGTCATCTGGAAGATGCCTGGGAGATACTACCATGAGGGTACTTGGAGGTGTCTTACCGAACAGTGAGCAAGCAAGAGATTCCCCTGCATGCTGCAAATCTTCATGTTGATAACTCTACAGTAGGCACATGCAGTTACTGAATTGAACAAAGTGTATAAAATGATTCTCCGTAACCAACCATTGTTTTATGTCTACCATACCAGTTTCTGCTTGTAGCATGTGACCTCATTTTGCTGTTACAGAGAGAAGTCACCCCCTCTTTTCACTTGTCCTTTTGTAAATGAAAATGCTTAAGAAGAGGTAGCACTTTCAAAGGCTTGCTGGTGCCTTAGTGTTGAGCTGAACCATGAGCTACTTCTTGGACAGCCAGCCATAAAATAAATACACAGTATTTTTAAACTATTAATGCTCTTTGTTTCTCAAGCTCTGAGTAATTCTTTAAGACATTGTCAAATGCCTACTGTCCTTAAGCAGTGCAAACAGTCTATTGAAAACAGTGCTCATATTTTGTCACAAACCATCTATACCCAGGCAAGCAGTGCCTCAGGTATCCAGAAACACTGACTGGGAAAGGACAAACAGTGCCATATTTCCATGCGTCCTCTGGCACTAGGTGAAACCCAAGTCTCTCCATAGCTGCAGCCTTTCCAAAATGATCATATAAGGAAAAAGATGCCCCTGCAGCCGTACCAGTTTGTACAGTGTAACTTCAGTCATCCTTTGTGTAGGAGGCAAGAAAAGACAAATGATCAATTAGCTGATGATGTCAAGACCACCCCCAGTAGCCTTGCCTCCATCCACCTCTTCTGAGCCATGCTGACAAAATGTGTAATACAGTGCATAAAACAAAGACTTCCTTGACTGTTTTTTAACAGCTTACGCACAGATTCAACACCATTAATCTTTGTTTGGAAAGCCATGGATATTACTTTCTATAGCAAGTAAATAATCATTCTTTTTTATTACTTGCTCCCTGTAATAATAAAGATGCATTTTTTTACTCTTCTGTTTTGTACTTAGGAGACAGAAGGACAATGCAGGCTGTACTCCTGCTTTAGATAAGCTCTTCTTTGTATCTCAGTCTGTACGTGACTGTACTTCTCTCTGTAAAATGAATACACCAGCAATAACTGCCTCTCTTATACATTTATTTTGACTTCACAGAAAGAACACATTCATGTATCAATTGATCAAACAGGGCAATTCATCCCCACAGTAATTCCATAATAACGGCCTTATCCAGAAGAACTATAGGGAAGGTAAGGATTTTCCTTCCCATGGGAAATTTAAACAGAAAAAAGAGGAGTACATTTTGTAAATGCACAAAACCGCACATCATTCATTTCCTTCTATAGCAAGTTTCAAACTGAGAAATCAAGTGACTGAAATAGTTCTTTATAAGTAATAGAGATGAGTCATGTTAGTAACAGGATGACTCCCTTCTTTACAAAAAAAGGTGTGTGTATTTTTTCACAATTCATTAGATTCCGTCAGCTTGTATTTAGTGTTCTGAGACTCCCAGGTAGAAAATGCTCTTGAAGTGTAAAGTGTGTATTGCTACTGTTGCTCACTGTTATTTGATACCCTTCACTTTCCACTCTAAGACATGCTAAGTGTAAGAGAAAATTCAGGCTGTGGGAACAACTCTTCTAAAAATATCAGCCCTGTATCTACTTTTTTTTTTTTCCCCTGTCTTCCTTATTGGGAGAGGATGAACTGCACCCAAAGAGATAAGCCTTTTGCACCCTTCTCATGCAATCCTGTGTCACTGATGTCCATGTAAATTCAGTAGTAGCCAGATTAAAGACTCTACTGGAACAGCAGTTGTGTTTTATAGGAAGCTTTTAAGGAAACAATGAATTTGTGGCTGAAAAGAGAATTTTAAACTATGCAGCGTGTGCCAAACCAGTGCTTTCTGGTCCTGTGTCCTTCCTATGGAATTTGACTGCTCAGCACTGCTATATTACTCAACCTGGGATTAACTCTGCCTTATCTCCTTGCTATGAGCAGCTTCATAGTGAAATCACATCACACCTACAAAAACTAGCAGTGTTAATGAGCATCCTAGGTTTGACACCTCTGAGCAGCAGATCTTCCTCTGCAGCTCAGCAAATGGAAGATGCTGATGTTCAGTTCAGGACCTTAAAGACAGTCAAGCTTACAACTGCTTTTTAAGAAGCTCCTTGAATCTTAGAGCCATATCAAGTGAATACACAACAACTTCGGGAGATAGATGTGCATCTCCTACATTTCCAAAGGAAAAAAATGGAATTAATAAGAACCTAATTCAGCTTCAACATACTAAGTGGAAAATTTGCCATTGAATAGAACAGGATGGATGTAATTCCCACCACACATAGCCCCAGAGATTTCCAAAGGTGTTGAATGCACTTATTGCACAGACTGGAATGACAGCCCTCAGTTCCCCTGTCCTTTCTAGGGGAGGAATCACTCTTCCTCTCCTTCATTAGAGGCTAGGTGTTGAACAAGAGCTTACCTATATAAACAAGTGAATCTTTTGCTATTAACTGCCTCTATCAGTTATCCCATAAGATGATCAGACTAAAAGCAACCATATCTTTTATAGAAGGAGGAATTGCTCAAATGACATAGAGCTGATTCTGTATAGTAGAGACTGTATGGCATAATGAAGGCTGAATAATTTCCTTCTGCAATGGAAACCAAAACCCTTTGTTCTGTGCCAAGGCTAGTCAAGCATCTCCATTTCCATGATTATGGCACCAACTCAATATCTTGCATCTGCACTTGTGTGGAATATACAAAGCCTTTTTGGCACTGACTCACTTTACTGTGGCAAAACAGAAGGATGAACTTTGCCATTCAGCTAGCCCACTCAGGTATTTCCCATCTATTTAGTCTTCTTTCAAAGCTTTTTCTCTTACAAGATTGCCATTAGGCTAGAGGTTTTAAAAAGTGCTGCCAAGCCAATGGAACGTAACTTGTTACACAAAATGATAAAGAAAGTAGTACCAACACGCCTCTGAGATAATTAGCTCTGATCTCAACATAATTAGTTTTATTTTTTAACAGTAGACACAGGATGAAGCTCTCTGAACAATAAGAAACATTTAATTTTGCTTTTTATATTTTTTGTAGTCAGAGTAAAACCACCTAATACACAAATACACAGGTTTCAAGCAAACATGACAGAATGAGGACATTACTGTTTTGATACTCTATGTACATTTGAAAGTGTGGGCAAATTTAGTAGGACTGTTGCAGTTGCTTGAAATACATATGGTCAATGTCATCCTCTGAACGAGGAAAGAACAGGAATAGCTTGTTAGGGATAAAATTGGGAGCAGGAGACCCTCTAGAAATCGGTTGTACAATTCAGAATCCCAATCAGCTGCAGCAGAAATCCAGCTTTGCCCCCGCTTGCCTGTGCTCACTGCACTCCCAGTGCCGCGTAGCTGCCTGATGCCTTGCACGGAGCAAAGCAGGCTGTGCAGCTGTCTGACCAGACCCACGCCTTAACATCCCCTGAGAACTTCTTACCTGTCGACAGTTAAGTGAGACCTAACGTCAGGCTCCTCTCTGATGTTACAGAATATGAGTTTTGCTCACCTATACTCTGAAGGCCTTATCCAGCCTTTCTGAGCACCCATGCTTTGATTTGAATGTTTGAATGGATTCTGGACCCGGGTGCTGCCTGTAAACCGCTTTGCTCAAAAGAGAAATTGGAAATGCAGAGCTGAGTCACTGTGCCTCTGTGTCATGTCTTATGCTCACCACAGGCCTGAGCAGGGTGCTGCGTGTGTCAGGATCGGGGGTGGATGTACATGCGGCTGTGTCCTAAAGTGGGATGCGGAGGTAATCTGACTCTTATGTCTGTTTCCCAATAAGATAAATTTGAACCTAATTGTTATGATGCATTTGATAAGACATATTCTACATCCTTAAATAGGCAACAGTTTATTTCTGGACTAAAGGTCGGTGTCTGTGTTCTGGTGGGTGTCTGTAATCAGCGTGGCAGTGCTGGGCTGGCCTAGCCCAAAGGCGCACAGAGAGCAGTGTAACCAGGGAACACGGCTGGGGCAAGCAGAGTACTTTCCTTCCTAGGGCCCTCAAGGTTATCCTCAGACCAAAAGTTTGTCTGCTTTTTCTATATATAAAAACAATGTAAAAAATATCATTTTTTTCTTACAAAACTTTCATCTTTACAGGCCCTCAGAAGGAAACTGTAACATGTCATTAATATACATGGTTATAATGAAGCAAGGTAATTGCAAGTTTCCTATCATTGACTATTTCATTAGAATTACAACATCAAAAACTGCTGTACAGAGAAGCATGTTTTGTGAACAAAGGTACATTATCAGAAGAGGAAAATCAGGCTTACAGGCTGTTTTTAAAGGATATTTTAAGAAGCAAGCAGACCTGATCAGATGTCAAGAACCAATTTGTTCATGTGAGATTTGCCACTGGTAGGCTTTAAAAGTCAGAGAGAGCTTAGTTTCTATTTCACAAGCCCTGATCATATCAGTTAGCTTCATGCTGTTAGATTAACTTGCACGCTGAACTTTTCAGAGACAGAGGATAGAAAAAGATAAGAGAAAAACAGTTGAGAGAAGCCTAAAAGAAAGGCAAAAGAAATATAAAGAAGCTGGAGAGTACAGAACTGGAGAAAGTAGAGAATAAAGAATTGCTGGGATTAAAAAAAATGGTGGGAATAGGGGAGAGTATGCAGAAAGATGAGAGGGGAAAACAAATATTCTCTGATTAACAAGAAAAGAAAAGAGTTTACTGACAGAGGCAAGGAGAAGGCAAAGCACTGAGTATGTCAGTGTCTCTGGTTAAAGGGAGAAGACAAACAGCAATACATTTATTTTGCCCTCAGAGCTAAGTATGATTATTTCCATTTCATCTAAATGTTTTGTCCATGCCATTCATGGACTTTGTGATCTTTCTGTTTCTCCATCATCCTGTAGAAAATCTTGTTACAAATGCAGTAGGGCGTACTCTCTGTTCAGCTGTATTTGTTTTTCTCTGTGAAATTAATAAACGAATTGTCATATGGTCGAGGGGAAATTCTATGTTTAAGCTAGTTTGGGTAAGATCATTAGTACTAAAATTACTAAGATCCCCATGGAGCCACACGAATTTTACACCAGCAGGGAATTTGGACTGAATATATTCAAAGTACAGCCTAAAGCAGATGCCCAATAGAAGTATTAAAATGATGTGACATCATTTTGTTGAAGTGATTGTGCTGCACTAAGGTCGATGGAATGCAGTTGTATTACTCAGGTCCTACAGTGTTTAGTACTATTTATTAACTTCAGCATGCCTTTTTTTTATTTTTTAAATAACAAATTTGAGAAATGTTTACACTTTTAATTTAAGAGGATACTGCAAACTTTCTGTAGTTTAATATTCTCCAGTTTCTTTTTTGTTCTTATACCATTCTGCTCTAGTCTGAGACATCTCTTAATGCACGCTGCCCAGACCTTAGTTCTATCAAAAGAGCCTCATGTCTAAATACTGCTCCATGCACGTTCAGTTTTCAAGGAGTACAGGAAAAGGGCAAGAAAAGAGGAACACTATTCTGGCTTGATCTCGTGGTTCATTTAATGTTATAACTTTCTCTGATAAAAGCCAGGACAATATTTTTTTTTCCATTTGTGGTATAGACCACCCTCGTTAAACAATTCCTTACTGAATAAGCATGGAAACGAAGCACCCACTTTGTTAACTTATTCAAAAATAATTTTGGACATTCTTGTAATTTGTACAATTGACCAGGCTCTACACCAATGCTGTTAAATTTTTGGTCTGAGTGCTTTGGAGGTTTTTGCAAATAAGGTTGTGAGTTTCGTTCAAAGTTAGCAAAATTACACATTGCTGAGGGAACATTTCCCAGTCAGGTCCAATTATAATATTTTATGTGTTATTCCCCATCCCATTCCTTATGCTTCTTAATGTCGATTTAGTTTTCTGGCCACAGTTAAAGTCTTCATTAAGCTGCCTTTAAAAACATCTGAATCTCTTTCCTGAACTGAATAATTAATTCCAAATCCTTTCCACTTTCATAGATGTTTTAATATTTTGCATTTATTGATGGCAAGTCTCATTTGCTGTCATGATCCTTGTGGAGCTCATCCATCAGCTCACAGTGCTGAATAAGACCACGGGGCCACCACGTCTAGGAGCACTTCACTGCAGAGCTGATGTCCAAACCAGAAAAACTTGTAAGAACATCTTTTCTCCATTCCCATACACCATAAATCAGTCTTCCCTAGTGGTGACTAACCCATACATCTGTACCATTGGCAAGGTTTTCTGCCTGACTGTTCAGCATCTTTTTCAGGAACTATTAAATATATTAAGCAATGTTGCACATAATACAGAAAGTTAAATTATTGTGATTGTATTTTATTTGTCAGGAAGAAACTCTCAATTTCTGCATACGGAGATTCAAGGTCTATCTTTACATAATCTGGAAGCCACTTATCAAAAATAAATTCTATGAAAGTCAAGAAAACTCTATCCTACAATTTTTATATACTTCTTTTTCCCTTGAATCTCATAAAATATTAATCAGGATTATGATGAATTTATGGTATTTTTTCCCCCAGTAAGAGAATATGTTCCTATAAAAAGTAAATTTAGACTAAAGTATTATGAAATGCACAGAAATGCAGCATGGGACAATTCAAATGCTTTCAGAAATAGAACATAGTGGGTTATAGCACAATATCAAAGTGGTTAAGGACTCACCGTTTTTCTTTGCTCTGAAATTGTTTCAACTCTCCAGTGGTTTAAAGTGAGATGCCCATTTTTAGTAAAAAGAATGAACTTTAGTTTAATTTTTAGGTTATAAAGAGAGGATCTTATTTTCAGATATCAGCTTTAGTAATGTAGGAAACTGTTAGCAATGATGACCTGAAGCTAGACTAGAAGAACAAATAATCTTGTACAGTAGAAATGATACTTCAGCACTTCTTCATCCATGCTTTCTTCATTGCTAGAAGCTTCTTCACAGAGCTGATATCTGTAAGAGATTCTAGCACTGTGGCATATGCCTGGGAACACGTGGAGACTCAATTCATCCACACTATATGACAGACAAATTTCTAATCCCTGCCAGCATTGCAGAAATAGTCATTCCTGACCCTTAGAGCTTTTGAGATCCCTTGCTAAATGGAGAAGATCGCACACATCGTGTAGATGAGGAGAGGGAATCAGCCAGATTGCATCAAACGTGACAACAGTAATAAAAAGCTTCTTTATATGGGGATTAAACTCTGATGAGAGACCTAAACATCCTCATAGTATTTCAACATTCTAGTGTATGACTAAACATGCATATGGAAACCATGAAACTTCCTAAAGTTTCTATCTAGAACTCCCACAGATGAGATGGCATTTGGAGCAGGCAAACTGATGTTGTGGTAAAATATTAGTCAATAGAAGGGTAAGAGTTCCTTTGCCATCCTTTACAACCCAGGAAATCAAATGGATTTAATTTACTGAGATTTATAGCAGTTGAGGAAGATTAATGATCTGATTAATTACATCAAAAGTAAAAAATGCATTTGTAAATATGTGTAAGGAAATGGTTAATCCAGATGTCTACAGGGCATGAAGATGCTTCCTGAGGAACAATTCACAGGTTTGTATGTTAATCAGCTATACTGGTACTAGAGGACCAAGTAAAAACGCAGAGACCATTTACAAACACTGCATGATTGCCTGCTATTTACAGCTTGTTGCGTTCATGACATGCGAATAATTAGCAGAGTTCTGGGAATAGCAAAAAACATTCATTTTTTAATATGAAGCCATACTTCTCATAAATCAAATGCCAGGGCAAGGTTGTGCCCCAATACTTTCATCAGAAGCGTCCCACATCCCTCAGCCATGCTGGAGAAGCAGCCACGTGGGACTCTGAAGGCCACGCACAAAGGTGCTAGGCAGAGTGATTGATGGCAGCACCACGAGGCCTTGCAAAAATGACAGGTAATTTACACCCAAACTTCAATTTTTTAGAAATTTTTAAGAACGATCCATCATGATGTGCAGTTAAAAATGCCTTTATTCTTCCATGAAATCAATGTAGTGTTAGCTCTGGTCCATACACAGTCCTAGGAAAATGCACAGAGGTGGTATTTGCGGATAAAGGAATTCATATACAGGCTATCCTAGACTTGTAGAAAGAGGATGACTTAGGTTTTATTCTAGTTTTCATAATGCAGATTTACAGCACATTCATAAAGTGAAATGTCTTGGCTGAGGAATTCAGCTATAGACTGTAAAGACCCTGCTTGTGTATCTGGTTTTGCTGAGGTGTAGGAGTCACCTGAATCTGCAAAGTTCAAAGTGATGGACAGGAAAGGTGTGGACTCGTAGCACCTCTTGGTAAATTAAGCCATCCTTAGGAGGAAAGCCACCATCCCCAGTGCATTGTTTATCCTATTTGCAGTGAACTGTTTGCCACTATCCATTATGAAGCATCAACTGTTTTTTAAGGCTGAGAAACATTAAGCTACAGAGTTACTTTCAAATAAGTGCTACTGACTTTTATTTAAAAGATTTGTAAGTGGAGGGGAATGAGTGACTAAAATGGCAATTTTTTACCCTAGATTTTGAAGAGAGCTCAGTGAGTGTGCTTCACATTTAATAAGCTTTTCTTCTTCTAGTAGCACTGAATCTTCACACGTCCCACAGCTTCTGTTTTGCTATGCTAATTATAATACTAATTGCAAATGTGAAGATTGGTAGGTGGGATAAAGGACATTTATTTTGTTTTTGTAGCCAGAAAAGTGTTTATTTTTGCATATTTAAACTAAATTGCAATAATTCACTGAGAGAGAAAAGGGGTGGAGCAAATGAGATAAATGACCAGAGGTCAGTCTTACTGCTAAGCCACAGAAAACAGTTGGTTAGCATTCAACTCTGGCTATAATTTAAAAGAAACCTGAAAGAAACCTGTCCCACTAAATGTTGCCACACTTCTGTGGTGAGAGCCTCTGGATAGATGGTGGAAAAAATAAACCATCAAAAATAAACCACCATTATCAGCCACCATATGCTTCCGTGCAGTCGCAGCCAATTAATAGATGCATTACTCAGTTATTTTCCCTTTATGCTAGCTGTTACATTAAAAAAAAAAATAATGAAGTTAGAGCACACAAGCTGTTGCTGGGTCAGCAAACCTCAGCCACGCTGACAGGTAGCTGACATGAGCTATCCTACCATTTCAAATCTGGGGAACTCCAAGAACATTCCCATCCACCCTTGCTGATGCAAACTGAATCCTCTTATTAAACAGAACTGAAGAAACTGGGAGGAAAAAGTTACCCTCCTTTATGTATTTCTTTGTCTCCTCCATGTTACAAGCACCACAGGCTGCACATATGAAGTGGCTTCTTTTATCAGAGCGAGGACCACCACCTCCTCGCATCCCTTCCCTCGAGTGGCCCGGAACAGAGGTCTAAGGGACTGTAAGAGCAGGTCGAGAGTTCTCTGCTACTTGCTCAGAATATTCTGTCTCCCAAAATTTGTATCTTATAGCTTTCCAAAGCCACAAACACAGAAAGATAGTCACTTCCAGAACTTGGTCTAGTAAGAAATCCAGGGCAAAAATTACCATCGTTTAATGAAGAGTCATTAATGCAAATGCAATGGCAGCGGAGTGTAATATTGAGGCAATTGTAAAAAACAGAAGCAGAAATCACTGGCTCCAGTAGGCCGTGCCACTGCTACACTGCTACACGCAGTAATACCAGATGAAACATTGAGGTCAACAGGGATATGCAAAGGGAACCACAGGCTAACAAGGAAACTTGTTTAAACACAGCAGAGAAGTCAATGTCAGAGCTGTGAAAATGGCATAGGTCAGGCTGGAAAGAGCAGCTGAGCATGCTGGGAGGCATGGGGCAGAACGCTATGGTGTTTACACTGGAGAAATATTAATACTACTCATCTTTCCTACTAATTGCAGTGTCTGAAGTGTGTAAAACAACATACATTACAGCACTGCTGCTGAAGGCCAAAGGTGCTGTATTTCCCCATCAGTGTTACAGCCTTTGCTTGTGTACACAGTACCTCTCTGTCATCCTACATCCAGCTATCATGGAATTGGTGTGGATGTCTTTAGGGAAATTCCTCAATGCTGAGTTTTTTCATTTCCACAGCTTTATTTTTAAATTTGTTAATTAGACCATGAGAAATGACCAAAATGTCAGAGAGAAGAATCCACTGAGGATCCTATGTCAGTTTTTAGAGCTTTCAATTTTATACCATCCATAAGGAATGTGATTTCTAGTTCCACTATTGTCTCCAGAAGCAAGGATCAGCTCCTCCCAACGCTGTCATCAGGACTCAGTGTTGTCTGAACATTCACACCAGTGAATTGTAACAGCTTTTCTCACTTGTGCTTACAGAGGGATGCACTTCCAGGGAATGGTGTTATTTACATTTGCTTTCTAGTAAAAGGTTCACATTTCCTCTCTAAGCTGTTCTAGAATATTTAATCAGGTGAAGAATTCAAGTCTTCATGTAATTCTACCCACAAACCAAATTTGAAATCAACATTAGAAGACAAGCGGATTGCCAACTCGGACATACAGGCAACAACAAATCATTGTTATTTGCTTATAATCCTATTTCAGAATTTTAGTTTATAAAGGGAAGCAATTTAGACAAAATGGTGCAAAACAGCCAAAGAACCTCCAACCTCATGCCATTGACCAGAACTCTTCACTGTTTGTACACATTTGGGCTTTGGCTTACATACAGTCACCAGCATTTCAAGAACTACAGTAAACTTACCATGTGCTCCTGAGCTGAAACAGCTATAATAACCAGCTCCTCTGATCTCTGCTTCCTTCCTTCTCCCAGTTTGTGTGGAGCCATCTGGTTATGCATAAAACGTACCAGATTGATTCTAATTTGGAAGAACTTATTTCTGTTCCATGTTCCTGCAGACCTATGTATTATCAACATTACAACTGGTTAAAAAAGCAAAACAGTTTGCTTGAAAAAAAGGAAGTTCCAGTGCAATGCACCGTGTGTTTGCTGCTGTGAACAGATTTGATAGGCAGGGCATAGAGAATGGTTAGGAATGAAGACTCCGGGGGTGGGCAAGAGCATAACTGAGTTATAACCGGTTTGTGCAATTCTCATTTTAATGTTATTAACACAGAAAGCATCATCCACAGCAGGGCACATAATTTGAATGGGAAGGAAATGGGTTATTAATATCATATCAGAAGCTTGACAATACAGCATAATCTTTGTTCTGCACTTAGAAAAACAGTTTCAGAAAACTGTTTCCATGGGGCAAATACTGAAAGGAACAGGTCATTTTATTATTGGCTTAAATTCATTTTTAATGCTCAGTATTTTCATGATAATAGATCATTCTTTAACATTCTTTAATGCTTTTTGTGTTGAATTTTTTTTTTTTAGAAAACTAAATTCCATCTGTTAGCTTTAGTAATGGCTTACCTCTTTCTTATTTTAATTATTTTAATTTGCTTAGTTACCTACTCTAGCCCCTGCATAAGTGTTATCCCTGCAGATTTAAGTCAATTTTTGATAGATTTCTGGCCAGGTTAATTTCAAATACGATGTACCTTGTATTGTACAGTATGATACAGCAACACGTTTGTGCACACTATAATTCTGTGGGCAAAAACAGTTGTGTAACTTCCAGAAAATAAGGGGGTTACTACCTTTTAAGATTTTTATTTTTTTCCCTAAGAAATGACTTTGTCTCAGGACATTTCTTACACGGTCATCTTAGGTCTGCTCAGAAGTTTATCTGTTTTCCTCAAGTTGGAGATACCCACACTATCCTGTCCATAAAATGCCTGATCTTCAGGTCTCAAAGCACCCTGTGCTGGTCCTCCTCCAGCACAATAGCTCATTTACTTTTCTTTTTTTCCTTTCTGGCAGACCAAAGCAAGCTGAAACTGTGGATGACCGAAGGAACTGTAACTGGGCATAAGGGTGGATTAGCCATGCATTGACAATACAGTAGATGCTTTGTAAAAAATACAGTCCACTGTCCATATTTAATATTGACATTAAAAATACAGTCCACTGTTCATATTTAATACTGACATTAAAAGTATTTCCTGGTAGCAGGCAGTTTTGAAGGGAAACTATTCTCGTTCCTCTTAGTTCAAGTGTGATTAAATAATATTTAAGTAGCATTTTCTTTCCAGCAAGACACATAGCTTAGCCACACTAGTAAAGCATGTGTTCTGTTTCTTGACTAGATCAGCTCTGGGCGAAATCACAGCACAGCACTTAGCTAGTCCCTTGGCAAGGGAATGAATGCAAGATGTCAAAAAGCTGGTGCTAGGAACTGTTCTTGATGAGAAGTCAGCCTCCTGTTGCGGGGGCAAGGTACCTCAGGCTGAGCTTTTTCTACTGCCACCAGTGCCATGCTTCTGACTACACAGGACATTGCACTGGGAAGATAAAAACTGAACAAAGTAAGACTGATGAATCAGTCTTATTTTATATCCATCTGATATAAAGATACATTGATATTTCAGATGGATACTTATATCCATCTGCTGTACTGATATGTTCAGATGGATACTTATATCCATCTGAATTTTATTTTTGAAATAAAGAGAGCAAGCTCATCTGAGTGCAACCACATTTCTTGCCCTGAGAATGGTTGAGTCATTTCAACAGAACTTTTGCCTGGCTGGGCAAAAAAAAAAAAAAAAAGAAAAGAAAAGGAAGAAAACCCAGAATTCTTCACATCTCTTTCGGTTAATTTTGTAGTGGATTGGCCAGCATAGTGTAAGCATAAACAAAATTGGCTAATGATTGCCAATATGCATAAAAATTAAAATACAGACAGTTATGACTTAGAAGAAACAAACTAAAGGAGCTGAAAAATTCTGGGTTTCAAATCACTGAGCCAACACGGGTCATGTGAGAGCAGACTAAAATGAATTGAAAATTATTCTCAGAAGAAAAGAAAAACAACAATTTGATAATGAGAATTGTGCTTCTAGTAAAATTCATGCCACCTGCTTCTCCTGGCAAAGCATGTTATAAAAGTGAAGACCCCTATGGCTAGTTAGTTACTCTGAAAAATATGGTAATGAAAGTATAAAGCCCTATTATTCTTTTTGTTGATAATATCAGATGGAAATAAGATGTAAAGAATGACTTTCCCCTTGTATTGATTAATCTGTGCATTTACTTATCTGTTGTGAACAGTAATAAGTAAATGCTAAATAACCTATTGATACCTAATTATTTATGCAACTTTTTTTAGATCAGCAATTCAGCATTTGCATTTGATCTTCTTCCAGCTGATACTGAATATGATCCATTTGTACCAAACAAACCTCAAGGACTGGAAGATCTCTGCAGGCAAGGTTACACTGGCTGCTTAATATATTTGATTTATACCATAATGAAAAAGTAGTGTGTCTCTTTCATCTTTACAAAGTAGGTGAATAAAATGCAGGTTTTAAACAACTATTTGTTACCCTCCTGTAAAATGTGCATTTGAGTCCTTAGAATTACTACACTACACGTAAGTAGGATGCAAATTACATAACTGTGGTGTCATACAACCTATCACTTAAATCCTTATCGGCACCTGAGGAGTGGAAAGCTGCAAAGGCAACCTTACTCTTTGAGAGGGATTCCACTTGATATACAAGGGATTACAGATGATAATTGTGACTTTCAGGCAAATAACTAAAAAATAGAATGACAGCTGGAGTTGGCAGATACTTGGATAACAGTGAATAAAGAAGCCACACAGTTTCTATCAGCAGAACGTATGTCCTTCAAGCCTCTTCCACGTATAATTCTTTGAAGGAGTCAACAAGCATACTGTTGTTAGGTAAAGTGTGGTCAACAAATTATCCCTGAATTTTTTAAAAGAGCTTTTGGAAGAGTTCTTGAAGAGAAAAAGTATTCCTAGGAGAAGAGAAATAGAAATTATTTATTATAAAATAGTAGATGAAATTCAGTGCCAATTATAGCAATAGGTAATAGGATCTGTAGCATTTACAATGTAGGATTCAAATTTGTTTTACCAAGAGAAAAAATATTGGTGTAATTTCAGATAGTTTCCTGAAAACCTGTTGCAGGTTCAGAAAGATGGGAAAGTAGTAGAGGAAAAAAAAAACGAGAACAAATCAGAAAACATCACTGGTGTTCCTTTGTCTTGAAGGCTGAATGAAATTCTGATAAAACCAACTTAAAGAGGAGCACAGCAGAACTAGAAAACATAGGGAAAAAGAATGAGGAAGATGATCAAAAATAAGGACTTACTCCCCTCTGAAAGAATAAATAGCCAATGACTTCAGGTTTGAAAAAAGATATGACATGCAACAGTAAAATCTTGAAAGACAGATTTGCACAATACAAAAAGTTTGCATGATACAAAAAGTACTGCCTACATATTTTGATCATCAGGCAGCAGATTTTAAACAAATTTGAAATTTCAGCGTGCCACACAGTATTGAAAAGGCCACAAATACACATGGGCTGTACTTAGTATTGGAGGACAAATTAAACTGAGAGGTTTGTATTTGTCTGGTTCATACGTCTCCTTAACTCTCAATTTAACGACTGCTGGAAGATGGAAAGCACCACTCTGGATATGCCCATTGTTGCTCTCATCTGTAAATATCTACTGCTGACTGATATTCACTGTAGACCACCAAGCTCTTACACACTGTAGTTGTGAAAACTACAAAGGACGATTCATTAATATTGCAAAATCAAGCACTTGACAATTATGGAATGGTAGTATTCAGGATGCCTTCATAAAATGTTTCTGTCCGCTTGTACTTACACACTCTGTACTTCTTTTTCCAAATACCTCCTGCTTCATTTTGGCTTGGAGTGGCTCACACTCCCCACATGAGGCATCTAGTCAATGTTAGTGTTACATCACCATCATTCAGTGAGGACCCACTGTGGTTCATTTACTCTACGCCATCAAGCTCAAGCCCTGAAAGCAGAATTATTCTTTTCTCCATGGGCATGGGGACCTAATTTTCCCCCAATTTGTTCCTTTGACGTTTCAATGAAGTCTGAAAATTCTGTTTGGAAATACAGAAGATGACAGGAATCTCTAGATTATTGACTCCAATTTCCAGCTTTCACAAACATTTTTTGATATTACGACATTCATTATCTCTATTTTGAGTGTAGTTAGGTGTTTTTCCCTACAGCTTTCTCCCTGGAAGGTGAATCCGATTGCTCCTATAATTCAGAACTTTTTTTCTAAATTGTTAATGGCTAGTTTATATCCAATTTTTCTTAATGTGCGCTTTTTGTTTATTCTCTCTCTGACTCACAGTGTTTCACAACACCCTCCAGGTCTTCTCCCTCTACCATTGTGAATATACATAGGTTGTAGTTTTCTCCCTCCTCCCCCCAGCCTTCTTTTATAAGAAAATATTTTCATCAAGCCAGGCTTGTGTAGTGTCTCCACTTCAGAAAAGTACTTTGTTCCTCTGAGCATCCTAGTAACCCTCCTAAGAACTGCTCTGAGTTTATCTTTCTTGAAGACAGATGGCCAGAGCTGTGCACAGTATGGTAGATGATGTCATAACAGTACTTAAAATATGTCATTAATGTTTCTCTATTTCTTCAAATGGTATTTGACTTTTTTTAATTGATACATAGCTTGTTCAGCTTGACTAATAATTTTCTACGTGGGAACCATGCCAGGCTATCTTGGATTCCTTTTCCTTATTATAACAACTAGATATTACTTGTGCTCTAAATAAAAATAAGGGAATTGAGTGCATCCCAAAATATTTCATAGTGGCATTGACATAAAAGCTGAATAACTTGTACAATTTCTCTTCTAAAGCCAAATAATTTTTAATTTAAAAACATAAAAAATGAAAAATATTTATCTTACCAGTTTTCATATCCACAGGGGTTCATTGACTTATACGGTTCCCAAATGACTTTGACATTTCTTTAATGAGAAATATATTTCAAAAGAATGAATAAAAGAATTTTTCATAGAATGCTGGAAGTTAGCTTGACCTACAATCACAGCCATAGTATGGTTCAGAAGGACACAACTGAACGGTGCTAATTAGGAGAGGATCATTTACGCTCTTTGTGTGTTCCAACTTTTTTCTTCCTTGTCTACGTAGCAGTATTTGTGAGTTGGTCTATCATATCAGAAATATATCAATAATTGTCATGTAGAAGCTTGAGGTTGGGGTAAAATGTAGACTACTCAGATCTTTTAGACTTACAGTGGAATGAAGGCTGGTCTTTAATTTGTTGGCTTAAGTATCATTACTGTAGTTTAATCTTAACTGCACAATGGAGTTTGGTGCTATTTTGAATGGTCGTATGCACAGGAAACAGCAGTACTGTGAGGAGTTTAGGATTCTGCCATAATGGCTTCATGAGAATATTGACTTGATAGTGAAACAAAAATGAGAAAGGGTTGTAACCCTTTATAATCATCACATATAATCAAATGAGAAAGGGTTGTAACCTGTAATCATCACAGACAGATATTTTAAAAATTCTTTTAAAATCCCTGAACCTAGTTGTGTAGAATTTGATGAGAGATTCTGTGAACAGCTCTCTCTTCTGTTACTGGATGGAGGGTACTAAAATTAACTGGGCAGCCAATGTAATAGTAGCACCAAATAAGCTCAAAAATCTGTTTATGTTCTAAATCTGGAAGTGCATAATTAGTGGATTGCTAAGCACATGCATGTTGGTTATTTAATCACTGCTTGTTTCAATGGTAGTTAGGTTAACATCGATAACGTGGATTGCATTTACGAAAATCTCTCAATCTTTAAGAATCTAGTTATCTTTGTAAATTTATTTTGCTAGCATTTTTGCAGTGCTGGCTTCCCATGGGAGCCAAGCTGAGCATCTTGAAATGGTTGCAATTTTAAAAGCATAGAAATCCTTTTCACAAAATTCTAAGCACTGACAATCTTTATACGTGCAGACATATTCCTGTTCATGAAAACAAGGAAAAGCAACTCTTAGCACACTGGCACATCTGGCACACTGGTTCTAGCACCAGAGCTGCTTCTGCTGTAGCAAAAGACTTAAAGATCCTGGGCTTAGGGTAAAGCAACCTATTTTTTACGGCTTAATTAAAAAAAAAAACTACAGTGTTTTGATGTTTTCATGTAATACCACCAGAAACCACTGGAAATTAAAAGAAAATCAAAATGATTAGGTGGTATTTAACATCGGGGATTCGGTAACTATAATACAACATAAAGGTCTGGACATTGAAAACTGAAGTCTTTTATACAAATTTTAACAAAATAGTTAAATTAATACACGTACTGGAAAAGATAAATTCTGCAATTCTGGAAGTAACTGCTTTTACTTCAGAAAAGTCAAGTTTTATCTAGGTGGCCTCACGTGTGCCACGCAAAATCCCAGACATTAAAACTGTTATTGAAATATTAGTTTCATTTGCCTCTGCCTCAACACTAGGATAAGCTTTAATTTTTTTCCAGTAATTCTGTGCAACTCTGCACACTGTGACCTTGTTGACTAGAAACGTTTCATTGACCTGTCGGTAAACATTGTGCTATTTTTCAAGTTTGCAGTGAATTGGAAACTAGGAGAGCTTTCTGAACATCACAATGTAGTCAAAGTCAAACCTCGCATTTTGGCTCTAGGTGCTTGTTTACAAATGAGCAATTCATCATGTGAAATAGAAAGGAAATAGCTCCAGGTTTATGTCATACTGTTGTGATGGGAAGTGCCTCTCATTGACATGACTCTGCTGCAGACCTAATACCAGCGAGACTGACAAAGCTGAGGAAGCAGGAGTTGAATTCTGCTCTGACTTTCCATGTTGTTCTCATTAGAATGTGGAGACTATGAAAACCATCCAAATGTGGTTAAATCAACAAATGCAGAAAAAAAGAGGCATATTATGGGATAACGAATACTTAGGAGGGAGAAGACTTCTTTACAAGTGTCCCAACTTATTGTTATTCTCGTAAGATTCAGCAATAAATGAAGAAGAAAGTCTAACCTGAGTATTGTATTGTGCAGATGCCTCTTGAGAAAAGAAACAAAAGTCTCTTTGATCCTTTGAGAGTAGACAAAGCAGCCACATATACCAATACAGCTGTAATCCCTTATTGACAAGTCAAGGTGACCTCCATGTAGCATCAATATTCTGTTGGAGTGAAGATAGTACGCTAAGACACCTTGTAACTGGAGCAGATTGTGCTGTTGGTTTTCACATGAGACAAACTGTTTCTAAATTTATGAAATACAATGGAGAAGACTAACCTTCAGGGTGAGGTTTCTTGTTGGATTTAGTCATGTTATATTGACGCTCTTAGTATCTGCGTAAAGGATAAAGAATGTCACATGAGACACTGCCTGAGAAGTGAAAGAGAATGCCTATTAAAAACATAAAATGGTCAAGGAAAGAAGTTGTGTTCCTTGTTTCGAAAGTGTACAGCATTATTTTAAAAATAAGAATGAATTATATCTAATTCCTGGCACGTAGCCCTGCAATAGACATGAATTTAATAATATTAAGAAATACTCAGGGTTCTTTTTAATAAAATCAAAGTACCAATTGAGTTCAGAGACATTCAAAATATGTTTTTGAATTCTTCATCTGTTAATGCGTCATGTAAAGCATATGCTGTGCATTCTGTGATAATAACAGAATGTTCTTTGTAATCCCTGCATGCCTAGTCTCTTACTACGTACACACAAACTACATTTTATAATAAGAGGTTTTCTTCCATTAAATATTCACAGAACATTTCAAGCAGTCACATATCTTAAAATCCAGTTCATTACAACTGAATTAGTAAAGTCTGCTCCACCATTTTTTTGTGAACTGGGGCACAAACTTGTGCTTTGATACTATCTAGACTCTGCCTGACTCCTGGCAGTAAGGCACACCCTTACACGGCACTAAGGATGGGCCTCTCTCCCCTGTGCTGCTCTATGCCATTGTTAATTTTATTCTAGAGTTGCCAGAATAAATTATGTCCCTGATGGCAGTTCAATAATGCATTCCTATGAAAGCTAATATAAAGTCAATAGAAAACAAAAGAATGACTCCTGTTAATTTCAGCAGGCCCTGGCTCAGCCAGGTCTAATTTATTATTGTAAATAGAAAAAAAAAAAAAAAAGAAATAACTACAAGGTATTGCCTGGGTAGTTATTCTTAAATGGTGTATGTATAGAGAGAGATTGGATGCATTTATAAAGTTTGGAAAAAAACACAGTATATCAAACTTTTCATTAATGTGAGTTATGGATATGGATCACTGGAAGCATTATATTTGAGCAGTGGCAGCCAATAGCTTAATTTATCCAAAATAATGGAATAGCCACTCTCCCCTCTATTATTCCCACTGGTCTAGACAATGTCACATCAAAGAGCAGCAGTTAACACCAGGGCAATCTGACAAAAACTTGGAGCCATTTCTCTTTTCCTGCACATGATGAATTGTTCATTTGCAAATGAACACCTCCAGCCAAAATACTAAGCCTGCATCCTACTGTTTGGAGGAATTATTATAATGACAATACCTATTGGTATTATGTAGGTGCCCTATGTGATTTGTCATTGAATAATTTAATTTGTTAGTAGTTAATATTCACAGACTACAATCTTCCAAATTAAATCACATTTCAAGATGCTCAAATTCTATTAATCTTTGTGTTTTTTAATAGAGGCTGCTACTTGGAAAGTCATATGTTTTTGTCAAAGTGAAGCAAATTTCTGGGAAGGGGGAAGAGATTTTGATGTATAGAAGCAAATCCTATTACTTTACTCTTCACTCAGTTATCTCCCACAGAAGAAAGTACGTTTTAAGACTGGGGATGTTCCAGTGGTTACCTTTTTGCATCTGTATCTTCTGCTGCAATGGGAAAGACTAGCAATGTTAACGCTGTGGTTTCTGTGGTCAGACACAAGTGTGGCACATGGGTGGGTGGGTAGCTGCAGTGACATAGACCCTACAGAGCAGATAAAGAGGATTTCTGAAACACTGAGCCCATGCTATCGCTCTCCTTTGGTGAACATTTACCCCTTCAGGCTGCTGGAATTGTGACTTGCAACTCATGAAGGCTGCTGCCTTGAGAGTGATGGTTAGGAAGGAATGGAAAAGCTTCATTTTCTTAATTCAATTTTCACAGAGCATCGTCCATATTTTAAAACAAGAAAGATTCTAAACCACAGTGCTGGTTAGAATGAAATGTTGCAATGCACACAAATCCTTTCAGCACTTGGAATGTTAATCTCTTGGTTTATTATCCTTGACCTGACCTGGAAATCTTTTCTTCATCACTGTAATTACACCAGTATATGTGAGACGGATGCATTATACTTGCTAGAAAAAAATTCCTAATACTTGTAATGCACCCTCAATGTCTCAATTAAATATTGCAGCTTCTGAACAGTTTTCTGTTTGTTTTGCCTTTGCTAATCCCTCTCATGCCAGATATGATGCTGATTTTGTCACTGCTAATAAGGCTGTATTTCTGCCTCTTTTGCAGGAATGAATGCTTGATTTGGTTTTAACACAGTTTCCAGGCCTAGATGAGCAATAAAAATGTTTTGAAAAATGACACCCAAGCACAGAAGGCATGAGCTTTAGATTTGGTTACAGGGCACTGTATACATGATTATAACATATAATAACTTTGAAGGTCATGCTTTCACAGTCTGCTAAGTGGAATCTCTTCAAGGCTATTATGAAAAATATCATCTAAGTGTGCAGGGCAAAAACCTGATGGCTATGGTTGGCATCACAGGTAAACTGGTTCATTTTTCTCTATAGCATAATGGGAAAAAAAAAAGGCAAGCACAACAGTATCTGCATGGAAACTTTAATAAAAAGGCTAAATATGTATTTTTAATAACCTTAGACCTTCAAAGGGAAGGACCGGGGAATTCTGGTAGCCCTGTTTTACCATGCACTTTGCAAGCAAGAGACTGCATTCTACAAGCTATAAATTGACATTCCCAAAGGAGCAGGAAAAATGTTCTCGCTGTATACATAAAACAAGCCAGGGATGCTAACTGCAATATTATACCAGTTCTTTTCAGTGCTGCAAGGGATTTTTAACCATCTGAAAACAAAAATCTCGTTTAGAAGCCAACACCTGAGTGTTTCATTACCACTTTATCGCAAATGGTAATGCTTACTCCATTTTGCTTCTTGCATTTTCATTTGAATTTCAGTGGTTCAGATTTCTCTTTTTCCACTGAGAACATTTTGATTATAAGGATAGATTTCTTAGAGTCTGACATGAGAAATTACAAAAATGCATTCTAATTAAAGATGGCTAGCACAATTTGTATTTGTTAGTTGACATGGAGTTTAACAAGATGTTTTATTATATGTAGTCAAGCTATTAAACAATTTCTTTTAATTAAAATATGCTGAAATCAATTGAAACACATAGGTGACAGAAATAAGGGTAAAGATCCTTCCTCTTCAATGACCATGTATACTTTTCTAATAAGTTAATCTATTTAGTGATGCTTCTGGGGGAAGATAATTCTATGAAACACTTCAGGAAATCACTCATTGTTCCATTTGAGTGTTTCATGTGTCATTATTGCTTAGTTTTTAAAGATCATGTACCATTGTCCTGTCCTCTTAATAGCATAAGAACTTCCCAAATCACAGCTCATTTTTTCATTATAGATTTTTCTGCTAAGAAAAGAACTAGTGCTTGTCAGGTAGGAGAGAAGCCTACCAATGACTAACTCAGAGTTTTCCTTCTCTGCATTTCTGAATTGATGTATTACTGCAAAAAAAAATTGCCTGTACACTTTTTCTGTCAGTACTTTTCCTGGAAGCAAGAATTTGATGTTCAGGGGAAGTGCCAAGGAAACAGATCTTCCTCAACATATCACCAAACTCACTCTAAATGTTTTTGTGATTGCTTCACTGAGATGTTTATTAGTGTGCTCACAGGTTTAGACATCAAAGACGGTTTTCTAAATCACAGAATATCAAAAGGTAGGCTACGATATAATTTCAATGATTAAAAGAAACTATTTTCAGAGTTGAGATGAAGATCTAAAGAGATCTCCTTCATGACTCAAAAAAGTCAATTATAGTTTTAATTTCACTAACTTAACCTTTAAAAGCCCAGCCAGAGACCTGATCCAGCAGACATTACAAACAAATAGCATCTAACTTCCTTTACCTCAGCACCAAGACAGCACAGAACACCACAGTAAACTGAGATTTCCAAGTGCCTACATTCCACAGAATTGAGAAAAAGGCCTTTGATACAAGAATCAAGTAGCAGTCCTTTCTAAAAGGACTGAATTTTTTCCTGAGGCTGAATTCAAAATAAAACGAGGTTTATGCAGTTATATTTTTTTGTCTATCCTTCTGTCAGCAGTAACTTCTAAAACTGGGCCAATTTCCCACAAACTTGCGAAAGTCCCAAAAATATGAAATTCCTTCACATTCTAATGACCAGTGGCTATGCAAAGGAATCAACAGCTTTGCCTTTCAATTACTTTAGCTTGCTTTTCTTCCTCATCCATCAAGCCACAAAGTCTGAGCATATTCAAATATGGATTTGCTGCCAGAGTACAAGGACGTGGCCCCTTTTCGGAGGCCGTGTGGCCTGTTTGGCACTAGATGGCTGTTAGCAATTGTGCGTTCAACCAGAAGTCTATGCAATCCTTCACGTTAGTTAAGAAGATCCTCAGATACTACCTTCTGCAATGGTAATCTGACAAAACAAATCTATAATCTCCTCCTATTGTTATAGTACAGCTTTTCCAAAATTAGTATAGTGATATGAAGAAGTCATTCTAAAAATATGGGAGCTGCTGGCCAATGACTATCATTAACCTGAAGGAAAGAGCTCACCAGCTAGGTAATGGCTAATAACACCACATCCAAAAATCAACAGTGAACTCTTCTGACATTTCATCCTTGTTTTGATGGACTGATTTACATTTCTGGAGAGAAAAAAAAGCCATGCAATGGAGAAAACTGAAGTTCAATTTTCTTCTGATCCCAAGCAGAAACACCGAATCCTCTCTGATTCTGTTGTTGGATTTTCTTTTATGGTATTTTATGCTTCAGCAACATGAGGAGTAACTCAAAACACCTGTCTGAGAATCTAGAAAGCTATGTGTAGAGTATTACTTCACAACTAATGTTACATATATGCAATATATAAGTTCAGAGAAAATTTCAATGGTCTTCTAACAAGAAGAGTGATCCTAGAAATCTAACAGATGGACACTACACTTCTGGGACTTTATGTACATACCTGCTTCACATATTTGTTTTTTTTATTATGTATTTCACAACTGAAAGAACTTTATTAAATCTCCGAGAATGAAAATGCAAGCAGTTAACACATATTGTGTGTTAACAGACAGTCATTTAATACTCATTTTACATCCAAGTACCTGATTTCTAACACAGCCTCTTGCTTGTGTAGGAAATGTATTCCCAATGGTCATATTTCTGATTCATAATTGTGTATATTTCTGTAAGTATAAATACATACGGTATTTCTATACCATGTTCATAATTGCTTTCCCTAACTGTACACAATCCTACTATCCAGCTCATCTGTACATTTGTGTCTCTCCAGATCTTACCAGTCTTAATTCTGAAGTTATAGGGCTGATTTAAAGCTGAAAAGTTCTTGTTTCCTTTTTCTAAAGTTTCACTCAGCTTCAGCTCTGTGGGAGTCTGAGATGCTGCAGCTTCCATAACAGGCTAAGACTGTGCTCCGTGTCATCAAGCACAGCTAAACGGCACATCAAAGAGAGTTCCTACATAAAATACCCTAAAGTTGAGTGTGCAAGATGAGAGTTTTTTTTTAAAGTAGGTACAGATTACACATGGGTAAAGATTTTTAATAAACAATTAATAAACATAAGATGCAGAAAGCACTGTAGTCAATTTGTATTAGGAGTCAAAATTCACAGGAATGAGCTAAGCTCACTAACCAGAGATGCCCATATCCTACTGTGTTGTGAGACCCACTGAGAAAAGGGAAGGCAGGAACTAAGCATGCAACAAAGCTCTGGGAGCACATTCCCTTGTGGCCTCACTACCTCTCCTCATAGAATCCCAGAAAAACTCTACGCAGGCATGACTCGGGTCTCCTTTGTTTGTAAAGAAATTTATTCATAACGAAGACAGCAACTGGAAGGAAACTGGAGGTTCTCAGGCAACTTCATCCCCAGCATAAGGGTGGCAAACTGAAACGCTTTTGGGTCTGACACCAGGACAAAAACATTGCAGCCCCAGATGCAGGAAGAAAGCCTGAAGGCAGGCTGCAAGAGGCCATAGCCACCCCTTAGGGATTAAAACAATGCATTTACATTACAAGACATAAACATAGTCTCCCTTTACCCCAGTAGTCAACGTTTACACACCACAAGAAAGGCACTTCTGGCAGCCCAGCCTACAAGGACCTTCCACAGTTTAAATGCGTAAATGCTTGCTCTTTACAATTCTTATATTTGTAAAATACGGTTCTCCATTGACTCCTGATGTGACAGAATTATGGCACTCTACTCCTATAGAACATCCTTAGCAACCTCTCTAGACCACATAGGAATCTCTTTGTATTACCAAAGATGTTTTGCAGTCAGCTTCAGAGATGACTTTTCTTTCATTCAGTTTAATGAATTAGTTACAAGCTCAGATCTGTGTTTATTGTTTAAATGCACACATTTTGGATGGAGCATGTGAGGCATCTAGATAAGGGGCTTCTATCTTGGAGTGTCAAGAGTGCACATTTTGTCATGACTACAAAATCAGTCTTTTAAATGTGAAGGGAGCTCTTTTTAATGTTCTTAGAGTTAACTACAGCTGCCACCAATAAAAATTATCACTGCAATGCACTGTGTGCCAGGAATTACCTCCCCACGGATAAGCAATGTCAGTACAAGAATACAATGTGGGTGATGATAAGCAACAAGGAAAGGCAGCTTTGGCATCATAAAGCAAAGTGGATTTAATCCCAGTTCCAAAGAGGATGAGATCACAAGTGTCCAATTTACAGTAAAAGAATGTGGAAGAAAATGAGCCCCTTTTGTTGGGAAAGGAAAAGTCCAAATATATACAGAATACATATCTGCATTAAGAGAATACTGCAGTATGATCACCAGGTGCTGGTGATAGTGCGAGAGCCACACTGAAGACCAGGTTACTGGATTAATAGATACTAGTTTAGGAAAGAATGTAGATGAAGAAATGGCCCTATGATGGCAGCAGAACTTATTAGCAATGCAAGAATTTCACACTTGTGCTATAAAGTACAGATAGATAGCTCAATTGTAGAGAGACAGAGAAAAAGCATGCAACAAACACACCTACCTAATGGGAAACTCCAGCACACAGTTTTTAATATTGCTGACTTGATACCCACCTTCCTGCCTGTGCATAAAAGCTGTTGTCTTTTTAACTGCAGTATGATAGGCAGAACAAAATAACTCCCCCTAGTGTCAGCATTTTACTGATAATGGCATAAAGGATTTTATGCTTTATATATACACATATATATACATATAATGTATGGATCATACTTTTATTAAAAGATGACTAAAATACTCTGGCACCATGATGGCAAAATAACTGCAACCATTCAATAGACAGTACTAGCACGACTACAGCACTAAAGATTATAACAAGTCGCAACCCTCAAAGTACAGAGTGTGTGCATAGATCAGTCCTAATCTTCCCGAGCACAATAAACACAATTGTTTGCATGACACAGAAAGCTCATAACACAGAAAGCTCATATAGTTGGGTTATGCAAGAACAAAAGTTTTGCAGTCTCCACATGGTGTATGTTTATTTGGAGAGATCTGAGATCTGTGAAGAGGTTGCCCCAGAATGAATCATAGAACGTCTCAGGTTGGAAGAGACCTCAGAGATCATCTTGTTCCAACCCCCCTGCCATGGGCAAGGACACCTCCCACCAGACCAGGTTGCCCAAAGCCCCATCCAGCCTGGCCTTGAACACTGCCAGGGAGGGGGCATCCACAGCTTCTCTGGGCAACCTGTTCCAATGAAACATTCATTCGAGGATGCAAGCTGAAGGGCCATTGATTGAGTCCTTAAGGCTTGAGAATAGCTGGCCCATGGGTAATGTCAACTGGAAGGTGAGCGATATAAGCACTAGGTGTAAATCTGAATTGCTTCACATAACATGGGCACAGGCACAGAGCAATGGCAGAGCAAGATCTCACACAGTTCCATAAACCTTTAAAGCAACTTTTCTTGTAGGCATAGAATGCATACCCATCTACGATTCTGTGGTTCTATGTATAGTAACATCATTGTGAGGACAAAATCTCAGTGTATACACATGTCACTGGGTTCCTTTGAATATTTCCATTTGCCTATAAGGCTGATAAGCAGCTTTTGAGAAGTAGAACACAAATGATTTTCACATGCAGCAATCTATAGGATTCTAGGGTCACAGTTGACATCTCTTTTACCTCAGGAATAAACATGAAACAATCCCAAAGAACAACGCTGACAGCGCTGCTAGTTTGAATATGGCTATGAGACAACACTTTTCACTTGGGCATGTTGGGCTAGAAAGAAAAATGTTGTGAATGGCAGCAGGAAATACATCCCATTAAGCATGTATCAGCCAGCAATGGATATTTAGATGAAGAACATATGACATTTGGCTAGTGTGTACACCATCGCAGCTGGGAAAGCTGCAAGATAACATTGCACAACAATGAATTACAAAAGGCGAAACTTAGAACCAATGAACCCAAGAGAAATATGAAATATAGCTCCTACTCTCTCAATATATTATCTGTTATTACCTCTCATGCATGACAATCTTGTATAGATTCACAAACCAGATGAATAAAGCAAAAAAGTAGGTTAGGAATTAGATTGGATGATGCAGAAAAACGCTGCGGGTAGATTTTTGTTCCAAATGGTAAAAATTCTGTATGAACCTCACAGAAGGTGGCAGAGGATACTAAGTCGTACAAAAAGCTCCTTGGCACTTTTTTTTTTTTTTTGGTTAGTTTTTGGTTAGGCAATGCATATGTCTTCTTAGCAATAAAAAATTCTTTCATATGTGTTCTTTTCATTCATTCTCATTAACTGGAAATATCACTCAGGTTTTATTTCAGAGTCAGTCCTAAAATCTCTGAAGCAAATAGCTTGAACTTTGCAGAACTTCACAGCCAGCTCTTATTTCCTCTAGACTTACTCAAAGGTGGCAACCACCATGCTTTACTTCTAAACATCACCTTACAGATTTGTGGCATTGTTTTGTTCATAAGTTATTGGTTGTTTGGATTAACAAAACCAAACAGCTGGCTCTTAAATCAGTTTATGATCAATTTTCTACCTGGGTAGAAACTTCTTTGAACAGTACCAGGAATGTAAATCTGGCCATAAATATCAATTGAGTTGTCCCAGCTATTTGTAGATGGCCAGTAGTATAGAATAAGAGAATCCACATCCTTTGCTATTTATCCTTCCCCCTCTCCCACAAGACTGGGGATGCATTAAAATTGGGCAAAGCGTTGTCCCACTTTGACAGCGTACAATCTATACATGGATCCTTGCAAACAATAGTAAGACAGCCATAAATTAAACCACTGTATAGGCTGCTCTAAATTACTGTAGGTTTAAAGGCATTTAATGATGAGAGAATGACAGCCAGTTCTTTGGGACAGCCCCCATTCCTAAGCTGAAAAGACCTTGGCACAAGAGAAAATCTCACTCTTTCTCAGTGTTTCTACAGTATTTCTAGAAGCCATCATTCTTCCATGCTGAGAGATCATTCTGTAAGTCCTCTGTGTTTCCATAGCAAAGACCAGCTTTTTTTTCCCCCCAACACAAGACAAAAAGAATCTGTGCAATATTATAGAGAAAAAAGTGAGAAAATCCAAATATTTTGCTGTATTGCATGGCTTCACTTTCTGAGCTACACTGAAGTCCCATTTAGTCTTATCAAGGGTGTGAAAATGTTTTAATTCCTTCAGTTATCTTCCGTCACAGGGATTCTGAAAAGGGCTAATCTTGCCTCCTGACACTGAAAGTTTTGTGAACTGGAAGAGAATGGCTGGTTGCAGAGGAAGATGCACTTTCTCACACAGACATTTTAAGGGATGGATTGTGTTCATTTACAGCTGTAGTTAATGAGAAAAATCAGGACAGCTAGCAATCACAGAACCAGAAAGACTAATACACTAAAGTAATCGTAAAAAAAAGAATTCTCTACTTGTATGAGCTTAAGCATTGGAAAAACATACTTGGAGCTGCCTAGCACTGCCTATACATTAGGATCTTACACTTTAGCATTGCCAAAAATTCTTCAGAGCGTAGAAAGAGATCATGCTTGTAATTGTATTAAGGTCAGTTTTAGACCAAATTTCCGATCACTGGGTCCAGCATGCACCTGGGGCTACATATTTAGAACTAGGTCCAATATTATTAAAGTGCCGTAACAAGGCTTCAGGTACTGAATGATGTAATTAAACATTCAGTAGCATTGGATGTTAGCAACACAACAGGTTGTGTTGTAGCAACAGCAGGCACGCACATACTACAGCTTTTAGTATACATCAGTTCGCATCCTTCATAGGCACTTGACTTTTCCTCTGTAAGTCTCACAATCGATTAGAAAAATATTTTGCAGTAAACCATCAGAATGCAGGGGCATAAATCAAGGTGTTGATAAATCAATTTCAGAGAATGAGAAATCCTTCAAACAACTAAAAAAGAAATACTGTCGTTTGAAATAATCCTTCTTAGCTGTAAAGTCTTGATCGAGCTCTAGCTCTGTGAACACTACAGCCTCGCTGACCATTTTCTGCAACCAATCTCTTATTCTTATGTTTTTCAGATATGAGCATCCACAAGGCATAATTAGGAAATGATCTTGATATTCTAATGCCTATTGAAAATTACTCATTTATGACTACAGATGGAACAAAGCAATAAAAGAAATACGCCTGAAATGTAAGCAAAGGTGGAAAAAAAGATTAACTATTTTACATGAATCCACAAATGCAGCTCAAATAATCCAGGAATTCCTATGTACCAAACTGAAGGCCTGTAAAACAGGAAAAAAAAATGCTTAATATTACTGTGAATGAAAAGAAGGTGGCAATAAAATAGTAACCTAAGCTGTGGTTTCTGTTACCTACTTTTGATAGTCCACATAAAGGCTTGCCTTCAGACCTTACATATAACAAACTGTTCCTAAAATACTCCATTAAGGGAAGAGCTAGCTTGAATGAGGAGATAATAGTTCTTCCTTTCCAAACTCTGGACACGTGGGCACACAAAACATGCAGTATCTATTAAAGAGGTTTAAGGAAAATTGCTCCTCTCTTTCATAGGAGATTAGGAGGTGTGACATCTTATAACAATGACTAGCTGCTGCCTTTGGCTGTAAATACTTTACAATCCCTTTTTAGAAAACCTGTTCCTCAATGTTCAGTTCCACTGTGGAGTAAATAAGGCCTTTGAATAAATAATTTAGACTTGCTTGGGTTTCTACTTGTGATTTCTCTTCTGTAAAATATGCTACACGTTTTCAAGGAATCACAGAATGTTTAAGGTTGGAAACGATGGAGGTCATCCCATCCAAACCCTCAACAGGATCACCTACAGTCAGTTGCCCAGGATGATGTTTTGTTTAGTTGGCTTTTTAATACCTGCAGGGTGGGAGACTCCACAACCTCTCTGGGCAACCTGTTTCAGTGCTCCATCACACTCACAGTAAAACAGTATTTCGTGATGCTCAGGCAGAACCTCTTATGTTTCAGTTTGTGCTCATTGTCTCTTGTCCTGTCAGTGGGCACCACTGAATTGAGCAAGACTGCTTTCTTAACAGCCTCCTCTCAGATATTTGTACACACCCATGAGATTCCCCCCCTTTTCTTCTCCAGGCTAAACAGTTCCATGTCTCTCAGCCCTTCCTCACATGATAGATGCTCCAGGCCTTACCATCTTGTTGGCTGTCTGCTGGACCCTCTCCAATAGCTCTGTATCATGCCTGCAACAGGAAAGCCCAGAACTGGACGTTGTATTCCAGTACCCATCAAAAAAGAGAAGTCTTCTTAAATTTAAAACTTATCTACTGAATTATAGAATTTTGCTGCTTAGTGTGCATTTAGGAAGCTTACAATTTGTAAGCTATTCGTTGTATGTCAATTAATTGCAAGAAATTTCTGACGTAATTTATTTAATCTGTTTTAAGAGGTACTGCATGATTTAAACAGACAGTACAAGACATTCTTATCACTTAGTGGGTTTAGGAATTTGAATAGACTACTCAAGGCTGTAATTAGTAGCTGGGTTTGTGGGTAGCATTACTGACAAACTCATTGTCGGCAGAAAAAGAAAACAAATTGTCACTTTTCAAAAACTGCTATGGATTTTCAATTGCTGCATTGCTTTGTTGTTGTCATTGTCATCATTGTTGTCATTTGTTTTTTCTCCTTGTATTTTCTAGTACAAAAAAATAATTGGACTCTAAGTTTTCAGGTAATGACAACATATGCAAATTGGACTTCCTGTAAAGTTTTTGTGTAAGTTATTGCATAAGGAGGACTGGTCAAGTCTAACTCTCTGCCCAGCTCAGACTGAATAGGCATTACTCACTGACAGTGGTCTTAAGGAAGCTGTATTCTTACAGTTGTTAAAGGGTTGCAGATGGAGTGGAACAGTAGCTCAAGAAAGAAATTATATATATGTAAAAATATGGATCTATCCATATGTCTTTGTGTACAAATACAAAAACAGTAGATGAATTTGGACAGGTTCAATTTTCATTATGTGACCTTCACTTATTTGGCATATTTGGGATGTGACTGAGATAGTATCCTAGTAATTTATGAGTTGTTTTAACATGAAAAATGAATTGTCTGGGAGCTGGTCCTTCTAAGCATTAAATAAACAAGCTCACTTTTCAAGCTATGCTAAGCAATGTCTCTGAAAGGAAAGCTGTGTTTGTCTAAGAGCTGAAATTCAAGACAGAAATTGACTAAAATAGTTTGCTGATTGTTTTCCTTATGCTGCACACAACAAACAATGCCTGTTTACTTCCTGCTGTTTATTTTGAACTTATTAGCAGATACCACAGAGAACAGTGGCAGGAAAACTGATTTTCCTTGCTCTGGGTTGGTCACTCAGAGCTTTGGTAGCTCTGTCAGGAAGGACTAAATGATGCGTCTTCTTCCTAAGGTACATTTTTTCAATGCAGCAAGAGGGGATCTCACTCAGCATGAAGGTTGACTGTGTGTACAAAGCTGCACTGATCTTGCTGCTCCTCCTCCTCCTCCATCACTTCCGCATGCTTCTCGTCAGCTGCTAGCACATCATTGGCGTGGTCCTTCTGATTCTCAACTACTATGCACGTATCTTTGTCACTACATAAAACCCAATCTCTAGGCTGGACTTTGGAAACTCAACTCTTCCCATGATATCTCTGCATAGAGAAATTGAGTCCTTTTGGTGAGAGAGAGGTATGGAAATAAAATATGAGGAAACAGAAGTCCATCTTTGGAAAGGTTCAGGATATTGGAGAGCACCATGCACAATAAAGCCTGTCCTTGCTACTTTATGATACAAGTCAGAAATAAGAACTTGGACTCCTCCAAATGCCATTGAATGCAAGAGGTTGACTTCCCAAAGCCTCCCTTTTTCATGCTATATTGACGCAAGATGGGCCAATTTTACGTCTTCTGTGAATCACTCAATCTCTCACTCATATTCAAAGCAAGAGCAGAGCAATATTCATAATTAACAACTGTGTCACTGCATATAAAAGGCTCTCTGCTCAGGAAGCTGGTAGCTGAGCAGCAATGAACCAAACACATGCTGTTAAGGGCCCATTGTTCTTATGCTGAATAAATATGAAGAAAAGCTGAAGAACTTTTGGAAAAAAACCCTGAAGTCATAAAAGCCTCATAGCAGTTGACAGAAGTTTTGAGTTTTGCACATTCAGATATGATTGCTGATTCACCACTGCATAAATGTCGCATTGAACTTCTAAAGAGACTCAAAATATCTTTATTTCTAGGATACTGATAGTCATGGATCTAACACTCGGCTCTATCTATTAATAGATGCTTTCAGAAAAGCATCCCCATCTCAGTGTTTAGCCTTAATTTAAGGCACAGCTGCTATTTTCGTATCCCATATACTTCATATTTTGTCCCCTTTTCGTGCAGCACATGACTCAGATCTTCACAAACCTGACTGAAAGGAATCATAGAATCATAGAATAGAATCATAGAATGGTTCAGGTTGGAAGGGACCTTAGAGATCATCTTGTTCCAACCCCCCTGCCATGGGCAAGGACACCTCCCACCAGACCAGGTTGCCCAAAGCCCCATCCAGCCTGGCCTTGAACACTGCCAGGGAGGGGGCATCCACAGCTTCTCTGGGCACCCTGTCCCAGTGTCTCACCACCCTCACAGGGAAGAATTTCCTCCTTCTATCTAGTCTAAATCTACCCTCTTTCAGTTTATAACCATTACCCCTTGTCCTGTCACTACCTATCCTTGTAAAAAGCCCCTCCCCAGCTTTCCTGGAGGCCCCTTCAGGTCCTGGAAGGCTGCTATCAGGTCCCCCTGCAGCCTTCTCTTCTCCAGGCTGAAGAGTCCCAACTCTCTCAGCCTGTCCTCGTAGGGGAGGTGCTCCAGCCCTCTGAGCATCCTCGTGGCCTCCTCTGGACCCGCTCCAACAGCTGCACATCCTTCTTGTGTTGGGGGCCCCAGAACTGGACACAAGACTCCAGGTGAGGTCTCACGAGAGCAGAGCAGAGGGGCAGAATCCCCTCCCTCGCCCTGCTGGCCACGCTCCTCTTGATGCAGCCCAGGATCCCATTGGCCTTCTGGGCTGCAAGCGCACACTGCCGGCTCATGGTGAGTTTCTCGTCAACACACACCCCCAAGTCCCTCTCCTCAGGGCTGCTCTCAAGCCATTCTCCGCCCAGCCTGTATGTGTGCTTGGGATTGCCCCGACCCAGGTGCAGGACCTTGCCCTTGGCTTTGTTGAATTTCATGAGGTTGGCATGGGCAACACTACTTTTCCACAATTGAAATTAAAATTGTTCTGCACTTAAAGGAATGGAATAAAATACTGTCTATTTCATACAATTATGAAATGAGACAGTTTAGACAAAATGAGAAATTTAGACAAGTGTTTATTTCAGCCCAACATTTCACCTCTTTTCATACTACTAACTACTGTTTTCTCTACAGGGACCACTCAAGAGAAACACTGCTACCTCTGGACTCCAAATGTCTGACGATGTGTGATTGGTCCTGGATCTAAAACTCCCAGTTTGATTATAAGATCAGAAAGAGTGAATGGCACCTTTTATTTCAACCATCACTAGTGCTTCAGCAAAAGGTAAACAGATATAATTTTAGGAAATATGTGCATGAAACTCATATAACATGGCTCCTTATGGCCACAGTGGCAGCAGTTGTGTCACTCATAAATGAATTGTGCCTTCTAGTAAACAACTCAAAGGAAGTAAATCTTCCAAAAGATGCTGGAGGATAACAACTTTAATTGTACAGTTGAACAGTTCTCCTCTGTTTATTATAGGATTTCCTCTATCAATTTTTATATCCCTCCAGACCGCACAAAATGACTGCAGTTAAAAATAAAAGGAAAGTTGAACTCATCAGGCAAAGTTGAAGGCCACTAATCAGGTATTTCCTTATGCTTGGAACAAAGCTAGTGAGAATTCATTGCCCCAAGTATGGCAGACCACAACTCTCAGAACCACCATTATTGGTTATATGCAAACTCAGGATGATATTTTCCCATGCAAGGTATCTCTGTAACTCAGTTCTCACATGCAAATAATAATGACATTTTTTCATTTCTCATAATTTATCTATCTTGTCTCCCAGAAATGTCAGTCACTAACTGAGATCTAATGACTAATAACTCCTAATAAGCATTTATTTAACCCATCCATGTATGCTCTCTAGCTTTAATCTAAAGACAACAGCTGTCTCTTTCACCCTGTTTTAGTTGGCTCTTTGGAAACTACTGAGGTTAGCACCCTATCTCCTTAGTTCCATGCTTACTCTTTCATCCACATTGACTTCTGTCACCCGATGTGATTCGTTGTTTGAACCAATACCAAATAAAGATGCATAGGTCGTAACAGAGAAGCATTCCTAAAATCTCAGTTTTCTTCACGCTGTCTCCGACCTTAAAGGGTGTGAGTTATAGCACCAAGACAGAAGTCCTGTCTCCACTGCATGACCTCGAGAAAGTTGTAGTCTTCCCACAGACTCAACCAAAATGAAAGCTATCTCACACCATGCCTAGTATGGCAGATTCACAATTTATTTTGTCCTACTACAGTGAAAAAAATAATTATTTCCGTATGATTTCAATCAAATTTCAGAAATATTATATTGTTCAAATCAGCAATTTATGCTCCTTTCATTTTGAACGAATTACAATGTAGCTGTGCAACAGCAAACTTGATCCTTGTACGCAAACTACAGCAGAAAATTTACACAAACATACACATAAAACAGACAAGATGTTTATGAAGTATTTCCCTTTGAAAATGAAGACATAAAATGAAGTCATGAAAATGGTTGTCTTTTTCAACACTACCATCATGAACTCACAGTACAGAGAGTTGAGTTTCCTGTAACTTAGCTTCCATAAAACATTTTTTTTTTCTAGTCTGCGTGGCCGATTCAACAATTTTCCTGTCAAGTTAAAGATGTTGCAAGCTGTCATTGAATGGACAGAAGAACGACCTTGACTGGGAGATGAGGAGTTCTCTATTTCACAGCCTGGAAGCCCCAGGCTACCTTAGTTTTCTCCTAATCTCTCACCATTCCATTCAAGTTAGCTCAGCTTGGTGATGTCTGTGATGAGCAGGCTAGCTCTGACCATCCTCTGGGTCTCCTGCTACTTATAGCACCAAGTCATCATATCCAGGGACAAAGAAATGAAAATTATGGCCACCTGTTCTCCCTGACCATTGCTGCTTTCCCCTACACAAATGTTCTTGTGATCATTGCAGCAGCGAGAAATTTGAGGAATACGAAGTTGTAGATCTCAGAGACTGCAGTTCTGTAATGAACCCAGGAATCATGCTCGCAAAACACCACAGTGGAAATCTAAAAATAAAAAATATAAAATAAAAAAATCAAAAAACTAAGAGAAGAATGTTGGTGGATATTGCATGCTTGAACTTACTGAACAAGTTCAGCTTTACAGTTTCTTGCTAACGTGTAACAGATATCTAGGCAATATGCACACAATAGGAGCAGAGGTACATGCGCAAGAGATGGGATGGAGCATGTTAGAAATGAAGGATTCACTTTCACAACCCCTCCTCCACATTCAATCTTAAGTAGGACATATGGTCCTATCATAAATTTTCCATCACTCAGTTTTAAGCTATATCAAGAAACTTTAAGTCAGCATAAGCCATTGCTAGGGTTTGAATTCTTAAATACCAAAAGTTACTGAATCTGCGGAACTCAGGGAAGTAGATTAAATCCTATTTATACTCATGGCCAAATTCTAACCTCTACTTCAACAGCCTCAAATTACAGGGTTTTTTTTTGACACGAGCAATTACTCTGTTTACAACACCAGGTCACCCTGTATGTGAAAGAGGAAGAATGAATGGATGAGTATAAATTTATACTCAAGATATTGAAGCGGAATATAGAAAAATCCTAAATTAAAACTGTTCCAAACAGAATAAATTTATAATACTTGTGAGAAAAGGAGGTATCCATAAATGGCTGCAAGACAAAGTTTTTCTGCATAAAATCTAATTGTCTGAAGATCAACATTTATCATTTCATTTTTACCTCATGATATTTTAAGCCATATTTAAATGCCATCTGAGAAAATTTCTGAGCTTCCAGGAATAAGGCAACCATCTTTTAATTACAAGAAATCCCATATATGTATTGTCTATTTAAACACCTATATAAAGCATATAAAGGACAATAAATATAAGCTTCAAGGTATGGCATATGAGATTAAGTCATTTTCAGTCAAACTAATTAGTTTATTAAGTCTGAATCTCTTTCATATAGCTTTTTGTTAAAAAAAAGTTTGCAAACTCACAACACAGAAGTTCATAACACGTTACCAGAGCAGCCAACGGTCTGCCCAACTAGTCATTAGCAAATCAACATTCTTACTTCATGTTCTCTATTTTTAGGATTTTATTTCTATTTTTTTTAAATCAGTCTACATAGACGCATGAATGAAAATGGGAGGGAACATGCATTTTCCACTGTCTAACAGCAAGCTTTAAGTACTTGGATTGCACCTTTTCTTTAGCAAAGTCACTTCGGTACAATTCAATGCAGGATCAGGGGATTGTTTGAATCCAGATTCTAGGGCCACAAAAAGTTTGCTCAGAAGGAACTAGAGGCAGAACTGTTGCAAGAAACATAACATTCATTTCTCAAGAGAGAGACAAGTTTTTCTGCAGTCCGTGTGAGGATAAAGAGGAACACAGTTAAATACCTTTCTTTCCCCAATTGTTGTTTCTTGAATATTTAGAAATGTAAACAATAGAAAATAGAAATAAATGGAGGTCCTGCACAGCACTCAGTCGAATTGCAGCACTGCAGTATGTACCTGCTTGCCTTTGTTGCTGTGTGGAAACTCGTCTTCAGACAGGATTAATATTCACAGTGACAACTCTACAGCCACTGGTTTTCCATTGTTACAATACGGGAATTATTCCCTTTAACGATAAAAATGATAGTGGTCTCTAGACAAAAATATAGTTGTAATATGTACTGCCAAAAGCAGAGAGGAATGAAGATGCTCCTTTGTGCAAATACTGCAAGGCAGGTGCTAGCAGTGCAATAAATGTTCTCAATATCAGCATCCCAGCAGCCACACATCTGGTTCCCATGTCAAAAACGTCCGAGATGCTGATAAAGAAACCTCTGAGGTAATGCCTTTTTTGGTAGCACTTTGTCCTGCAGTGACACTGTTGTGTGTGTAATGCAGAATATTCATCTGTCATAAAATCTTAAGTATGTGCATGATGTGTTTCAGAGCAATTGTCTCTAAACTGCCACAGACTTGGCAACTCTTCTCACTAGGGCATAGTGCAGCTATTCTGTTGTAACTCTAGCTCTACCTGTCTTTGGAAAGGACTAGAGAAATATATAAGACCTCTATCAGACTGTTATCTCAGTTTTCTATCCTCTAACAAAATGTAAGCTAACTGTGTTTCTTGTAACAAGGTATTTCAACCATTTCGAAAAAAAACACTGCCAAATAGAAAGAAATTAATTCTGCGACATAAAAAGATTCAGTAATTGTTCTGACCTATGCTGCCAGTTAATGAAGCTTGACTTCACTGGTATTTTGAGAAATCTGATTTCATAGTTGGGAGCTATGAGAACAAACACCAGCTTCCTGCTTTACAACAGGAACCTACAATTCCACTACAGCTTCTACAGGGCTTAGTAAAATGAATATACTGAGATGCAATACACAGAATTATTATTAAACATTCAGGTTTAATTGAAACAAGAAGCTAAGCTTAATAACTGAAGCCAAACCTTGCGCTGTATTTAAGGTGCCTTCCAACTTTGGTTTGTTTTCTCATAGATATTAATGTAAATTTCTATTGACTTAAATTTCAAATATTATCATCAAGATTCTTGTGACAGAAATCTTGTGTGCATCTGTTCTGCTACTTTTCTACACCTCTTTGGTGTGGCAATAATCTTCTGAGATTGAGCAGTTGCCCACTCTGGCTGCTGCATGGTGCTGTGGTGCTCCAAAGTGGCTGGAGCAGGGTTACCACAAGCTCACAGCACACCCCAAGGCCACCAACCCCTTCTGGAAGGGGGATGGATCCTTAAGTACTCAGATCTCTGGTATCACATAAAAGAGCAGAATATTCTCACTGCCTATAAACAATTAGTTTAATGGCATCTCCATCTCTCCACAAGAAGGAATTTTAAGGAGGTCTTCAGCATTTGGAAGGAAGGAAGTTCTTGCAAATGATGATGAAAATACTGAAATAAGAACAACTGAAACGCTGACTTGCACGGAGCTTTTCTTCTTTCTTTTAACCATCTTCTCCACTGTCCCTGTATTAGACATCGCATTTACAAAAACGCTCTTTTTACAGGCTTTGAATTCTGTTTACTGTACCATCATTTGTCTAATCAAAGTAGCTTTGTCTCTGCCATTTGAAGTTTCTTTGAAATAATATCAGACCTAACTCCAAGGAATAATATATGCAGAATGGATTAAATCCATCTTTTTTTCATCTACTTTCCTTTAGGATGTGCACAGAGATAGAACTCATTAATTGGAATGCACTTATTTTCTTTTATTTATTATACAAATTACTTTTTATTTGTATTGTCTTATGTTCAAAATATTTCCTTTTCAGTTAATAGCATCCAACATAAGATGATGAATGGTACACTAAGAAATTTTAATCTGCATCATTTGTCATTGGAAATAGCTAGAGGAAAATTTTATGGGAATTTTTCATTGCTTTAAACAGAAAGCATTTTCTGCTGTTTTCTAAAATGAACCATCTAAACCTAATCATTTTATGACAGGCAAAGGACAATCAAATTCCTTTGAAAAATATCACAAGTTCTAAAAGAAAGAGAAACCATCGTTTTCGACTTAGCTTTGTCCTGAATAGATCTTAAGTGTGTGTGGGGAGTTGATCAGAACTCCTCTGACAGTGATCTGGTGTGAGTTGGTAAAGGAGGAAGTTCCAAACTGAGTTCTTGTTTCTCCACACCAGAGTTTAAAAAAGATGACTGCAGTGAAACAGCATGGCTCAGCCACTCACGAGGTTAAGCCAAGCCATCACCCGCGCTGGAAACCCTGGCTCAGCAAAGTTTGCATGCCTTAAAGAATTTGGAAAATAAAACTCTTATTTGTAGCTAAAGGTGTTACGTACTGATATCAAATCCACATGTCTATTTCTGAAAAGCAAATTCAGTTTTCTTCTGGTTGTTCAGTGTTAGACCAAGCAGACATGGAAACAGTAGAGAATTTTTTGATTGAACTCTAAGAGTATGAGAGACTTTGCCTTTTTTTTTTTTTTAAATACTAATGTCTTCTGAAAATCAACTAGAAAGGAAAACAGTACCGAAGTTAATTGTGTCAGGATAACAGCCATGCAACTTCTTACTAATTGAGGTCTCAGATTTTATACTTTCTCTTTCTAAGGCTGTTACTGTATTTATCACTTGCAAGGTATCTACTTAACAGGAGCTTAATCCTCAAAGGTTCCTGCAAATTACCGTTAATAACAATACATTTTCCCCTAATGAATCTCCCTAAAACTTGCTCAATATAATGAGCTTGGTTAGGGTTAGATCAATATAACGGACTTGAACCTTCAAATATGATGAGATAAATGATGCCAGAGTGATTTCTAATGAGTTAATATTTTACATGATTAATTTAAAAGGCAATT